>CM039678.1:222672144-222988114 GCA_022496015.1 Hordeum marinum | reverse complement strand
TCAACACAGGGGCTTCAAGAAGTTGATGCTTTTCTTTTGAGGGGACTTTCCTCAGCAGGAGCAGTTTCTTTAGGAACGACTGATGCAGCCGCCCTGGGTGGTTCAGTTTCTTGAGGCACAGTGGATTCTTCAGCTGGCCTATCAGATTCTTCAGTCACAACATTGGGGGTTGTCCTGACATGTTCTTCAGTGGTCTGAGTTCCTCAGTAGCACTGGTAGTTGCTTTTGGTGCAAAAGCACTTTCTTTAGCAGTTTCTTCAGGCTGAGCATTTTCATCAGTAGCCTGAGGAATTTCATATTTAGTCTGGGCAATTTCTTTAGACCGAGTCTTTTGTGGTTGCGATCGAGCTGCAACCCTGGTGTTGTGATCCTTTACAGCTGCATGAGCAGCCCTGACAAGTCCGACCTTGGTGCCCTTCCATTCAGCATCATATCTCTGTTGATCCAAAGAGAGAGCGCGAATCTCAGACTGAACTGTGACGAGTTGATTTGGGATCAAGTTCATCACATTTTCGCGCAAAACTTTTCTTTGCGAGTCTTGTTCCTCTTAGCTCTCTGAGCTTGCTCTCTTTTCCATTATTCTTCAGAGATGAAGTGGGTGAGGACATGATCCACTTCAGGAGGCAGATTTAGTGAGGAAAGTGGAGTGCTTGGGTCCTCATGTCATATATCAATGAAGTTTAGGATCATCTTGGGATCCAGCATGAGAGGAACAGAGCTACCCTTTGCTTTAGCTGTCCTGTGCTGACTCTGTCTGATGATTTCTACCAATTCCTCCTCCTCCTCCTCCTCATCATCATCATTATCCTCTGAAGAATCTAATGGGACTGTAACCAGAGCCTTGCTGGTGTGAGAGCTTGGTCTTTGACCACGTCCAGCTGTCTTCTTCAGTTTAAGTGCAGAGGGACTGGTTGAAGACTTTGCAGTAGTGGAGGGGCTTGTAGTGAGCTTCAGAACTATCGTGAAACCCTCAGTCCTTTTGCATGTTGCCAGATGCACTGGGGTTGAGGATTTTTTGGCTGTTGCAGATGACTGAGCAGCAATAGTTCCAGGTGGTGAAGGTTTTCTGGGCTGAGGCCTTTGACCTTGAGGAATTTGCACTGAGGATTTTGAAGAGCCAATTTTCAGAGCAGATTTCTTTACCATCTTCTTCGGAGCACTAGCAGAAGCTCCGGCAGAGGCAGCAGCAGCAGAATCCTCGTTGAATTTCTTCACTGCCTCTTTGGCATTCCTCGCCAACTTGGCTTGTTGCTTTTCCCACATGGCAGGAAAGTCCTCACCAGTTTTGAGGCTAGAATGATCAGCAATTTGGTTAGGAACAAGAGGAGGCCTGCTGCATGGTGGTTTCACAGCGAATTTCATCATGTATTTTGGAGTTACATAACGATATTCTCTCCATTCTTTGGCCCATCTCCTCTCAATATTTTGCAGACGGATCTTCCTCTGCTTGGTCGTCTCCTTTCCATGAGTTTCTTCGTCAGGTGTGCAATATTCATCATACAGATCCTCAGGGATCTCAAATGCAGTGTGCACATCTGGCTTTTCCCCTCCTTTCTGAGGTTTCTTTCCATCAGACATTTTCTTCACTTGAGGAATATGAAGTATTGAAGATTCTGAAGAGGTACACATTTTTCTTCAAGTAGCGTTGCAAATGAGTTAAGTTGATGAGAACCTAGTGATTCATCAGCGGACATGTTGTACCTGTGAATAGAGTATAGGTGCGAAGAATTTGAAGAGGTCATATGCGTTCTCAGAAATTTTAAGAGAGATAGGTGTGAGGAATTTGACCATGGATGTCTTGAGGAATTTTACTAAGTGTTCTTAGCCTTAGGTTCCAGAGTTGTGCAAATTTGAGAATTCACACAATTGTGGAATCTTGAAGAAATTCATTACTTAGGGAAAATCATCAAGTATCAAGTATGAGGAGATGTAAGGTGCTTGTGTATTTGATTTATAACGTATAAACACCTATTAAGGAATAGTAGTTGTAGTTGAGGATCAAACAGGGGCAGTAAAAATAAATTTTACTTACCCTGGTGAAGAACACGACGAACACAGAGATGAAATGTGGAAGTTCATTCATTTAGATCTCCCACGCCCTAGCTTGGCAGAAGGAGACAGCTACAGCGGCGGCGGGATGAAGATTTCCGCGGCCGATGTGAGTACGGTGATGACGAGGTTGAGGCAGTGAAGCTCTTCCTCACCGGCAATGATGACTTTAGCGGCGGCACTTGGTTGGAGCTCGGGAGAGAGATGAGATGCGGAGTAACCGAGCACAATAGATGGGAAGGGGGCATTTATAGAGGAAGTGAAAGCTGATCCTCCCGAAGATTTTGGACAGGATTGCCCCTGACCCTTGCTCTCCACACGACAGGTGTCACCCACGACCTGGGTAGTGAAGATTGTGGAGGATCGTGGGTTATCTAGGCGCGGGAATCGGAACAGTTTGAGCGGGAACCGCCGAAAATTTTGGTAGTGAAGATTTCAAAGTTTTCGTTCGCAAATTCTTCAGCTGTCAGGGACACAGTGAAGAATTTGAACAAGTTTCAAAGTAGAATGCATATGAGGAATTTGTGAACAGACTGGGTTGAGTTTAGCATAGACGGGGAAAGGGTCCGATCACATTCACTTAGATGAAAATCAACTTGAAGAATTAGCAATAAATGAATGTTGTTGAGGACATTAAAAAAACTCAAATATATATATATATATATATAGTCAATGAAGAATATGAGTCTCAAAAGTTTTGAAGAATTTGAAAAGTTGATGAATTTGAAGACTTGAGGAATTTGCAAATTTGAGGAATTTGATAATTTGAAGAATTTGCAACAGTGCTCAATTTTGAAGAACTTCAACTTTTGGTTGGTGGCGTAACCCACCGTATAAGAATGATGATTTCAGACACCGCTTACAATTGTCGTAGAGTTCTGAGAATCAAATTCTTCATTAATTTCTTCACACTTAGAGAGTTATTCTTCATTGATTGAAGAAAAATGTTACTTCGTGTGTTGCACATCTAAGTCATCAATTTTGCATACGTGTTAGGATGTGTGTTCTTCATCAAAGAACATTCGAAGATTCTAAGATATTTAGCTCACACCGCAACTTGCAAAATCTCTTTTCATCCAAGGGCTTTGTGAAGATATCGGCCAGTTGTTCTTCCGTAGGAATGTGATTGATGGAGATGTTTCCCTTGAGTACGTGATCTCGAAGAAAGTGATGACGAATCTGGATGTGCTTGGTCTTGGAGTGCTGAACAGGGTTGTACGCAATCTTGATGGCACTCTCGTTGTCGTAGTAAAGAGGCACATTCTTCAGCTTGATGCCGTAGTCCTTGAGGGTTTGCTTCATACATAGTAACTGAGCACAACACGAGCCAACATCAATGTACTCAGCTTCTGCAGTAGAGAGTGAAACGCAGTTCTGCTTCTTCGAGGACCAACAGACTAAGGATCGTCTGAGGAAATGACATGTGCCTGAGGTTGACTTGCGATCCACACGATCTCCAGCATAGTCAGCATCAGAGTATCCAACGAGGTGAAGATTTGAGCCCTTGGGATACCACAATCCAAGTGTTGGTGTGTGAGCTAAGTATCGAAGAATATGTTTCACAGCCTTATGGTGTGATTCCTTCGGTGTTGCTTGGAATCGAGCACACATGCAGACACTTAGCATTATATCAGGCCTAGATGCACATAGGTACAATAAGGAGCCAATCATGGAGCGGTGTACCTTTTGATCGAAATCTTTACCATTTTCATCAGTGCAGAGATGGCTTTTTGAAGGCATTGGAGTTTTGACGCCTTTGCAATCTTGCATGTCGAATTTCCTCAGAACATCTTTGAGGTATTTTTCTTGTGAGATAAAGATGCCACATTGTCTTGCTGACGAATTTGAAGACCTAAGAAGAATTTCAACTCTCCCATCATAGACATTTGATATTCTTCACTCATCATATAGGCAAATTCATCACTGTAACGTTTGTCAGTACATCCAAAGATAATATCATCAACATATATTTGGCATATGAACAGTTCATTGTCATAGGATTTCGTGAAAAGAGTAGGGTCGAGTGAACCAGGTTTGAAGCCTTTCTTCTTGAGGAATTCCTTCAGAGTGTCGTACCACGCCCGAGGGGCTTGCTTGAGGCCATAGAGGGCCTTGTTTAGTCTGAAGACTTTGTCAGGATGCTTAGGATCTTCAAAACCTGGGGGTTGAGCAACATATACTTCTTCCTCAAGCTTACCATTGAGGAATGCACTTTTCACATCCATTTGATATAAGATGATATTATGATGGTTAGCGTAAGCCAGTAATATGCCAATAGCTTCAAGTCTAGCAACAGGTGCAAAAGTTTCATCAAAGTCAATTCCCTCAACCTGTGTATAGCCTCGAGCTACAAGTTGAGCCTTATTCCTCACCACAAGACCATTTTCATCTTGCTTTTTGCGGTAGATTCACTTGGTACCTATGATGTTATGCTTGCGAGGATCTGGCCGCTTGACAAGTTCCCACACGTTGTTGAGCTTGAACTGATGCAATTCCTCTTGCATAGCTTGAATCCATTCGGGCTCCTTGAATGCTTCATCAACTTTGGTGGGCTCTAAGATAGAGACAAAGGCAAAGTGCCCACAAAAGTTAGTTAGATGTGAAGCTTTTGAGCGTGTGAGAGGACCTGGTGCATTGATGTCATCGATGATTTTGTCAATCTGCACTTCATTTGCTACTCTTGGATGAGCAGGTTGACGAGGCTGAGGAGTTTCATCAACACCATTTTCTTCAGGTATATCAGCATCAGAGTCTTCATTTGTTGGAATGATTTCCTCAGTGGGTATGACATCTTCAGTTGCCTTCAGCTTGATGGATTCCTAAGGAGATTGTTCATCTAACACAGAAGGCAGGTGCTCTCTTTGCGAGCCATTAGTTTCATCGAACCGCACATCTACAGTTTCAACCACCTTGTGATGGTAGGTGTTGTAGACTTTGTAGGTGTGTGATTCCTTTCCATAACCAAGCATAAAACCTTCATGTGCTTTCGGTGCAAACTTAGAACTATGGTGAGGATCTCTAATCCAGCATTTTGCATCGAAGACTTTGAGATAACTTACATTGGGTTTCTTGCCTGTCATGAGCTCATATGAAGTCTTCTTGAGGAATTTGTGAAGAAATACCCTGTTGATGATGTGGCATGCAGTATCAATTGCTTCAGGCCAGAAGCAACGAGGGGTTTTGTATTCATTAAGCATGGTTCGACACATCTCAACAAGAGTCCTGTTCTTGCGCTTCACGATGCCATTCTGTTGAGGAGTGTAAGGAGAAGATAACTCATGAATAATACCAAGTACATCAAGATATTCATGAAGGTTAGTGTTCTTGAATTCAGTCCCATTATCACTCCTGATATGCTTGATCTTCACGCCAAAGTTGGTGGAGGCCCTTGAAGCAAATCGTCTGAAGATATCCTGTGCTTCATTTTTGTACAGAATAATATGCACCCATGTGTAACGAGAGTAATCATCACCAATGACAAATCCATACAAACTTGAAGAATTTGTTAGTACGGAGTAGTGAGTGGGACCAAAGAGATCCATATGAAGCAATTCAAAAGGTCGCATAGTGGTCATGATTGTCTTCGAGGGATGCTTGGATCTGGTCATGTTCCCAGATTCACATGCACCACAAAGGTGGTCCTTGAGGAATTTGACACCCTCGATGCTAATGACGTGCTTTTTCTTCACGAGTGTGTGTAGATTCCTCATACCAGCATGTCCAAGTCGTCGATGCCACAACCAACCTTCTGAAGAATTTGCAAGTCAGCAAGTGGCAGGTTGAGGACCTGTAGAGAAATCAACAATATACAAGTCTCCTCTCCTGAAGCCTTCAAAGACTTCGGAATTGTCAGATTCCATGATGACAACACAACGATATTTTCCAAATACGACAACCATATCAAGATCACAAAGCATTGAGACAAACATAAGGTTGAACCCGAGGGATTCAACAAGCATCACCTTGTCCATGGTTTGGTCCTTTGAGATAGCAACCTTACCAAGTCCCAATACCTTGATTTTTCCTTTGTCTGCGTTGGTGATATGCTTCAGAGGAGATGGAGTGAGTGGCAAATTCATCAGTAGATTCTTGTCGCCCATCATGTGGTTTGTGCATCCACTATCGAGAACCCACTTAGTAGCTTTTAGAGTATCATCCTGCAGATTAATTAGTACAAATTACGAACTCATATGCTTCAGAGTGAAGAATATGATATCAATTTCATCAGATAGAATTTCATCACACAAAATAGTAAGCAAGTAGAGTGAGGATGTGAGAAATGAAGAATTCATTTCATCATGGTTAACTTGCGTCCTTTCAAGCATTTCCTCAGGTCTCCAGCAAATTCATCAGATGTTCAAATTCATCTGGAGACCTGACCCTGCATAAGATGTCAGTTTGTTTTCTTCACCACCCACATCTGGAGGGGTGGCAAAGAATTCATCATTCTGCGAGCACCATGTGAGAAGGGAGGCATTGAAGCAAGTGCGCTTCGTTTCACAGGGCGAGGGTTAGAGTATTCAAATGAATAAGCAGAGAAGTTCTTCGAGGACTTATGAACATAATGGTTTGAAGAATAATGCACATATTCATAACTCTTAGGTTTTCCCTGCGAAACAGAGGCATTAGCACGAGAATGATGATTTTGACCATTTGAGGAATTTGGTCCAAGTGAGGACTTTGCTCCATATGAGGAATTTGATCTGGGGTTCCGATTCTTCATGAGTGGTGTCGTGAGGACATTCACTTGAAGATTTTGTAGGTAGCTCTTGGGAACCCAGATTTTCTTCATAGGAGAACCGTTCCTACAGTTAGTTCCAACATATCTAGCAAATACTTCACTTGACTTATTTTTGAAGAATCTGTAATTGGAGTCAAGTGACTGAACATAGGAATATAAAGTTTCACAAGTAAAGCCAGATAAAGTGGATTGATCCACAAGAGATCCTTTTGCAGCAACCCATGAGGTTTTGGGGTACTGCTCAGGTGTCCAGTAGGATCCATCAGCGTTGAGTTTCCTCACAAAGGCAATACCCTCTTTCCTAGGGTTCCTATTCAGAATCTACTTCTTGAGGACATCACAAAGGGTTTGATGCCCTTTGAGACTTTTGTATATGCCTGTCACATACAATTCCTTCAACCCTGCATTGTCATCAGTGATACTAGTGGTATTCTGAGATGAGGAATTTAAGACCATGGGAATAGTTGAAGAAATTGCAACAATAGAAGCATTTGAACATTCAGGTGAGGAATTAGCAGTTTCATGTTCGATGCATTTCAAACAAGGTGGAACAAATTCTTCCTGAGCTTTACTGATCCGTTGAGCCAGTAAGGAATCTTTTTCCCTTTGGAGATCCTCATTTGACACCCTCAGCTTTTCAAGTTCTTGCTTTCTTTGAAGAAATTCATATGAAAGCTTCTCATGATCGGCTAAGAGGTCGTTATGATGACTCTGAAGGTTATCATACTTTGTCTGAAGACTTTTAAGATCAACAGACAGAGTTTGAGTCCGATCCACTTCACGGTTTAACAGATCATCGCTTTTGTCTAGCATTTTCTGAAGCTTTTCAAGTGCACTTTGTTGCTTAGTGGCAATTTTAACAATTTTAGCATAGCTAGGTTTCACATATTCATCAGATTCACCTTCACTTGATTCAGATGAGGAATGGTGTTTGTGTACCTTTGAGCCTTTTGCCATAAAGCAATAGGTGGGAGCATAATCATCATTGCTGACGTCAGAGTCATTGGAGTGGTCATATTCTTCATTGTTGAAGATGGACTTGCTGACGAACGCAGTAGCGAGAGCAAGGCTAGCGACACCAGATTCTGATTCGTCCTCAGATTTGTCCTCTTCTTCATATTCTCCAGATTCTTCCTCAGAATCCATTTCCTTGCCGATGAATGCTCGTGCCTTTCTGGAACCATTCTTCTTGTGCTTTGAGGACTTTGAAGATGAGGACTTTGCAGATGAGGACTTTGAAGATTTCTTCTTTTTCTTTGAGTCATCAGAACTATCATCTTTGTATTTCTTCTTCTTCTTTGAGTCTTTTTCCCAGAGAGGACAGTCAGAGATAAAGTGGCCAGGCTTCTTGCAACGATGACATGTTCTCCTTTTGTAATCTTCTGAGGAATCTGATTTCCTCAAGCCACTTTTTGATGACTTTCCAAATCCACCTCATCTTGAGAACTTCTGGAATTTCCTCACAAGCATAGCTAGTTCCTGACTTAGTTCTTCAGGATCACCAAGGCTGCTGTCAGAATCTTCTTCTTCAGATGAGGAAATTGCTTTTGCCTTCAGAGCATGAGATCTTCCATAGCTTGGCCCGTAGAGGTCTCTTTTCTCAGCTTGTTGGAATTCATGTGTATTGAGTCCCTCAAGAATATCAACAGGATCAAGAGCTTAATAATCTCCACGTTCTTGAATCATCAAAATGAGAGTATCAAATGAGGAATCGAGAGATCGTAGCCGTTTCTTCACCACTTCATGGTCAGTGATATCAGTGGCACCTAGTGCTTGAAGTTCATTCGATATATCAGTGAGGCGATCAAATGTTTGCTGAACATTTTCATTGTCAAGCCTCTTGAAGTGGTTGAAGAGATTGCGAAGAACATCAACACGAGAGTCACGTTGAGTGGAAACACCTTCGTTGACTTTGGACAACCTATCCCAGATAAGCTTAGCAGATTCCAAAGCACTCACTCTGCCATACTAACCTTTGCTCAGATGACCATAGATGATATTCTTCGCTTGAGAATCGAGTTGCTTGAATCTCTTCACATCAGCAGCTGTAATAGTGGGAGCGACAGAGGGCACACCATTTTCCACAACGTACCAGAGATCGTTGTCAATAGCTTCAAGGGGCATACGCATCTTGTTCTTCCAGTAGGGGTAGTCTGTCCCATCGAAAGTAGGACATCCCGCGGAAACCTTGATCATACCTGTAGTCGACATAACTAGAACTCCAGGTGGTTAAACCAAAATCACACAGAGCAAGGGAGTACCTGCTTTGATACCAGTTGAAAGTGCGTTATATAGGCTAGAGGGGGGTGAATAGGCGATTTTTACAAATTCATCACTTGAGCAATTTCAACTTTGAGGAATTTGAAATGTGATGAACAACTAGCAGCGGAATAAGTACTCAGGTGCATGAGGAGCATAGTATCAGCTTAGTCATCATGATGAAATGAAACATGCACGAACCGTGAGTAGCGTGATAAGGATAAGCAGTGATGAACAAGGTAACTTGAAGAATTTGAGGTGAGGAATTTGTGAATGTCTTCAGTCAAATTCTTCAAACCGTAACAATCAATTTCATCAACAGATATATGAGGAATAGAGGGGTTGAGGAAATAGAACCAGATAGCTTGATGAAGACAATGGTTTGATGACCTAGTTCCAACTACTGTGATAGTCGTACATCTGGTTTGGAGCGGCCTGGTATTTAAACCAGAGGACACACAGTCCCAGGACACACAGTCCTTACCGTATTCTCCTTGAGCTAAGGTCACACAGTCCTCGCCCAACACTCGTGGTAAGTCTTCAGGGTAGACTTCCGAAACCCTCACAAGCTGGTCACCCGGAGATCCACAATTTACTGCTAGATGCTCGAGACCAAGGTCACTTCGTGGTCCCAATTGACTGCAGGAGCACTAGACCATGACGCCTAACCGTCTAGAGGATGCACAGTCCTCAAAGGTAACAAGCGTCGGTTCCACACATGAATTTCTTCAGTGATGCTCAATCACTATGGGTTTTATGGTTTGGTTGTGGGTTTTTCCTCAGTGATGATTTTCTCTGAAAGTCCTCAAAGGATGTGTTGCTCTCAAATGACAAGTGTCAGTTCTCTCTCAAAGCAGCCAACCAGCTAGTGGTGTGGGGGCCGGCTATTTATAGCCAGGGTGCAACCTGACATGATAAGACATAAATGCCCCCAATGATATGACCGTTATGTGGATAAGAACGATTGGGGATAGCTGGTGCTAAGCACAGCAACGGTCGGAATTTCGAACTATGAAAGTCCTCAGCTTATCATGATCCTCACTTGTAGGCACTTCGCACTGGCGAAATCCTAACTCCTCAGTCAGATCAATTTCCTCAGAGACCAAAAGACCTTCGTCTCTGTCACTGAAAAACTTGTCTGACCCATAAGAGATTTCCAAAGGCTTCACTCGAAGAATTGTATGGGTTGAGGATTTTGGAGTTGAGCATCAGTTGGAAATTTTCCTTAGTATTACCTCGACCCCCTTTAACAGTACGGTGTTTCCTATGACTCAAATAAAGGAAAAGAAACTACGAAAACAAAAGTCTTCAAGCTTCATATTCCTCATTCATATCTTCAAGGTCACACCAACTTCTTCATTTTCAATGTCTTCACAAAGTCTTCACCAAAGTCTTCAGCAAAGTCTTCACTTGAAGACATACATTTTTAGGGGTCGATAATCTCCGAATATATCAAACTCCTCATTGACTTATAGAGCCTGTGTACACTCACAAACTCATTAGTGCCTTAACCTATAAGTCTTCAATACACCAAAATCACTAAGGGGCACTAGATGCACTAACACGGCCAGATCCTCGCAAGCATAACATCATAGGTACCAAGTGGATCTACCACAACAAGCAATATGAAAATGGCCTTGTGTAAGGAATAAGGCTCGTCTTGTAGCTCAAGGGTACACACAGGTTGAAGAATTGACTTTGATGAAACTATTGTACCTGTTGCTAGACTTGAAGCTATTCGCATATTGCTTGCTTATGCTAACCATCATGATATCATCTTATATCAAATTGAAGTGAAAAGTGTATTCCTCAATGGTAAGCTTGAGGAAGAAGTATATGTTGCTCAACGCAAGGTTTTGAAGACCCTAAGCATCCTGACAAAGTCTTCAGACTCAATAAGGCTTTCTATGGCTTCAAGTAGGCCCCTCGGGTGTGGTATGATACTCTGAAGGAATTCCTCATGAAGAAAGGCTTCAAACCCGGTTCACTCGACCCAACTCTTTTCACAAAATCCTATGACAATGAACTGTTCATATGCCAAATATACGTAGACGATATTATCTTTCGCTGTACTGACAAACATTACAGTGATGAATTTGCCTATATGATGAGTGAAGAATATCTAATGTCTATGATGGGAGAGTTGAAATTCTTCTTAGGTCTTCAAATTCGTTAGCAAGACAACGACATCTTCATCTCACAAGAGAAATACCTCAAGGATGTTCTAAGGAAATTCAACATGCAAGATTGCAAAGGCGTCAAAACTCCAATGCCTTCAAAAGGCCACCTTTGCACTGACAGAAAATGGTAAAGATTTTGATCAGAAGGTATATCGCTCCATGATTGGATCGTTATTGTATCTGTGTGCATCTAGGCCTGATATTATGCTAAGTGTTTGCATGTGTGGTCGATTCCAAGCAACACCGAAGGAATCACACCATAAGGTTGTGAAACATATTCTTCGATACTTAGCTCACACAACAATGCTTGGATTATGGTATCCCAAGGGCTCAAATCTTCACCTCGTCGGATACTGGAGATCATGTGGATCGCAAGTCAACCTCAGGCACATGTCATTTCCTCGGACGATCCTTAGTTTGTTGGTCCTCGAAGAAGCATAACTGCGTTTCACAATCTACTGCTGAAGCTGAGTACATTGCTGCTGGTTCATGTTGCACTCAGTTACCATGGATGAAGCAAACCCTCAAGGACTACGACATCAAGTTGTAGAATGTGCCTCTCTACTGCGACAACGAGAGTGCCATCAAGATTGCTTACAACCTAGTTCAACATTCCAAGACCAAGCACATCTAGATTCGTCATCACTTTCTTCGAGATCATGTACTCAAGGGCGACATCTCCATCGACCACATTCCCACTGAAGAACAACTGGCTGATATCTTCACAAAGCCCTTGGATGAAAAGAGATTTTGCAAGTTGCGGTGTGAGCTAAATATCTTAGAATCTTTGAATGTTCTTTGAAAAGGACACACATTCTAACACTTATGCAAAATTGATGACTTAGATGTGCAACGCACGAAGTAACGTTTTTCTTCAATCAATGAAGAATAACTCTCTGAGTGTGAAGAAATTAATGAAGAATTTGATTCTCAGAACCCTAAGACAATTGTACGCGGTGTCTGAAATCTTCATTCTTATACGATGGGTCACGCCACCAACCATAGTTGAAATTCTTTAAAGTTGAGTTTTTCGTCATTCTGCAAATTCTTCAACTTTTCAAATTCTTCAAACTATGAAACCCATGTTCTTCATTGAGTATATACTTATATATTTGAGTTTTCAATGTCCTCAACATGATTCACTTATTGCTAATTCCTCAAGTTGATTTTCATCTAAGTGAATGTGATCGGACCCTTTCCCCTCTATGCTAAACTCAACCCAGTCTGTTCACAAATTCTTCATATGCATTCCACTTTGAAACTCGTTCAAAGTCTTCACTGTGTCCTTGACAGCTGAAGAATTTGCGAACGGAAACTTTAAATTTTCACTATCAAATTTTTTGTTGGTTCCCGCTCAAACGGTTCCGATTCCCACGACTGGATAACCCACGATCCCCCCACTATCACCACCTCTCAGTACGTGGGTGACACCTGTCACTTGGAGGGCAAGGGTCAGGGGCAATCCTGTCCAAAATCTTCGGACGGATTGGTTTTCACTTCCACTATATATACCCCTCCCCTTTTACTATGCTCAGTTACTCACTTCCTCTCTCTCCCGAGCTCTGACCTAGCGCCGCCGCTAAAATCATCGACGCTAGTGTGGAAGAGCTTCACTACCTCGACCTTGCCGTCGCCGTACTCGCATCGGCCGCGGAAGTTTTCACCCTACCGCCGCTGTAGCTTTCTCCCTCTGTCGATCTAGGGCGTGGGAGATCTAGACGGACGAACTTCCTCAATCTCATCTCATAGTTCGTCGTGTTCTTCATCAGGGTAAATAAAATTTACTTTTACTGCCCTTATTTGTTCTTTAAGTTTTCCTAAATCTTCAAAAAGGTGTTTATTCCTCAAGAATCTCATTCTAAAGCACCTTACATGTACATTTACTTGATGACATTATCCAAGTTATGATTTTCTTCAAGATTCCTCAATTGTGTTAATCCTCAAATTTGCACAACTCTGGAACCTAAGACAAAGAACACTTAGTGAAATTCCTCAAGACATCAATGGTCAAATTCCTCACACCTATTTTATTAAAAAAAATCTGAGAACGTATATGACCTCTTCAAATTCCTCGCACCTATACTCTATTCGAAGGTGCAAACATGTTCGCTGATGAATCACTAGGTTCTGATGAACTTAACTCATTTGCAGCGTTTCTTGAGGAAAAACTGTGCAATTCTTCAGAGTCCTCAAGAGTTCAAAATCCTCTGCTGAAGAAAATGGATGATGGGAAGAAGCCACAGAAAGGTGGAAAGAAGGCTGAACAGAATACTGCCTTTGAGATTCCAGCAATCTGTATGCTGGTTACTATACGCCAGATGAATCCAAATATGGCAAAGAGACAAAAGAACAAAGAAAAATTAGGATTCAGAGATTTGAACGGAGGCAGGTGAGGGAATGGAAGGAGTATCGCTATGTTACTCCCAAATACATGAAGAAATTCGCACTCAAACCCCCTTGCATTAGGGCTCCTCCAGCTGATGATCAAGTGGTTGATCCCACCAGTGTTGCTCGCGGTGAAGACTATCCCGCTGAGTGGGCAAAGCGTCAACTCAAACTGCAGAGAGCTACCGAAGCTGCCGTGAAGAAATTCAATGAAGACTCTGCTGCTGCTGCCACTGCCGGAGCCTCTACAAGTGCTCCGAAGAAATCTATGATGAAGAAATCAGCTGTGAAGCCAAATTCTTCATCTTGAAAGTCGTCACAGCAGATTCCTCAAGCTCAAAGGCCTTAGCTATTGGTACAGTCGCTGCCCAGTCCTCGACTGCTGCTGCAAAGTTATCAACCCCTGTGCACCTTGCTTCAAGCCAACGGACTGAAGGTTTTTCAATTGCTTCAGGGGCGCCAACAAGTTCTTGAGCCCAAACTCACTCCTCAAGTGGTCCTTCCCTGTGGAAAAAGAAAGCAACTGCTGGACAAGGCATTCAACCAAGTCCTCAAACCAAGAAGGTGGCTTTCACAATTCTATCAGATTCGTCAGATGAAGCTGATGATGAGGAACTGGAAGCTATCATCAGAAACAAGCAACAACGTGTGGCTGAAGCAAAGGGATCTCAAATTCCTCTATTGCTTGATCCTTAAAAAGTGCTCAACCTCATTGATATCTGGCAAAAGGATCCCAAGACACCCATTGATGACTTGAAACCGCCTCCTGGCCCTGATCATGTCCTCACAACTTTCATTGCTGAGGAAAAATGGAAATATGAGAAGACAAGACAAACCAAGAAGGCTCAGTACAAGAAAGAGCATTCCTTGAAGAAGAGTGTTCTAAATTTGTCTCCTTAAGAACTTGTGAGAGTGCGATCTGAAATCCAAAGCCTCAGTGAGGAATTCAGTTCATACTATGCTGATTGGCAAGGCGCCAAAGTTCAGTTTGTCAACATTGCTGACAAAGTCATCACTGACCACAACTCAAGAGTTGCATCTCACTCCCATCAACAAATTCCTCAGGCTGAAGAAACTGCTCAACCTACCGAGGAAACTACGAGCGCTGCTGAAGAAAGTCAGACCGCTGAAGAACCTGCCAGGGCACCTTCCACTTGTGCGCTTGATGAAACTGAACCCTCAAGGACAACTGCATCAGTCGTGCCTAAAGAAATTGTACCACCCTCACCTTCTGCTGAATCAGACAATTAATCAAAGGTGAAAACAATCAACATTCCTTCTGCATCAGAAGTGAAGAAAACTAAGGCTACTGAGAAGTTGGCTCTGAAAAGAAAAGCTTCAACTTCAGAATCCTCAGCGCTGAAGAAGTTGAAGACTCTGCCAAAGTCCTCAACTGAACCATTTGATGCCACTCCACTCTCCTTAGCACCCGCTTATAAAATCATCCCATTTGGTGTTAACTATTTCATCCTAGATGAAAAAACTGAAGAAGATCATTCTGCTGCTTCGACATAGCAGATTGATGAAGACATTGAAGTTGAAGGAAATTCTTCAACTCCTTAGGTATCATCGCCCCAGCCTCAGTTCACTATTGAAGAGGCCGGGATTGAAGAAATTGATGAGGATGTAGACATTGGAAATACAACTCCCCTCATCAATGATGAATATTGGGAAAGAGCTCACCCAAATTCACTAATGACCACTCCTCTGTCACAGATTCCTCAGTCCCCAGCCCAGACTGAAGAAATTCAAGAAGGATCTGATGACTTGACCACCAAAGTCATTGAAGATATTCTAGCTGCATCAGCTGATGACTTTGCTGCTCCAACTACTACTGAGGAACCTGCATCACAAATTCCTCAGACGAAAGAAATTCCTCCCATGCCAAAGGAGATCAAGGGCCGCTTCAAGCTAGATCTTCAACCGAAGCCCAAAATGCCGTTCAAAGGCTCAGCGCGCCCCAAATTCCTCAAAAGCAATTTCTTCAATGAGCGCATGTTCTTCACTGACCCAATCCATATGACTCAGCAAGGGCCGGACGAAGCAGATTCTGGACTGCCACTCAGATCAACTACTATGCATCAATTTTGTTCGAAAAGAAGAACGTCTTCGAGCACCATCAAATTCCTCATGCTGACATGGAAACACTTCCATCATTCACGCCGGTGCTCCAAATTCTTCATGATGCAGGCGTTCTTCCCTTTTGCATATACATCTGCGACTGGAATGAAAAACTCATTCTTCAGTTCTATGTTACTCTGCACATCAGTGGAAATGCTTTTGACATAAATTCCTGGGTTTTGGACTGGATGACAGGATCAACACATGTAACTGCTCAAGCATCTGAATTACTTCGATCTATCCTAGTGCCAATTCCTTCAGAAGAAGCTCGTCGGCTGTTTGATGAACCTGCTCTTCCAAACCAACTGATGCAAGTGTTGATGAAGCCATTGGCTCCTAGAAAGCCTCAACGTAAAACCTTCGTTGTGAAGGATTTGCTATATGTGCCAAGGACAGTCTACCGCATTCTCATGAACAATCTATGTCCTCAAAAGGGCCACAATTCTGAAGAAGAGGAAGTGGAGGGAGTCATGAAGAATATGCTGTTCAACATCATTCATGGGATTCCCATCAACTTCCACAATTTCTTCATGAGGACATTGGCTAATGCTGCTCTAGCCCCATTTGAACAGAAGCCTTTTGCACCTTGGATCATGAAATTCATCAGGGCAAAGTCCTTAGTTCCCTTCAAGGCGGACTTTCAGAATAATTTTTGTTTCCTGCCTCCGATCAAAGTCATCAAGAGCACGATTGACTCTGTGGAAGGAAAAGGCAAGGTTGTCATTGATGAAGGCACTCGTCCATTGGATGGACAGTTTCACAAAGCTACATCCTTCTCTACCAATGATGACACTGCAACCCAAGACTCAGAAGCAAAGGCCTCAGCTTAAAAACCTCAAGAGTCTGCCCCACGTGTGATGACTGATCGTGAGCTTCTAATAAGTCTTCATCAGAAGGTCGATCGCAATCACAAGTGGGTGAAGCATCAACTTGGTTACATTGTGCAATACATGACGGTGACGCAGAACTCTATGAAGAGGTATCACTACTATGTGCATGAAAAACTCAATCACACTTGGGCCATATTGTCTCACCTCAAGACTCCTAAAGAACTGAACGAGCTAGATCTTGAGGAAAATGTTGACTGGGCTCGTCAACCAAACAAGAAATTCAAGAAAGTCCAAGTTCCTCTGATGGTCACAAGTTCATATTCTTCATCGCGTGAGGCGGATGAAGCTAAGGACATCGACGACACTGCGGTAGGCCCTGCATCGACAAACGACCCCGACAACGCGGGTCACTATATATGGACTGTTTTTGCTTAAGTTACAACTCTCGCTCTTTTGAAGCTTTTGTTGATTGGGTTGTAAACTTAAGTCCGATGGTGGTCTGACTCTTTTGAACTATTTCCTCGCATGTTCATTTCCTCAAGTACCTTAATGCACACATGCTGAATTTCGTCAGACACCATTTTCATCATGCATTTCAAATTCTTCATATCATATGATAAATGCGTGTATGAATTTACAAGATATAGGGGGAGTTCTCCATGTTTTAACCTGCCATGTGCATTTGCAGTCCAAAGAAAATTCCTCAAATATGCACATCTTCAGGGGGAGTTCTTCTATATCTTGCAATCAAATTCCTCAAACTCAGTAATTACACCTCATATTATTATCCCCGTTGAAAACTTAACCTATTTGTCATCAATCGCCAAAAAGGGGAAGATTGTTAGTGCATCTAGTGCCCCTTAGTGATTTTGGTGTATTGAAGACTTATATGTTAAGGAACTAATGTATTTGTGAGTGTACACATGCTCTATAGGTCGATGAGGAGTTTGATACATCCAGAGATTACCGACCCCAAAAAATGTATGTCTTCAACTAAAGACTTTGGTGAAGACTTTCTTGAAGACTTTGATATTCCCTGAAGACTTTGAAATTGGAGAAGTTGGTGTGACCTTGAAGATATGAACGAGAACTATGAAGCGTGAAGACTTTTGTTTTCGTAGTTTCATTTCCTTTCTTTGAATCATCGGGAACACCATACTATTAAAGGGGCCAAGGTAATACTAAGGAAAATTTCCAATTGATGCTCAACTCCAAAATCCTCAACCTATACAATCCTTTGAGTGAAGCCTTTGGAAACCTCTTAAGGTTCAGTCAAGTTCTTTAGTGATAGAGACACAGTTCTTCTGGTCTTTGAGGAAATTGATCTGACTGAGGAGTTAGGATTTCGCCAGTGCAAATTGCCTACAAGTGAGGAACATGATAAGCGTGAGGACTTTCATTGTTTTAAATTCCGACCATTCCTGTGCTTAGCGCCAGCTGTCCCCAATCATAACATCCAGAGAACAGTCATATCATTGGGGGCATTTATGTCTTATCATGTCAGGTTGCACCCTAGCTATAAATAGCCACCCCCCACAACCACTAGATGGTTGGCTGCTCCGAGAGAGAACTGACACTTGTCATTTGAGAGCAACCCATCCGCTGAGGACTTTGAGAGAAAATCATCAGTGAGGAAAAACCCACAACCAAACCACCAAACCCAAAGTTATTGAGCATCACTGAAGAAATTCCTGTGTGGAACTGACGCTTGTTACCTTTGAGGACTGTGCATCCTCTAGACGATTAGGCATCATGGTCTAGTGCATCCTACAATCAATTGGGGATCACGAAGTGACCTTGGTCTAGAGCATCCAACAGTAAATTGTGTACCGCCGGGTGACCAGTTTGTGAGGGTTTTGGAAGTCTACCCTAAAGACTTACCACGAGTGTTGGGCGAGGACTGTCTGACCTTAGCTCAAGGAGAATACAGTAAGGACTGTGTGTCCTCTGGTTTAAATACCAGGCCGCTCCAAACCAGACGCACAACTATCACAACAGTTGGAACTGGGTCATCAAACCATTGTCGTCATCAAGCTACCTGGTTCTATTTCCTCAACCCCTCTATTCCTCATATACTTGTTATTGAAATTGATTGTTACTGTTTGAAGAATTTGACTGAAGACTTTCACAAATTCCTCACCTCAAATTCTTCAAGTTACCTTGTTCATCACTGCTTATCCTATGTCACGCTACTTACTATTTGTGCATGTTTCATTTTATCATGATGACTATGCTGTTATTATGTTCCTCATGCACTTGAGTACTTATTCCGCTACTAGTTATTCATCACATTTCAAATTCCTCAAAGTTGAAATTCCTCACGTGATGAATTTGTAAAACTCGCCTATTCACCCCCTCTAGTCAATATAACGCACTTTCACATCCACCTCTCTAAACGGTGGCGTAGCTTCCCTCTAAGGAAGTGAACACCGGGATACATCCTCGTCTCCCGCAGTGGTAGTTATTCCTAATCCTAGCTCCTTGCATGTGGTTACTTGTCTCCTTATGTGTTTCACTTGTTTCATATTGTGGTTTGTTTACCTATTTAGTTGCTTAACTTGTATATCATAGTTGTCACCTTATCACCCTTTCAATTGTTAGGCTACATTTCATATTCCGCTTTATTTCCTAAAATTGCTAAGTAACAACTAAAACTAGAGCGAGATGGATAATGATGGGAACCCTTTTGTTGCACTTCCTCTTGAGAAAGGGCCATCCTCTTCGGATGTGAGCAGATCGTTCACCTTGGGGACCCCCCTCCACCGACTATCAGCTCTATAAATTCCAAAATATTCCAAAAACCCTAGGAGAGTCGACGGAACATAATTCCAGCCACCGCAAGTTCCAAAACCATGAGATCCAATCTAACACCATCACGGAGGGGTGCATCATGTTCATGGGTGCCTCTCCGATGATGCGCGTGTAGTCCACCATAGACCTACAGGTCCATAGGTAGTAGATAGATGGCTTCCTCTCTCTCTTTTGATTCTCAATACAATGATCTCTTGGAGATCTATTTGATGTAATGACTTTTTGCGGTGTGTTTGTTGGGATCCGATGAATTTTGAGTTCATGATCAGCTTCTATGCATGAATATTATTTGAGTCTTCTTTGATCTCTTATATACATGATTACTTATAGCCTCGTATTTCTTCTTTGAATCTTTGGTTTAGTTATCCCAACTAGATCGATTTTTCTTGCCATGGGAAGAGGTGCTTTGTGATGGGTTCGATCTTGCGGTGTCCTTTCCCAATGACAGAAGGGATAACAATGCACACATGTACCATTGCTATTAAGGATGACAAGATGGGGTCTATTCCTACATGAATAGATCTTGTCTACATCATGTCACCATTCTTATTCCATTAATCCGTTTTTCCATGAACTTAATACACTAGATGCATGCTCGATAGCAGTCGATGTGTGGAGTAATAGTAGTATATGCAGAATCGTTTCGGTCTACTTATCTTGGACGCGATGCCTATATGATGATCATTGCCTTGGATATCATCATGATTATTTGATCTTCTATCAATTGCCCAATTGTAATTTGTTCACCCACCGTGTGCTATACTCATGAGAGAAGCCACTAGTGAAACCTACGACCCCGGGTCTACTTTTCCAACATATTGCTTTCCGATCGTTCTTTTTGCCGTATTTTTTCCAGATCTATTAATCCCAAAACCCAAAAATAACTTCATCCACCTTTTGTTTACTTATTTTATGTTGTATTCTTGCGAGATCTATTTGCCCAAACTATCACAACCTAATCTATATTTTTATCGTTGAGAGCTTGACAACGTCTCTTACGCGTCGGGTTGCAAGTATTTGTTCTTTGTGTGCATGTGATGTTTACGTTTTTGCTTTATCTTCCTCTACGGGTTGATACCTTGGTTTCTTAACTGAGGGAAATACTTACCGTCATTGTGCTGCATCATCCCTTCCTCTTTGGGGAAATACTGACATAGTCTCAAGCCACGCCAGTTCTTTGTTGAGCTTGACTCTATGGATTCTCGTTTTCATACAAATGTTCACACATACATTTTCACCATTGTTATTGTTCCCAAGGGTGTGTCTGTTCATCACTACATTGACTTAGAGCACATTCGTGCTCACCAGCGAAATATCCGGGTGCCATTGTGCTCATTCAGTCTTCCGGTCTTGCTGCCCCGTTTGCTTTTAAACATGATTTCAATCATGCTGCCATTCATTAGTTTTATGTCACTTATTTCTTTGGTCCTAACAAGATCATCACTTGGATGACTTCTAACACCGAGCTCTTCGATACTTATCCTCAGTTTGTCGCCGCTCTTGGTTTCCCTAACACTGGGTTTAGAATCCACAAGGATGATCCCAATAATGCGCTCAAAGCCATTGAGGCTTGTGGTTATCTTCTAAACTCCCTTGACGAGCTCGGATGATGGAAAGGGCAAAGATCTAAGTCAAGTTTCTATTTGGAGGTCTCCTTTCTTCATCATTTTCCAGTGTGTCATTCGCACCATCTATCCCAAGATGGGTGACAAGGGGACATGTAGCGGGTATTGTATTGATCTTATGCCTCGACTTAGTGAGCATACTAAAGGGAAGATTAATATTCCTTACTTTCTATGGCATGAGATTCGTCTAGCCAGTTTTCAGTACAAGTGAGTTTTCCCTCATGCTCCTTTTATTCAGGCTGTCATGTGGCCTCTTTCCCCATTGCTCGAACTCATGTGCATCAGCAGTGGGTCATTCCACCTCATATGGCGGATGATTGGGCTCCCAAGAAATCCTCCTCTGCCCCTGTTCGATGGGCTGCTACCCGATCTCGTCCTGCTCCCATTGGCTCAGCCCCCTTCGGTCGCATTCTCGTTTTCTCGAGAAGGCCCATTCTGCCATGATGAAGGCCTTCTCCTTTCAGTGCTCAGAAAACCATGAGCTGGTCACTCGCATGATCTATCCTAAGAATGCTTTGAAAGCTCGTTTGAGAGACTCCGGAGCAACTGATGTGAGTGAGGATGAGCGTCTCCCCGAGGCTCCTCCTTCTCACTTTGGCTTCCCATCGAGCCCTGAATGGGTTGATTTCTTTGATGAGGCAGGAGGCAGTGGCACCCATGGTGATGATGACGATGATGATGATCTTTGATTGCGTGGGTGTTATCCCTCGCCCTTCCCCTTTTGGGTACTTGATTCCAAGTGGGAGGAGATTATTGTGTGGATCATGACTGACGTATTCACGATAGTAAAAGTACGGATAAACAAGACAAAAAACTCTATCTCTTTTTTGGTTTACTCTTGAGTATAGGGATCCCGCACTATTAATAGGGGATCACTGGTTCTCACAATAGACTTGCTCAAAAATCTAGGAAAAACCTCATGGTTGAGTTCTTATCTTGGCCGTGAGTATGGCCTCAGCTATTGTCCGGACGTCTGACGACCTCTGGACGACCAGCGGATCATAGCTTTCCGGATGTCCGACATCCCTGGAGTTCCGGAGCCATCTCTCCAGCAAGGAATCCTCTAACTTCTGGTTCTTTCGGTCGACCGACCTCTGGACGTCTGTGTGTGGCCAAAAGTACGATGCCACTTCACCAGAGCTGAAATGACGAGCGTCCGACCTCTTCTAGATGGTCGTGCGCCGGACGGCCGATGTCCTCCGAACGTCCGCATCCTATGTTCCATCTTCCTTCTACTTCTGCGTTGACCCGCTCTCTCCAATGGCCAGACGATCGACATCATTCAGACGTCCAGTCCTTCCTTTTGGTCCGTATGACTGGAGTCTTTTGGATGTCCGGCAATTGCGCAACTTAAGTGACTTCTAACGGCCATTTTCATACTACCACTATATATACCCTTCTTCCACCTCGGGTGAGGGTGGTACACACATTGAAAAGATTCGAAGAACACCTTTCTCTGTCACTCTCTTTTGCCCTCACCAAATCCTAGATCCCAAGAGCATTTGTGAGGATTATTAAGTGTTGTTCCAACAAAAGATAGATCTTCCCTCTCCCCTCCTCTCAACCAAAGCAATTCGTGATTTGAGCAAGTCTTGAGTGGTTCCCTTGATCTTGTTACTCTTGGAGGTTGGAGACTCCTAGGAGGTAGGAGTTCTTTGGAGAGGAATGAAACCATTGTGATGCCCCCCAGAAAGTTTGTGAAGGTTTGGAGGCCACCTCAAGGCCTATCACTAGTGGTTAAAAAACGCCTTCGTGGTGTTGTCTCAAGGAGAGAATAGGGTGAGACTTCGTGGTGTTGGTGTGCCTTTGTGGTAACATCCACCTCTCTAAACAGTGACATAGATTCCCTCCAAGGAAGTGAACACAGGGGATACATCCTCGTCTCTCAGAGTTGCGGTTATTCCTAACCCTAGCTCCTTACTTGTGGTTACTTGTCTCCTTACGTGTTTCACTTGTTTCATATTGTGGTTTGTTTATCTATTTAGTTTCTTAACTTATATATCATACTTGTCACCTTTATCACCCTTGCAATTGTTAGGGTACATTTCATATTCCGCTTTATTGCCTAAAATTGCTAAGTAACAACTAAAATTTGTAATTGTACCTATTCACCCCCTCTAGGTCCATCTCGATCCTTTCACTTAAAAACCAAACAAACCATAAAGAATCTCAAAGAGCACGAGCAAAAGAAAAATTCTCTCTCTCTCTCTCTCAGCCCTATGATCAATATTTACTCTTCCCCTTTGGCAACAAATTACCAAAAAGGTTGAGAAAACATAGAGCTAAACATTGCTTTGGGCTCGCTCCAGTACACAACTATAGATGATGTAGATCTCTGACTGGAAGCTCCTGTGTGGGTTGATGGAGTAGAGAGAAGTGCATCGTTGAATGCTTGAGACGATGTCTACTAAACTGGAGGGGGTGGACACTAGCGGTGGAACTATAGATGGTGCAACTAAAAAGACACCAACAGTAGCTGAATGAGGCTTGGTGTGAAACTAATTTGTCGTAGGAGGTACCTCATCATCATCACTTGGCTTGCCCTCCACACCAGCCTTGAGTGCAATGATGGCAACAACCATGCTTGTTACGTTGACATCTGATATGTCTCCAATGTATCTATAATTTTTGATTGTTTCATGCTATAATATTATCAATCTTAGATACTTTATATGCAATTGTATATCAGTTTTGGGAACTAACCTATTAACCCAGTGCCCAGTGCCAGGTTTTTTGACTATTTTTGTTTTTATAGAAACCAATACCAAATTGGGTCCAAACACTACGAAGCTTTTTGACAATTTTTCTGGACCAGATGACACCCTAGAAGCTTTGGGGGAGGACTAGAAGAGCTATGAGGACACATCAAGACAACAAGGCGCACACATTGGGGTAGGGTGCGCCCTAATGTCTCGTGGGCCCCTCGTGGCTCTGTCTGACCTAACTCCAACTCTATAAATTCTCTAATATCCCAAAACCAAATTTAGTGAATTTGGTGTTTGTAGATTTTTGTAGTGCCCAAGCATTTGATATGAAGTACTAAATTTACCAGTGCCCAATTTTGTGAAATGCACATTTGCTTAGCGATCATCGGTTCAATTAATAGTGCTCAAGAATTTCATATGTAGTACTTACATTTGCTCACTTATCATCAAGTTCAATTCGTATTGCCCAAGCATTTCATAGTCAGTACTGAAATGTACATTTGCTCATTTATCATTAAGTTCAATTAGTAATGCCCAAGCATTTCATAGTGAGTACTGAATTTATCATTTGTTGATTGATCATCATTGCCAATTGGTAGTGCCCAAGCATTTGATATGCATTACTGAATTTATTTTTGAATGTTAACATGTCTTAAATTTAGTTAACTTTGGTAGGGGGTGTAAACTATGGAGTAGTGCAATGGTTTGATGTTCCTTGGCCTATGATACCATAGAACTGCTTGTACAAGTTATGTGGCATGTTTGATGAGACAAACTATGGTAGGGTGATAGATAAAGTGGCCTATGACAAAAACATGCTCAAGATGAAGAAGCACTACCAAAAAATGGTGGATGCAAGATGTTTGATTGGCAAGGTGTACTACCAGATGGACATGGAGAAGAAAAAGAAAGAGGTAGAGATGGAGCTCAAGATGGAGAATCTTAGGCTTGCAAAGGAGCAAAGGTGTATCCTGAAAATCTAGGCAGATATCATTCAGAACCAATGTTAAGAAAATCGGTAACCGGTAGCTGCTCGGGCGGATTGGGAGTAGCGATTAATCAGTGAATCGGCCTATGAACTGGATTAATCGGTCGACCATTAATAGGTATATTAGATAGAAACTTTCCAACTTATATGTAGTTTTTTATATTGTACCGTACTTCCATACACCTAGCTATGTAATATACCAAAACATTATATTGTAGGCATACAAAAAATAGAGAAGATGTAAAATTAATAATCGTTATACATCCAAATCTACAAAATCTCAAAATTCAAAGTTGTAAATTAAAATTTTAAACTTGTCCATATACATGTTAATATACCTCACACAATATACTACACATAAGAACCAAAACTAACAGTTTCATCCACCAATCTACAAAACTGTAATTTATAATCTACTAATATATGAATGTTGGCTTCTCCACTAAGATGGGGGGGAATATGGTAGTATCTTGCCTAGTGGTGACGCCATGGAGGAAGAGATTTGGGAGCACCTCATGGGAGAGGATGGGGAGTATCCAGGGGTGGCAGGGATGGGGTACAGACATGCGACTAGAGTGGCAGAGTAGGTGGATCTTGGAGATGTAGTCTAGTGGCTGATACTGGTGAGGATGTGGCTAGCCGCCAGCTAGGTTAGGAGGGGATGAAAGGAGTATGAGGGAGTGGGAGGAGGGCCAAAACCTAGGTATTTGTAACAAGAGGGGGTGGGAGGGTTATGTGCCAAAAGTTTGATATTCGTTTGCCCACCAGTTAATGGGCCGGTAGGATTAATCGGTTTGGCAACTGATTAATCGTTATGAATACTAATTAATCGGTCTAACTGGCCAATTAATCGGACTAGCAAGTTAATGCAATGAATAGGTGCTATTCGATTCGGTCACCCGACGAGTAGCGATTAACTGGTTAATCTGACGAATTCTTGAATAGTGTTCAGAACACAAGGAAGGCCATGCATGATATCAAGGTGGGCATGGACCAACTTGCAGAAGAGGATAAGGAGCTTGAGAAGGTTGCTGCTGACTTGCTGAATGCTGGAAACGGGAGCAAGGAGAAGCTGGAGCATATCAAGGCAATCCCGAAGTCATGAAGATAATGAAGGCTAAGTTGGACAAGTAAATATAAGGACTCTAAATATAAATCACCTTGGAAGGATGGGGATGGGTGCATATTTTGGTGACTGTAATGATGCTACTTAACTTAAAACTGCCTACTAATGTTATGTGTTGCACATGAAGAACATCTTGATTATGTAATGAAGCTACCTAAGTTAAAATTGTCTGCTATTGTAATGATGCCACTTAATTTAATTATGTTTAAATTCGTTTCTGCTTCCTTTATCTTCTGTTTAAATTAATTTCCTCTTCATACATGTCGCTAAATTTTCAAATGTGTTTTGCCAAATATGGATTTGAATATGCTTCTCGCATTGCCCGGTAAGGAGAGCAATATGTCTTTCCAAAAATGGATGTTGCCAAATTTAGAAACCAAAATTCAGACAAAGAGAATATGTATCAACAAATGGGTCCTTGCCTACTGCCACATGTTGCCAAAAATAAGCGATCTAGACAAGTTGCCAAAAATAGTGATCTAAACAAGTTCCCAAATTCATAGGTTGCCAAAATTGAATCTAAACAGTGATCTAAAGAAAGAGAATATGTTGCCAAAAATAGTGAAACAGTTAAAACAAGACAAGTTGCAACATGGGTTCATAGGTAGTTCAAACTTACATACTAGATTCAATCCAAACTTACATACAAGATATTATTTAACTACTAGTAATAACATCTAACAACATTTCTGTAGTAAACCGGCTGAAGTTCTTCAGTTCAGTCAGGCGGACTAGTGCGTTATCGATGTGCCACCACTCAGGCGTGTAGAGCGGCGCTGAGCATGAACGTTGGCCTTCTTATTCTTCTTCATTGGCCTAAGCACCTCCTCCCCTGGCTCATTGTCAGTCTTCACAGGAAGATCAACGGGTGTCAACTCCTCCACATTGATGGGCACTTCCTTGTGGCCCGCGATGACATGCCAAGCGACGACCTGCACATCAAGCGAAGCGTCGTGCAGCTCACCATTGTCAATGAGGATGATATGCATACCCTATGATGGCTTCTTGTTGGAGATGGCGACATAGTTGGAGTCGACATAGTGTGACACGACAACTTCAACATCCTAGACATGCTCTGCCTCTAGATTCGACAGGGGCCGCCATGGGCTGCACCTACTTCACAGGCGGTACATGGCCTAGCAAGCGCGTTGGCCTGCATTTCTGGACTACGCTGCTAGCATGCTCTAGACGATAATGGCAACCACGAGGATGCCCCTGTTGTTCCGGAACACCCAAGCTTTCTCATCCTCCTTCAACTTCTTACACA
Organism: Hordeum marinum; assembly: GCA_022496015.1. Lineage (NCBI taxonomy): Eukaryota > Viridiplantae > Streptophyta > Magnoliopsida > Poales > Poaceae > Hordeum > Hordeum marinum. Next base: position 222,961,027 of record CM039678.1, on the reverse strand, counting down.
AGCCCCTTGCGTGATTCACGAACAATGGTACAGTCTTGAACCGGGTGCCGATCTCACAAGCGATGGAGACACTGAGCGTGTCGGTGCTGCCCAATCTTCAACCATCCTCTTCCACTCATTGGTCGGCGCCATTGACGACGACGATAGGCGGTGACGGGTGCTTGAGGATTTGAGAGAGAGATAAATGAGGGTTTTTGAAGAGAAGGAGGAGGGAGGTGATGAGACGGAGAGAGACGGGAGCGAGAAGTGGTGGAGTAGGCGTGACTATGAATAATGCTGTTGCGGCAATTTGACTACTCAGGACGTGTAACTAGCAAGTGAGACCGATGGATCCACGATGTGTCTATGCCTGACGTGTGGTGACAAAGAGGGTTGTTTCCATCAAATGTGAGGGGGCTATAAACAAAAAGCATCACCACATGACGGTAGCAGAGCGAGGGACCATTACGTAAAAAGACTATAAAGTGTTATGTATTTGCGTGTATAGGGACTGCATTGGAGTGTTTCTCAAGTAGCGGGACTAAATAGTAATGCGCCAGAGACTTGGAGGACAAAATGCGTAATTTTCTAGGGCTCTCCACTCTGGCAGGCTAAGCGTCCGGAAGAGTCTGCTTGTCAAAGCTCCAAATTGTAGTCCACTGAAGTGTTCTACTCCTCTATCCATTGGAGCTCCCACTTCACACTCACCCAAGTGATTACATGATGTAACCGTTCAAACTTTTTCAAAAGCCACACGCTCTATAAAAAACTGACTTTACTGATAAGCTAAGCCAAGTGAGATATCATGCTGCCACTATGTTCTACTCCCTAATTTAGTTGCATCAAGGGCCACCGAGGAGAAACTTGGTAATGTATTTAGCAAAATACTAGGCTCAAGTAATGTCTAGTTCCCTAACACATGAACTGAACCCACATGCTTTTCAGAATTTTGTACCAATGTACAATACTGTCACCGAAACCACATCAAGTTGTAGGTATCGGTCATCATCCAGATAGTAGCAGGTGCATGGCTGCAGGCCGGATCTTAAGAGGATACTAACAAATGACTAGCAAAGAAAATTACTAATACTAGTAGAAGTAGGGGTCTGTCCTAGCGTGCAAAACAATTGTAGTGATGAAATACGCAGGCAAGTTCAAGCTTCAGGCTTTCAGTGGCAGAAGAAGGGGTCGACAAATGATAAATCTACTCCCATTGAGAGGTTGAAAGGGGCGCCACCTCCAGGAAATGTACCGATCCTGAATAGAATCTCAAAGTCCCTGCTAGCCCAATTAGCAGACAGAAGAGCCCTCAGTTTGGCACCGATAGATACCTTCTATGGGCAACTCAGGTCTTTTTCCACCCAGATGTACATCGTCTCCAGCTTTTGCACATTCTTCGTAATGAATGTGAGGAAGTGGAACTCACCACGATGCCCTTGTAGCTCGTGGAAAATAATGTCTTGAGCTGTGTCCGGACACGCTCAATAGGACTTGTGCCCTGCTTGTACTTAAGGCTTTGCTTGGTGGTGGGTCCATGAGTGTCCGCAAACTGCAATTTAATTTAGCAAACCATTTCTACTTCACATTCAGCTGATTATGCAATAGCAATCTGATGCAATGTAGCGCTGATGAGGTAGGGGGTAACTGGCAATTAACGTCTCGGTACTAGGAAAGCATCTGAGGAAGCTGGGAAGCATCTTGATTTCATCGGGGTCTCCAAAATGCAGTTGCAAGGCCAACATCTGGACGCTTGAGACGGTGGTGCTTGTGGCCGCCTTTGTTTTAGCCTATGATGCACGAAAGGGCACAAATCAACCACCCACAATGTGCATGTAGTTTTCACAAATTCAGTAAATGGTATTTGTGGTCACTTCGGCAACCTACTTTGTAGTGATTGACAAGGTACTAGGCCATTACTGAATTAGTGATCACCACAATGTGCAAAATTTGGACAGTTGCATGAAGCTGCAACTATGTGCTCCCCCTACCTAGTGTTCCCCCAAGATGTGAATTTGGACAGTTATGTGACTATGTGTTCCCCCTGCCTATTTTTCACCCAAAACGTAAATTCAGACAGTTATGTGAAATTGCAATTGTGTTGTCCCCCTACCTAATATTCCCCAAAATGTAAAATTTGGAATTTCTGTAAAAATTGCAAGTATGTGTTTCCCCTACCTAATTCCCCCCAACATGTAAAATTTTGACAGTTCTATGAAATTACAATTGAAATTTGCATAGTGTGGGACTTTATTACAACCTCATTGATGAAAATTCCCAAAACTATGTTGGTGATGAACTGGAGGTCTGTCACACAGTCAAGTATCATTTTGCTTCCTATGAAAGCACATTTGCTCCCTTGGTGGTTTAGGGTAATTAATAACAACATATAAGTCATTAAAATATTGTTTCCACTAAGTATATTTTAGGAAATGTTCAATGAGAGGACAGGCAAAAAGGAGATTGTGGAGAAACCCCAAGATGCAAGGAAATAGGTAGGCCAAGCTTCAAGCAAGAGGACTCTACATTTTATATTTGTGAGAAATCACTTTGAGTCCATAGGAAAGCCAATACTATTAAAAGGGGGTAAGGTTTTGTTGGTGAACAATATGCTCAAACGTGCACAAGTTATAGTTGCCAAAAACATCCACAAAACTCTCCCACCAAAGTCTGTTCTATACCCAACACTCAAAATCGGTGCAACCAACTATCCCACTTCGGTGCCACCGATTCCAGTACCTAGACAGACTCTACCAAACCCTAGCCACTTCGGTGCAACCGATTCCATACCGGTGCCAACGAGTTTAGGTTGCTAACTTTCTGTTACGCAAATTCACATTTTCGGTTCCATCAAGAATGTTGTATCGGCGTCACCGAGATTGGAAATCTGACCGTTGGTCACCTTATCGGTGCAACCGAGAATTGTATATTGGTCCCTCCGAGATTCAAAAGTTGCCACCTTTTGGTCACTTCGGTACCACCGAGATTAACACATCGGTGTCACCTAGTTGGTCATTTTGTGTGTAATGGTTGGATTTTTGGGGATGCCTATATATACCCCTTCACCACCACTCACTCGAAAGAGAAGCACTCGGAACTATTTCATACCTATCCTATCAGATTTTCTGAGAGAGAACCACCTACCCTTGTGTTGAGGTCAAGATCTTCCACTCCAATCATATGGATCTTGATTTCTAGCCTCCCCAAGTTGCTTTCAACCAATCCTATCTCTTCTACCCAACCAAACCCGTGAGAGAGAGATTGTGTGTTGAGGAGTCTATCATCTTGAAGCACAAGAGCAAGGAGTTCATCATCATTATCGAGCCTATTACCTTTTGGAGGGTGGTGCCTCCTAGATTGGTTAGGTGTCGCTTGGGAGCCTCGTACTTCATGTTGTGGAGTGAACAAAGAAGTTTGTAAGGGCAAGGAGATCACCTACTTCATGAAGATCTAACCCATAGTGAGGCTAGTCCTGCGTGGACGGAAGCTGTATGGAATAGTCAAGGTTGCTACTTCGTGGACCCTTTTGGGTGGAGCCCTCCATGGACTCTCGCGACCGTTACCCTCCGTGGGTTGAAGACTCCATAAACGTGGATGTACGATAGCGCCACCTATCGGAACCACGGGAAAAATCATCATGTCCACAAATTGCATTTGATCTCCCTACCCTATCCCTTCTATACATGCTTGTTGTTACTTTCCGCTGCTATATACTCTTAGACTTGCATGTGTAGGGTGTACTTGACTTGCCATGAAATGCTAAAAACTGTCAACCATAAAATTTGGTATAGGCAAAACCTTTAATTGGCCAAGTAGTCTAATCACCCCCCTGTAGACCTACTTTCGATCCTACAAGTGGTATCAGAGCATTGGTCTCCATTGCTTTGGTCTCACAACCTAGGAGAAGTATGGCGTCTAGTGAGGGAAGTTATCACCATAGAGGTCCGTACTTTGATGGCAGTAATTTTGCTAGTTGGAAGCATAAAATGAAAATGCATATTCTTGGTCATAACCCCACCGTTTGGGCTATTATTCGTGTTGGCTTGCAAGGTGAGTTCTTTGCGGATGGACGGGAACCGGATCGTGAAGCGACCGCGGATGAATTGAAGATGTTGCAATACAATGCTCAAGCATGTGACATTATCTTCAACTTCTTATGCCCCAAAGAATTCAACAAAATCAACCGTCTTGAGAATGCCAAGGAGATTTAGGATACTTTGGTTGATATGAACGAAGGAACCGAGTCCGTGAGAGAATCCAAGTTAGATGTTCTTCAAGGTCAACTTGACAAGTTCAAGATGAAGGATGGTGAAGGAGTCATAGAGATGTACTTTAGGCTAGCTCTCATCACCAATGACATTGCCGGCTTAGGAAGCAAAGAAATGACCGACAAATTTATCATCAAGAAGGTACTTAGAGCTTTGGATGAGAAATACGACACCGTGTGCACATTAATCCAAATGATGCCAAACTACAAAGATCTCAAGCCTACGGAAGTCATTAGAAGGATTGTTGTTCATGAGATGACACTCAAAGATAAAGAAGAGCTTCATCACAAGTCTAGCGGTGCTTACAAAGCCACAAGTGATGCTCCCACAACTTCAAGCAACAACCTTGTCACCAATGAAGAAATAAGCCTCACGGTTAAGAAATTCAACAAGTTCTACAAGAATAGAAGCAAAGAAAGAAACTCCAACTCAAGATATGAAGAGAAGTATTCGTCAAGTCGTGACCGCAATTGCTACAATTGTGGGAAGCCCGGACACTACTCAAATGAGTGCATGACTCCTTACAAAAGAAGAGAAGAGTCACCTCAAAGACGAAGCTCAAGGAATGAATCACCACAAAGAGAGAGAAGGAGTAGAGATGATCGTTATGAACGAAGACACTCAAGGAGAAGTAGAGATTCAGAGAAGAAGCACAAGTACACAAAGAGATACACAAGAAGAAAACATCAAGCTCATGTTGGTGAATGGGTTTCTGGCTCTGACTCCGACAACAACTCTGAGAGAAGCTATCACTCCGACTCCGACTATAGTCAAGATGATGGTGTTGCCGGAATTGCTCTAGTGACTACCAACTCCTACGATCTATTTGATTCACAAAATGAAGGGAGTGGAAGTTGCTTCATGGCTAATGTCCCCAAGGTATCACATCCCGAGTATCTTGATTTTGATAGTGATGAAGATGATCTACTTTGTGATGATGACTTACTTTGTGATAAAACTAGTGATAGTGATCAAAATGAACTTGATAATTCTCATGCTAGTCAAGATAAGTTAATTGATGATGATAAGATGAAAATAGAACAACTAACTAAAGAACTAAACACTATTAAGTTAGCTCATGAATCTACTCTCGAAGATCATAGAGAGCTTGTGAGAACTCATGAGAAGCTACACTTCGAGAAGCTCAACTTTGAGCAAGAGCATGAGTTTCTCAAAGCTATCAATGACGATCTCCAGAAGAAGACCTCATATTATCTAGCCAAACGACTACTCTTGTCTACTTTCATGCCTCAAGTTAAAACTAAGCAATCTAGTAACAAAGGCAAGAAAGATTCTTCATCTAGTAGCAACAATAAAAGTGATAAATCCAATGATGTTGCTTCTAGTAGTTCTATTGATTCCACTAATGATGCTTCACTTAGCCAAGTTACACTTGAGAAAGAAAATGCTTTATTAAAAGGAATTATAGAAAAAAGTATCTACAAGAGTCTTGCAGGATGTAAGCAATTTGAGGAAATTGTACGCAAGCATGGAGGATACCGGAAGAATCATGGTGTTGGCTACTTCAACGCTAATGGAGTTGAGTAGGAAGAAGGTCAATATCCCAAGTCCAAGTTTGTTCCTCAAAAGGAGAGGTATGAAAATACTCTTCCCAAGGGGACAAACACTCAAGATGCCTTCCACCACAAGACCACAAGCTCAAGGGCAAGAACAAGGTTCAAGATGACATTGACTCATATGAAGATAAACCCCTAGCTTTGGTGGAGTGGGTTTCCAAGGCTACTTCAAGCTCAACTACTACAAAGGCCACTTCAACACCAAGGATCCCCATCGACTTGATGTGGGTTCCCAAGAAAAAGAACTAGTAAGTTCTTGAGGGGTGACTCCGCCAATGAAATTCACTCACATCCATTATTGGCAAGAACTTTTTGCACTCAACATCAAGTCAATGCAATAGTTCAAGGAGTCACACATTCCCTCAAAGGTGAGCAAGGGACAAGGTAATCAACAAATCAATGGACATCATAACACATGCTTTGCACTCCATGTCCATATATATCCTTGTATTTGTCTCTTGTATGTTGGGACTAACCCATGTAGGTGAGAGGAGTGAGGAAACAACAAGGATGCTCCCAACTCTTGGTGATCTTCATCAACATTGAGCATCCACAACTACCTCACCAACATGAAGTCTCCATCAACAAAACCCAAGGTTAGTTTATCCCTCTTATGGGGGGATGTCACATTAAGGGGGACCTTTACTCTAATTCTTGAGTCGAAACATCTCTTAACATGTGACAACATTAAATGCTTTATGAAAAAGTGGTAACCCCACTTGTGCTTAAATGATGAGTATGACCTATGATCAAGTACTCTTACTTGGCTCCTAAGTCAAATACTCATATATAGATGACTTTGTCATCGCCCAAGTGCTTGTTAGATGCTAGTGTGTTTGTGCGTGTTTGTCATGATTTCTTTTGACATCTTATTGTGTGAGCATGTTGGTTTGCATTTATTTTCTCATTCGAGGATATCCAATTGTTGCTATTTGGCTTTTGATTTATCTTTTGCCAATTGGATGGACAAGAATGCCTAGGACCACTCTTTAGCTATCTATGCTTTCTCATCTCATATTCCATTCATGCTGCATCACAAAATTTGAACAAGTGCCTTTTGATCCCTCTGTGTGTGGAGCACTCGGAGTTCCGTATCGACAAGGACTGACCATTAAAACCTCCCAGGTGCAACTCGGTGGAACCAACACCAAAATATCGGTCTCACCGATTGCCTAGGGTTGATCTGGTTTTTCAATCTCGATATCACCGATTCCATTTTCTCGGTTACACCGAGTGTCCCTGTCAGCTGACAGTTGAGGCATTCGGTGACACCGAAAACTTAGAATCGGTGTCACCAACAGTGGTGGGTATATAACTCTGGACCCCGACGTTTTGAAATTTCATCTTCATACGTCGCGCTCCAAAACCCTAAGCTGCCGTTCCAAAGACCCCTGGTCATCGCCCTTGACTTTCCAAGCTCCTCCGTCGTCGGGAATCGCCGGCATCGATGTAATCTTCACAAACGTCGCCGTCGTAGAGGATCCGTGCCAAGCTAGGGTACGGATTCAATCTCTAGTGCGCTCCCATTTTGATTCTTGCGCATTGGACCTTGTTTTCTCTATAAGCCACCTATTGCTCATTCATCTATCCACTAGAAATTGCAAAACATTGAGTTAGATGGATTTTCTAGGGTTTTGTTGTCCGCTCGATACATCTCGGTGGAACCGAAACGAAAATATCAGTCTCATCGATATACTTTTCTGTGTTGCTGAGAACTGACTCGGTGGAACCGAGTGGCTCTTTTCGGTCCTACCAAAAAGGCTACCAAGTTCCTGTTAAGGAGTTCGTCTGTCTTGGCCCCACCGAAAATTTCATTTCGGCTGTACCGATATGTATGTGACAGATTGCCAAACTTTTGAAAAACTCATTGCTCAAATTTCAAAAATAGCCTCATTTTGTGATGACTCATCTACTTCTGCTCATCTACACTCTATTCATAGGGTTAACATGTCAGGTTCAGAAGACAGTCAGAACAGGTCAGAGCAGAGAGTAGACATGAGTTCGGGCACAAGCCCAGAGCCCAGTTCATTCTCAGATCTAGGCACCCCCAACTCACATGGGTTGCCCAAGGCTGCCACTAGAACCAGAAAGAGGTTGAACTGAGAAGAAGAATATCTAGACTTTGTCCCTGAGAAGGTTCTTGCTAAGAAGCAAGAGAAGGCTACCAAGAAAGCTACAACTGAAGCTACTTCCTCTAGAAGGGTTGTCAGCAAAATATATGCACCAGCTTCAACCTTCAAGGCTTATGAGACTGCCAGAGCAACTGTTTCTGTTGAGATCCCCAAGAAAGCTATGCCTAAGAAGGCAAGAGATAAAAAGTCCAGGAAGAGGATCATTCATGTGACTGGCAGGCCTACCTCCATGTTTGAGGATCCAGAAGCTGCTGATGCTGAGGAAGAGGAGGTTGAGCCAGCAAAGGCTCCTCCCAAGAAGAAGGCAAATAAGTTGATGTCTGATGCTATGCCCAAAACCAGCACATCCAAGAAGGCTGCTGAGAAGCCCAAGAGGATCACTAGGCAGATTCCAGCCTCTGAGAAGAACAAAGGGAATACCTCCAGAGCTGAAGCTGATGATGATCTAACAACGTTAATGAAGCTTAGACCACACCTCCCTGTTCATAATGCCAGCTATCTAGTAGCTGAGGACATGAAGAAGAGGAATGGCTCAGGACTAAGGGCATGGAGAGCTATTGATCCTTATGCCCAAAGAAATAAAACAGCTGTGGACTACAGGTTTTATACCAAGGAGCACCAGGACTTCTATGAGACTGTGCTCTTTGACAAGAGTCCAGCTGTCATCGATATGCGATACATTGATTGGAAGTACATCAAGGAGAATGAGGACTACTTTCCAAGTGTCTAGGACAACTTCCATTGCATTGGTCTTGATGAATTCATAGGCAGAGAATTCATAGCATGGAATGACGAGATGATCATGCAGTTCTACTCCACTACACACTTCTATGGAGATGGTAGAATTGTGTGGATGACTGAAGGTGCCCGATATGAATCAACTGTTGAGGAATGGGCGAAGATCTTAGGAGTTCCTGAAGCACAGGATGGTGACCTGGATGTCTACTCAGAATCCAAGGCTAGTCACAATGCTATGGCCAACATGTATAAGGAGATCCCTGCTGACAAAGTGAAGTCTCACCAGCTAGGGTCCATTTACTTTCTCCAGGCTGGCCTATGCACTATCAACACCATTCTGAGGCATACCCTGATGCCCAAGTCCGGAGATGATAAGATGATCCGAGGCCACTCCATAAACCTGTTGATCCATCTTGACACTCACACCAGGATCAGAGTCATGGACTTGATTGTAGAGACAATCAAGAGGGTTGCTGCTGATCAGAAGCGCTCATGCTATTATGCACCCTACATCCAGATGCTCATAAACTCAAGACTGGAGAAGCACATGTTTGCCCTAGATCACTCACATTTGCCCCTAGAGCCAGATCTAGAGGACAACATCGTGGTGATGGAAGCTGATCATCCCACTTTTGCTGTAGCTCAGGAAGCAATAGAGACAGTGAGAGCCACTAGTTCTCAAGCCCCTCGATCCAGGAGCGAGCAAATGGATTTGCTGATATCATCTGTTCAGAGCATGCAAAAGGACATTAAGGGGATTCTGGATAACCAAAACAGTCTTGTCAGGATCTTTGAAACCAGAATCATGTCCCTTACTGATAAGGTGGACGGGCTGATGAAGATAGTCACAGAACTTCAGCATGAAGTTGACTCTGTGAAAATCCCTCGGGTCTCTTCTACTTCAGATGATGATGATGATGAAGAGGAGGAATCACCTCTAGGGACAAGCACTCAGTTCACTACTCAGGCCAGATCAGCCACAGTGCCAGCTCCAACAGCTCCATCAGTGACCACTCCAGCTCCATTTACGACATCTGTAGAGATCTTCGACGACCCCGTCATCTCGACTCCTTCATCAACAACCGGAGGATATGCACCCAAGAATGCTTAGATGTATGCCTTTGAACTTTTTGGTAACTTGTTGCCAAAGGGGGAGATGTGTATATAGATCTATAGGCTTCAAGCGAGAGAGAGATTTGTCTTTTTACTTGCTTTTCAAAAACATTTGGTTCTTTTGATTTGATGTGAGATACTTTTGTGTTTGTGTTATGCTACTATGTTATGGGTGATGCTACTATTTCCTATGATCTTAATGCTCATGAAATGATCATTCACCCTTACTTATGTGTGTTGTGCCATGTTACTCACTCTAATTATTCTCGCACACCACCAAGTTGTATGTGACATGGAAGAAGTACCCCATATACCTAATCGATTGTGCTTTTTCATTCAAACGCAAGTTCAAAATAATGCACAAATTTAGGGGGAGATCTAGCTTATCACATACCTCTCAAAGCGACAATTAATCTCATTGATTTTATCATATGTCGAAGCTTTGATCTATATGTTGTCATCAATTACCAAAAAGGGGGAGATTGAAAGCACATTTGCTCCCTTGGTGGTTTTGGTAATTAATAACAACATATAAGTCATTGAACTAATGTTTCCACTAAGTAGATTTCAGGAAATGTTCAATGAGAGGATTGGCAAAAAGGTGATTGTGGAGAAACCCCAAGATGGAAGGAAATAGGTTGGCCAAGCTTCAAGCAAGAGGACTCTACATTTTATATTTGTGAGAAATCACTTTGAGTCCATAGGAAAGCCAATACTATTAAAATGGGGTAAGGTTTTGTTGGTGAACAATATGCTCAAACGTGCACAAGTGATAGTTGCCAAAAACATCCACAAAACTCTCCCACCAAAGTCTGTTCTATACCCAACACTCAAAATCGATGCAACCAACTATCCCACTTCAGTGCCATCGATTCCAGTACCTAGACAGACTCTGCCAAACCCTAGCCACTTTGGTGCAACCGATTCCATAGCGGTGCCACCGAGTTTAGGTTGCCAACTTTCTGTTATGCAAATTCACATTTTCGGTTCCACCGAGAATGTTGTATCGGCGTCACCGAGATTGGAAATCTGACCGTTTGTCACCTTATCGGTGCAACCGAGAATTGTATATCGGTCCCTCCGAGATTCAAAAGTTGCCACCTTTTGGTCACTTCGGTACCACCGAGATTAACACATCGGTGTCACCGAGTTGGTCATTTTGTATGTAACGGTTAGATTTTTGGGGATGCCTATATATACCCCTTCACCACCACTCACTCGAAAGAGAAGCACTCAGAACTATTCCATACCTATCCTATCAGATTTTCTGAGAGAGAACCACCTACCCTTGTGTTGAGGTCAAGATCTTCCACTCCAATCATATGGATGTTGATTTCTAGCCTCCCAAGTTGCTTTCAACCAATCCTATCTCTTCTACCAAGCCAAACCCGTGAGAGAGAGATTGTGTGTTGAGGAGTTTATCATCTTGAAGCACAAGAGCAAGGAGTTCATCATCATTACCGAGCCTATTACCTTTTGGAGGGTGGTGCCTCCTAGATTGGTTAGGTGTCGCTTGGGAGCCTCCTACTTCATGTTGTGGAGTGAACCAAGAAGGTTGTAAGGGCAAGGAGATCGCCTACTTCGTGAAGATCTACCCCATAGTGAGGCTAGTCCTTCGTGGACGGAAGCCGTATGGAATAGTCAAGGTTGCTACTTCGTGGACCCTTTTGGGTGGAGCCCTCCGTGGACTCTCGCGACCGTTACCCTCCGTGGGTTGAAGACTCCATAAACGTGGATGTACGATAGCGCCACCTATCGGAACCATGGGAAAAATCATCGTGTCCACAAATTGCGTTTGATCTCCCTACCCTATCCCTTCTATACATGCTTGTTGTTACTTTCCACTGCTATATACTCTTAGGCTTGCATGTGTAGGGTGTACTTGACTTGCCATGAAATGCTAAAAACTGTCAACCATAAAATTTGGTATAGGCAAAACCTTTAATTGGTCAAGTAGTCTAATCACCCCCTCTAGACCTACTTTCGATCCTACATCATATGGCTTCGAGTTTTCCAAATGCACAACAATATGTCTCCTACAAATTCCCGCTGCACCGCAATAAAGAAATGGATAACCAATTATTAGAGTAAATGCCTAGTATTTCGGTTTTATCATGATACTTAATCTTTTTTGGTAATCATGAGGGCACCTGGTATGAGTTCTTGGCTTAGTAAACTAAGGTTTAGATGATGGTTGCCTGTTCGCACTAATCTTGTTAAATCCATGTCATAAAAGGAATGACCGTAATGTGAGAAATGTGTTGTCCCGGCGTCGCACATACCTTGATGGTGTTGTTGCCGATCTGCAGTATGTGCATTCCCGGTTCCAGGCATCCTAGCAAATGCAACTTAGGAACATGGCCAATCTTGACCGTCATTCTCATTTTGGTCATGCTACTGGTGATGAAGTGAAGCTCCAAGCTTGGGGCGTCCACCACGACGACCTCGTCTAGGACAGACAAGCATAACTGCCCGCACCATGGGCTGGGGCTGGCGAGACAGACGTGCAATCGGGTCTCACTCCTGGCGACCACGAGGATCTTCAGCATGGGGCTCACCACGAGCACGAACTCGAGGTCTTTGTCCTCCATGATGGTGCGGCCAAGGACGACCTCACGAAGGTGATAACTCACAAGTGTAGGGGATCGCGACAGTCTTCACGGGTAGTATTTCACCCTAATTTATTGGTACTACACAAGGGGAGCCAAAGAATATTTATTGGTCTTGACAGTTGAGTTGTCAATTCAACCGCACCTGGGATATCTCTCTGCAACAAAGGTTTAGTAGCACGGCAAATAGTAGTAGTGACAATAGTGATTTTGTAGTAGGTGTGGAAGTAGAAATAGAAATAGTGACTTAGCAAGATTCAGTATATGTAATGTGTAGGCACATAGATAGGTGATGGATAATTATTTAGATGACATTGATCATATACTGGTTACACACTAGGGTGACACAGAACTAGATCCAATTCATCAATGTAATGTTGGCATGTATTCCGTATATAGTCATACGTGCTTGCGATAAGAACTTGCATGACATCTTTATCCTACCCTCCCATGGCAGTTGGGGCCTATTGGAAACTAAGGGATATAAGGCATCCTTTTAATAGAAACCAGAACAAATCATTAACATGTGGTGAATACATGAACTCCTCAAACTACGACAATCACCAGAAAGAATCACAATTATTGTCACCTTGGGGTATGCGAATCATGACACATAATAGGTGCATACAACTTGGAAGATATGATCCAAACCACTCTTATATTCATGAAAACATAATAGGTTCAGATCTGAAATCATGTCAAACAGGCTCTAGTGACAAGCATTAATCATAGCAAAGTCATAGCAACGTCATTCTCAAAACATAGTGGATACTAGGGATGAAGCCCTATCAAACTTAACTCGATTACATGATCAATCTCATCCAATCCCACCATCGTCTATCTATCCTACAAAGGAATTACTCACTCCCGACGGTGAGCATCATGGCGGTGTTGATGGAGAAGGGTTGGTGACGATGACGATGACGATTTCCCATCTCCAGAGCCCAAAATAGGCTCTAGATCAGCCATCCGGAGGAAGAACAGGAGGTGGCGGCGGCTCCGTCTCGTGAAATATGATGAAAACTTCTCTCTGATTTTTTGTCTCCACAGATGTGATTTTATAGGAGTGGAATTTGGGTCAGAGGGGCCACGAGGTCCCCACAAGCCATCAGGGCACGCCCTAGGGAGGGCACTGATATGTGGTGGCCCCTTGGCACACCCCCTCCGTCAGGTCCTCGCTCCATTATTCATCATATATTCCAGAAATAATTCAAAAAAGTTTCGTCCAATTCTGAGAACTTTTATTTCTTCCCCAAAATAACACCAAGGTAGTTGTGTTGAAAACAACGTCAGTCTGGGTTAATTTCATTCAAATCATGCAAATTAGAGGCCAAAACCAGAGCAAAAGTATTTGGAAAAGTAGATAAGTTTGAGACATATCAACTCCCCCAAGCTTAACTCATTGCTTATCCTCAAGCAATTCAGTTGATAAACTGAAAGTGAATAAGAAAACTTTCACAAACTCTTTTGTTCTCGTTGTTATAGACATGCTTAGCTAGTGCTCAAGTTTTCAACATAAATCATAAATAGACACGTCCATGGCAACAAATATATATTATGTTAACCCATGGCATACATAACCAGCTAGCAAGAAATAATAAAATATCTCATACGCAAACAATTTGTCGAAACAATCATAATACAATATGGTGACATGGTATTTCGCTAGCCCTTTCTGAGACCGCAAAACATAAATGCAGAGCACCTCTGAGATCCAAGCAACAACTAACCATTATAATTCAGGGTAGAAAAGATCCAATCATGCTCATATCCAACATTAACTAGTCTCAATTCATAAGGATGATGACTCAACATAAAAAGTAAATAGATATGCCCTTCGCAGAGGGAAGCATTGATTTGTAGAGGTGCCAGATCTCGAAGTTTAAAACAAGAGTGCAGATATAATTTTTGAGTGATGCACTTTTTCCTGTCAATGCTATGACAAAGGGTTTCAACAGTTTCCATGCTAAACTCATTATTGGCGGTTCCCAAATAGAATAGTAAAATTTACTCCTATCCACCATCCATACACAAACCATGGCTGACCGAATCCATGGATGCCTGCCAACATACAACTGTCCCAAGGAGTTTGTTTAATTTATTCTGATTATGTAGGACTGAGCATCCCTTTTACCAGCCTCTCTCATGCAATGATGGCGAATAAACAACCATCCTGAGAATACCTCTCTTAGCATGGAAAATACCGATCACCTCGTCACTCCATGAGCGAGATGAGTATACAAAATGGATGTCTATTTGAATATTTAGAGGTGGACATGCAAATTTACTTGGAACGGCAGGGTAATGCCGCATATAGGTAGGTATGGTGGGCTCATGTAGAATAACTTGGTTTAAGGGTTTTGGATGCACAAGCAACATTCACACCTAGTACAGGTGAAGGCTAGCAATAGGTTGAGAAGCGACCAACTAGAGAGCAACAATGTCATGAACATGCATTTTGAACAATTAACATTGGATGTAACATGAGTAGGATATGAACACTCTGAATTTAAACATCATGAAGGCTGCAATGGGTTTGATTCAACTACACGTTTGCACATGGGCCAAGCCAAACTGCTTGACTTACCCAGAGGGAAATACCATACTACCATACCATTTATAACCATTTTAACGCATGTTGACACACAAGATGAATCATTATTAACTCCTAGCTATTTAGGCATGGCATGAGAAGATATAATCTCTAATTTTCATCACAAACATGTTTACTCGTGATATACTAAATCATGATCAAACTGGCTAAGCATATTTACAAAAATGAAAGACAAGAAGAGTTCATACCATCTTCCTTTGCCACAACCACTTCATCAAATATCACCATCATTGCCTTTCACTTGCATGATCAAATGATATGATAATAATAATAATGCAAGAATGTTGTGGACTAATCTGGAATCTGCACGGCAGTTTAAGACAAAGGAGAAGATAAGGTCAAATGGGCTCTATGTTAGATGAGCAATAAAGCTTATAGGAGCCACTCAACTTTTTCATTGTGGTATTCTCCTTTCAAGGATTCAATTAAAAGAAAACAAATTCAGAGAAACACACTGAAATATTTTTGGAGTTTTTGTTTTTCTCATGCAAGGAAATAAACTAAGGGAAAACAAGAACGAGAAAAACTATTTACACGGGAAAGCTCCCAACATGCAAAGGAAATCTTTTTGGGATTTATTTTTAGTTATACAACTAAATAATTGAGGAAATGAAAAACCAAAAAGAAACGAGAAATATTTTTGGATTTTCAAAGTTTTTCAAACACAGGAGAAGAAAGCATGAAAAATAAAGCTAACATGGATATACAATGAAAGAGGAAGAACACCAACAATTTATATGAAGTGTGAGGGCATGAATTTAATGCCGGTGAGAAATATGTACTCCCCCAAGCTTAGGCTTTCGCCTAGCTTGGTAATCACCACTGCTGATCTGGGTAATGGTTGAAGTGATAGCTCGCGGGGACATTCCTGGCCTCCTCCTGCGCAAGACGAATAGCCTCCGCTGCCAAATGACGCAACATTGTACTCTCGCACCTCTTCCTCAAGAACATAATATCTTTGTCGAGCCTAAAAGTTAAATAGGGTAGGTGAAGGCAAAATGATAGACATAGGCCTGCATTTTCTAAATATTAAGTTGTACTCATAGACTCTAGCATGCTTCCGAAGAAATTCATGATAATGCATAGCTTCATAATCCAAATATTGGTCAGGCAAAATGGGATCATTAGGTTGAGGTGACACTCCCAATTGTGCATATTAGCGAGATGCATAAATGCCTCCATACAATTCTCCATTACTAGAGTTGGAGTGCAACCTTCGGGCAACAATTGCACCAAGGTTAAAATGTCATTCACCTATCATAACAGTATGTATAAGACTTAAGTCAGGGGCACATAATGCACCGCATTCTTGTTTTCCTACTACGCATTTCCCGTTGAACAATGCAAAGTAATGAATAGAGGGAAATTGTATACTTTGAATTCTAGCCTGAGTTACTCCCCTATCTTCTCCCACTCAAAGACTCTCGAGAATTAACTATCGATGGTTTCTCGAGTAGGCCCCATTGTGGAAGTTTGCAGGCAACTGAAAATTCTTCTAGAGTCATGCTAAAAGATTCACCATACAATTTAAACAACACCCTAGAATTATACGGTTGAAAGCGAAATCCATCCGTGAATGTACTGAAAGTGCGTTATATCGACTAGAGGGGGGATGAATAGGCGATTTTTACAAATTCATCACATGAGGAATTTCAACTTGAGGAAGTTGAAATGTGATGAATAACTAGCAGCGGAATAAGTAATCGAGTGCATGAGAAACATATGAATAGCATATTCATTAGGATGAAATAAAACATGCACAGATTACAGGTAGCGTGATACAGGATAAGCAGGTGAGGAACAAGGTATCTTGAAGAATTTGAGGTGAGGAAATTGTGAAAGTATTCAGTCAAATTCTTCAAACAATAAAGATCAATTTCATCAACAAGTGTACAAGGAAATGGAAGGGCTGAGGAAATATAACCAGGTAGCTTGATGAAGACAATGGTTTGATGACCTAGTTCCAACTGCTATGACTGTCGTAGGTCTGGTTTGGAGCGGCTTCGTATTTAAACCATAGGACACACAGTCCTAGAACACAAAGTCCTTACCGTATTATCCTTGAGCTAAGGTCACAAAGTTGTCGCCCAACACTCGTGGTAAGTCTTCAGGGTAAACTTCCAAAACCCTCACAAACTAGTCACCCGGCGATCCACAATTGACTGCTGGATCCTCTATACCAAGGTCACTCTGTGATCCCCAATTGACTGCAGGATGCACTAGATCATGACGCCTAACTGTCTGGAAGATACGTAGTCTTCAAAGTTAACAAGCGTCAGTTCCACACAGGAACAATCTCTTCAGTGATGCTCAATCACTTTGGGTTTGGTGGTTTTGGTTTTGAGGTTTTTCCTCACTGATGATTTTCTCTCAAAGTCCTCGTAGGATGTGTTGCTCTCAAATGACAAGTGTCAGTTCTCTCTCGAAGCAGCCAGCCAACTAGTGATTGTGGGGGTGGCTATTTATATCCAGGGTGCAACCTAACATAAGACATAAATGCCCCTAATGATATGACCATTATGTGGATAAGATGATTGGGGCCAGCTGGCGCTAAGCACAATCTAAACTATGAAAGTCCTCAGGCTTATCGTATTCCTCACTTGTAGGCATTTCACACTGGCGAAATCCTAACTCCTCAATCAGACCAATTTCCTCAGAGACCAGAAGAACTTTGTCTCTGTCACTGAAGAACTTGAGTGAACTTTAAGAGATTTCCAAAGGCTTCACTCGAAGGATTGGATAGGTTGAGGCTTTTGAGTTGAGCATCAGTTGGAAATTTTCCTTAGTATTACCTCGTCCCCCTTTAACAGTACGGTGTTTCCTATGACTCAAAGAAAGGAAATGAAACTATGAAAACAAAAGTCTTCACGCTTCATAGTCCTCGTTCATATCTTCAAGGTCACACCAACTTCTTCATTTTCAAAGTCTTCAGGGAATACCAAAGTCTTCAACAAAGTCTTCACCAAAGTCTTCAGTTGAATGCATACATTTTTAGGGGTCGATAATCTCCGAATATATCAAACTCCTTAGTGACTTATAGAGCCTGTGTAAACTCACAAACGCATCAGTCTCTTAACGTATAAGTCTTCAATACACCAAAATCACTAAGGGGCACTATCTACACTTACATGTACGGGTAGTGTTCGAACACTTATGAGCGAGGAAGTCGGTGAGGCCGGTATTCTCAATAAAATAATCAAATTCCTATTTGATACCTGCACCTATCATGAACTCATCGCTTGGTCACTGACAAGATTTTGCATCAGCCATGACTATTTGATTAGCCCTGGGCTCTATGTAGGCTTGTCGAACAGAGATTCCGCTCGACGACTCACCCAAAGTATACCTCTTTGAAGAGCTCCTCCTAAAGAAACTCATCTTCCCAAACACAAATTTCTGAAATTTTTGAGACGCTATGTCAAATAACTTTGCAAGAATGGTAGCAACTACTCATCGTGATGCCTAGAGGTCATAGCAATCATTCATACTACTTGGAAGTCAAAGAATTCAATATGCATGCTCATTTTCTATAGCACCAAGTGCAACAACTTATGCAAAATATAAACCACTAAAACAAAGACTAATTGGAGGAATGAGAGAGTCACATACCAAGGAGCAATTCTCCAAAACAGTTTCGAAAACGGAGTTCCGAGCAAAGAGATCAAAAATTTCACTTTTTGGGTGAAGAACACGGGAGAGAGATGGATAGAGAATTTTTACTGGAGGTAGGAGAAGGAGTGGGACAAAGGGATAAGGCAGGGGACCTATGGGCCCCACAAGTCAACAGGGCGCGCCCTAGGAGGGGTGCCCTGTTATGTGGTGGCCCACTGGCACACCCCCCTTCTGTAATTTTTACGCGTAAAATTCAAAAGTAGTTAGGAAAAAATAATATCATTTTTTTTGGAATTTGAGACTTTTTATTTTGGGGGTATTTTTGATGCATGGGAAAAATAGAAAAATAGTAATTTCATGGTATTTTATTTTTATCTAACTAAGAAAAACACGGACTAAACTTGTAATATAGAGAATTGTGAGTACTCAATTCATCAATCACATGTCCTTCGAAAATGATTCATTAATAAGGTTGATCAGGTCTTATTAATAAACATTTCTGACTAACATGAAACCGAATAATTTTTGTATACCACTAGGTTACCTGAATAGGGAATTTGTATTTCCCCAACAATGAGATAATAATATTTCTTCTTCTTGGCAGTAGGTAGAGGAATTATAAAATCTCTAATGATAACCGTGGGAATAGGATCAATGACATTACTATTATTAACCAAACTTTTCTTCTTTGGAAAATGCATGGTATGTTGCTTGCCATTGACATGAAAGGTAACCTTGCTTTTATTGCAATCATTAACAACCCCTACAGTATTGAGAAAGGGTCTACCAAGGATGATTGACATATTGTCGTCCTCGGGCATATCAAGAATAACAAAGTCTGTTAAGATAGTAACATTTGTAGCCGCAACCGGAATGTCCTCGCAAATTACAATAGGTAAAGCAGTGGATTTATCAGCCATTTGCAAAGATATCTCAGCCGATGTGGGTTTACTTAATTCAAGTCTTTTATAAAGGGAGAAATGCATAACACTAACACCAGCCCCTAAATCACGTAAAGTAGTTTTGACATAGTTTCTTTTAATAGAGCAAGGTATTGTGGGTATACCTGGATCTCCCAACTTCTTAGGTGCTCCACCATCAAAAGAATAATTAGCAATCATGGTGGCAATTTCAGTTTTAGGTATCTTTCTTTTGTTGGTAAAAATATCTTTCATATACTTAGCATACAAATGCATTTTCAATATATCAGTCAAACGAGTGTGCAAAAAGACAGGTCTAATCATTTCAGTAAAGTGCTCAAAATATTCATTGCCCTTACTTTAGTGGGCTTACAAGGGAAAGGGATATGTTTTTGAACCCATGGCTCTCTT
The DNA here is from genome assembly GCA_022496015.1 of Hordeum marinum. NCBI lineage: Eukaryota > Viridiplantae > Streptophyta > Magnoliopsida > Poales > Poaceae > Hordeum > Hordeum marinum. The sequence goes on along the minus strand of CM039678.1, from coordinate 222,941,057 downwards.
TCCCTTCCATATTTTGTAGCAACAATGTCTCTCTTATCATAACGTTTATTTTTAGAAAGTGGGTTATCAAGATACTAAACAGGTTCAATTCCACATCATTATCATTTTCTTTGTTATCATCTGGTTGAGCATCTGCGTGAACATCATCATTATCATTGTTTTCATCATCACTAGGTGTATGTTCATTACCAGATTGTGTCTCGGCATCAGAAACAAACACTTCATTATGTTGCTCAACAAGTTTTTCCATAACAGGTTCACTAGAAGCATGCAAGTTCCTATCATCTTTTTTTCTTCTTCTTAGATGAACTAGGTGCATCTTCATTAATTTTCTAAGAATGTTGTTCAATTCTTTTAGGATGACCTTCAGGATAAAGAGGTTCTTGGTTCATTCAACCTCCTCTAGTCACTACTATAACAACATGATCATTCATATTATTATTAATTTGAGCAAGCAAATCGTTTTGTGATTTAGCAACTTGGTCTAATTGGGTGTGAACCATAGAGGCATGTTTACCTAAAACCGTCACATCATTTGAAATTCTAAACATCAAGTCACTTAAGCGATCTATCATCATAGCATTACCTCGCAATTGACTCTTACCGTAATTATTGAAGTGTTCTTGCTTAACAACGTAATTATCAAATTCATCCAATCATTGTTCATGAGTCTTAGTATAAGGTATATCACTTTCATTAAAGGAACAAAGAGAGTTTACCTCTACTACCTGTGTCGGGGTGTCAAGTCCATGTATTTCTTCAATAGGAGGTAATTTCTTGACATCATCGGTTTAATACCTTTCTCTTTCGTAGATCTTTTTTATTCTTGCATGTCCTCGGGAGTAAGGAATAGTATACCTCTCTTCTTTTGAATAGGTTCCGGAGGTGGTTTAGGAAGTGTGCAATCATCGGCATTTTGGATTATGGTATTCAATTATTCTTTAGCTTGTCCTACAGTTCTTTCCCTAAAAGCACAACCAGCACAACTATCTAGGAAATCCCTAGAAGAATCAGCTAGTCCATTATAAAAAATATCAAGCATTTCATTCTTCTCAAGAGGACAATCAGGCAAAGCTCTTAGTAATCGGAGCAGCCTCCCCCAAGCTTGAGGGAGATTCTCTTCTTCAATTTAAGCAAAGTTAATTATTTCTTGTAAGGTAGATTGTTTCTTATGAACAGGAAAATATTTTACAGAAAAGTGGTGAAGCATATCCTGGGAGGTACGCATACAACCAGGAGCAAGTTAAATGAACCATTCCTTGGCCTCTCCTTTTAGCGAGAAAGGAAAAAAGCTTAAGGATATAATAGTAGCGAATATTTTCATCATCTGTAAATAGAGAAGCAATATCATTCAGTTTCATAAGGTGTTTGACAAAAATTTCATTTTCATAACCATGGAAAGGATCACACTCTACTATATGAATTAACCCAGTGTCTATAGAGAACTCATAATCCTTATCAGTAACAAATATAGGAGAAGTAACAAATTTAGGATCACGTTTCATTTTCTTCATCATAGTTTTTTATTTTAGTTTGCATAATAGTTTCATCACGTCTTCTCTATCCTTACAAGCAAGAAAGTCCCTAGCTACCTCACCATCCATAACATAAACTTAAGGTACATGAGGCAATTCATAACTACTAGGTGAGCGAGGGATAATAGGTGATTCAAAGTTTTCCTCAGTTTCAGCATTTTCAAGTTATCTAGCTTTAGCAATATGAGCATCAAGTAATTCATTCATGACACAGGTTTAGTTTCAACTTGTGTAGCAGTAGTTTCATCATTAATTTCAGAAGTAGCATCATCAAGTTCATGTGACATATCTAGATGATCAACAGGTGGTGGTGTAGCAAGCTACTCCAAAATAGTAGGTGAATCTAAAGCAGAGCTAGATGGCAGTTCCTTACCTCCTCTCGTGTGAGAGGGGACGATCTTAGTTCAATTGTCTTTCAGATTTCTCATAGTAGCAACTGGATATCCTTCAATTCAACACAATAAATAGAGCTATGCTCCCCGGCAACGACGCCAGAAAAAGGTCTTGATAACCCACAAGTGTAGGGGATCGCAACAGTCTTCACGGGTAGTATTTCACCCAAATTTATTGGTTCGACACAAGAGGAGCCGAAGAATAATTATTCGCCTTGACAGTTTAATGGTCAATTCAATCAGCAAATAGTAGTAGCAAAAGTAACATTAGTAGTGATAGTAGTGATCTTGTAGCAGGCATGACAATAGCAATAGCAATAGTAACTTGGCAAGATTAAGTATATCTAACACGTAGGCATGTGGATCGATGATGGATGATGATTTAGATGACATTGATCATATACCAGTTACACACTAGGGCGACATAGAACTAGCTCCAATTCATCAATGTAATGTAGGCATGTATTTTGTATATAGTCATACGTGCTTGCGATAAGAACTTGCATGACATCTTTTGTCCTACCCTCCCATGGCAGCGGTGTCCTATTATAAAGGGATATTAAGGCCTCCTTTTAATAGAGAACCAGAACAAAACATTAACACATGATGAATACATGAACTCCTCAAACTACGACAATCACCGGAAAGAATACTAATTATTGTCACCTTGGGGTATGCAGATCATGACACATAATAGGTGTTGATAACCCACAAGTATAGGGGATCGTTTGTGCCTTTTTTGATAAGTAAGAGTGTTGAACCCAACGAGGAGCTAAAGGTTGAACAAATATTCCCTCAAGTTCTATCGACCACTGTTGCAACTCTACGCACACTAATGCTTGCTTTACCTAGAACAAGTATGAAACTACCTTGCGGGAATAAAACTAGATGTACTTTGCAAGATAATAAAGGACGTGGAAATAAAGTTAGGTGCTTATTTAATAAAATAACAATAAAATTAAAAGGTTTTGTAGAAAGCTTTTTGTGTAACGCAAGGGAAAGATTGTCCATAGGCAATTGAATATGATACGATAGATACTTGTTATATGCAATGAGGGAGAGGCATGAGCTAACATACTTTCTCTACTTGGATCATATGCACTTATGATTGGAACTCTAGCAAGCATCCACAACTACTAAAGATCATTAAGGTAAAACCCAACCATAGCATTAGGTATCAAGTCCTCTTTACTCCCATACACCATAACCCACCTACATGGATTTGTGCTTCTGTCACTAACGCCACCCACCATAGGAAAATCATGAACATATTGCAACACCCTACATCGGATATCCCTCACATTTGCGCGACACGGAGGGCACCATAGGATAGCACCATATGAACATACAACTCACATCCATAACATCATACCACAATTAACCCGTTGGACAAAAGAGATATACTCAAACATCATAGGATAGCCAAATATCATTGTGAAATAATATACGGAGTTTAGCACCATGTTTAATTAGAGATTACAGTGGGGAAGAGAGGTGTTACACTGCTGCATAGAGGGGGAGAGAGTTGGTGTTGATGGCAGCAAGATTGTTGATGTAGATCGCCGTCACGATGCTTTCTCCCATGGTGTTCCGGCGCCACTGGGAGATAAGGGAGAGATCCCCCTCCTCCTTCTTCTTCCTTAGCATCCCCCTAGATGGGAGGAGAGTTCCCCCTCTGGTCCATGGCCTCCATGGCGACGGAGGGGCGGGAGCCCCTCCTAGATTGGATCTCCCTCTCTGTTCTCTTCTGTTTCACGTTCGTGTTTTCTAGACGAAAACCATTTCTTATATTCCCAGAGATCCGTAACTCCGATTGCGATGAGATTTTAACACATTTCCCCCCCAAAATAAGCTTCCTTGCACCCGAAGGAGAGCTCCAACTGACTTACGCGGTGAGCATAACTCACCAGGGCACGCTTGGGCCCTTGGGCTTGCCCTAGTGTATCGTGCTCGCTACGGGCCTCCGTTTGTGTTGATTCCACTTCCCAAAATTCACAAATATTCCAAAATAATTATCCGTACATTTGTATCGCGTTTGAACTTCGTTTGATATGTAATTTCTGCAAAATAAAAAACACACAAAAACAAGAACTTGCACTAGGCACTGGATCAATAAGTTAGTCCAATAAATCATATAAATTGTTGCCAAAAGGATGTGAAAGTTGTGTAATATTGGCATGAAACAATCAAAAATTATATATACGATGGAGACGTATCAGGTGCCTACAACTTGCAAGATAGGTGATAACCCACAAGTATAGGGGATCGCAACAGTTTTTGAGGGTAGAGTATTCAACCCAAATTTATGGATTCGACACAAGGGGAGCCAAAGAATATTTGAGAGTATTAGCAGCTGAGTTGTCAATTCAACCACGCCTGGAGATTAAATATCTGCAGCAAAGTGATCAGTAGCACAATAATATGATAGTTTGATAGCAGCAATAACAGTAACAATAGCGGTAACAATAACAGTAATAGTTTGTAGCAAGTGCAATAGTAGCAGCAGCAGTCGTAACTTAGCAAGAACAATATGTGGAAAACTCGTAGGCACAAGATCGGTGTATTTGTTGGATGATATTCAGCATATAACAGTCATAACCTAGGGCAACACATAACTAGCTCCAGTTCGTCAATGTAATGTAGGCATGTATTCTGTAAATAGTCATACGTGCTTATGTAAAAGAACTTGCATGGCATCTTTTGTCCTACCCTCCCATGGCAGCGGGGTCCATAAGGAAACTAAGGGATATTAAGGCCTCCTTTTAATAGAGAACTGGAACAAAGTATTAACAAATAGTGAATACATGAACTCCTCAAACTACTATCATCACCGGCCGATTACTGTCACCCCGGGGTTTACAGATCATAACATGTAATAGGTGCATATGACTAGGCAAGATCGGATCAAGAACATAGATATAATGGTGATAATATAAAAGGTTAAGATCTAAAATCATGTCACTTGGGCCCTAGTGACAAGCATTACGCATGGCAAAGTCATAGCAACATCAATCTTAGAACATAGTGGATACTAGGGATCAAGCCCTAACAAAACTAACTCGATTACATGATGAATCTCATCCAACTCATCACCGACTAGCAAGCTTACGAATGGGAACTACTCACTCCCGGCGGGGAGCATCATGGAATTGGCGACGAAGGAGGGTTGATGATGACGAAGACCAAAGATTCCCCTCTCCGGAGCCCCAAACGGGATCCAGATCTGGCCTCCTGATGAAGAAGAGGAGGTGGCGGCGGCTCCGTCTTGTGAAACGCGATAAAACTTTCTCCTTGATTTTTCTTTCCGAAAATAGGAATTTATAGTGCCAGAATTAGGGTCAGCGGGGCCACAAGGTGGGCACAACCCACCAGGGCGTGCCTAGGGGGGGGGCTGGCGCACCACGGTGTCTCGTGCCCAGCCAACCCCCCTCCCTCGATGGTTTTTAGCTCGAGTATTTTTTATTTATTGTAAAATAAATATCCAAAAACTTTTGTTTGATTCCAAGAACTTTTATTTCTGCACAAAAACAACTCCATGGTAGTTCTACTGAAAACATCATCAGTCCGAGTTAGTTTCATTCAAATCATGCACATAAGAGTCCAAAACAAGAGCAAAAGTGTTAGGAAAAGTAGATACGATGGAAACATATCAACTCCCCAAGCTTACACCATTGCTTGTCCTCAAGTAATTCAGTTAACAAACTAAAAGTGATAAAGAAAAACTTTTACGAACTCTTTTGTTCTTGTTTACATACATATGCTTAAGTAGCACCTTTGGTTTTCAGCAAAGGTTATGACTAACCATGTGAAGAATAACACTAAAATATTATATTAAGTCATATCAATCACATAAGCAGCTAGCGAGCAATAATAAAGTATCTCAAATGCAAACACTTTGTCAAAACAATCATGATATAACATGACAATAATGGTATCTCGCTAGCCCTTTGTGAGACCGCAAAACATAAATGGAGAGCACCTTCAAAGTTCAAGCAGCGACTAGACATTGTAATTCATGGTAGAAAAGTTCCAGTTATGATGCATCCAACATTCACTATACACAATGCATCAGGATGACAATAGTGCTCTTAGATTTGGCGCTTATTTGAGAAGGTGTCGACTCAACATAAAAGTAAATAGGTAGTCCCTTCGCAGAGGGAAGCAGGGATTTGCAGAGGTGTCAGAGCTCAAAGCTTAAATCAGAGATAAGTATAATTTTGGGACGTGCACCCTTCCTGTCAACGTTATAGCCAAGAGTTATCAATATCTTCCATGTTGAACACATTAGCGATGGTTCCCAAGCGGTAAAAGTAAAGGTTTACTCCCCCTCGACCAACAAACACACTCCATGGCTAGCCGAATCCACGGGTACCATCCATACCAACAACATTCCTGGGGGAGTTTTGTTTAGTTATTTGCATTTCCTTTGATTTCGGGACTAGGAATCCTTATTACCGCCCCTTTCCTGCAACGACGAGTGAATAAACACTCATCATGAGAACAATCCGTTTAACATGGAAGAACCTGACCACCCCCTATCGCTCCATGAGTGGTCCAGGCACACAAAATAGATGTTCATTTAAAATTTTAGAAGTGGCACATGCAAATTTACTTGGAACGACAGGGTAATGCCACATATATGTCGGTGCACTAGAGTTTTGGGCTTCCTAGTGCCCCTTTACTCGTGCATGGGTAGTGGTAGCCATCCTGGCGCTGAGGCCCAGCAAGGACTTGCCAAGTACCAGCGCAGAAAAAATGAGACCCCCGGCAAAGCCTTGCCGGGATGACCATCAGACCCTCAAGCAAAGACAGAGCCCCGTCATGGTGAAGCCCCGACATGGCGAATCCCCGGCAAGGCCCCGCCAGCGCACAAGCCAGGTGTCGATCCGCCTGGACGCGTGTCGCGGCGTCGACGTTGGAGGGGGCTAAGCAGTGCGGATGGGACAGGCTCCCATCCCGTCCCACAGACGGACAGAGATGCCTGACGGCGCATTAAATGCGCCTATCCTACTCTGTTAGTGTTAGGTATGATAGCACTGTAGTTCTATACACCCCGTGTACACACTGTACGTCACTTTTGGGACCCCCTTCAGAGTATAAAAGGAGGCCCAGGGCGATGCGGTAGATGGCTTTTCGACCTTTGAATCTTCGGACCTTCTAGCTCACTGCGTGGCAGCTGCTCATAGCGCCCCTATAGCAAGAACCCTAAGAACACTTTCAATACAACCAAGTAGGAGTAGGGTTTTACGCATCCGTGCGGCCCAAACCTGGGTAAAATCCCCTGCGTGCTGTTCATCAGACCCACTCTTTGTGCGAAACTTCACCCCCACCGAACCGAAAGGGGTCTCTCCGATCCCATAGGTTCTTGTTCCCCACGACATCTTTGATGCGCCAGGTAGGGGTGCTCCGGACATGCAAACCCATTCTGGTGATTAGCGCGCTAGTTTCATCATACTCATGATCGCCATGGCCCCCAAGAAGAAGGGCCTAACGGTGGTTGGCCCATCTGTGTCTGCTGTCCCTGTATCTGTGCAGACGGGCGACGACGTGGATGCCGGTGGAGCAGGAGGAGGCGGAGGTTCGGAACTTCCGCGACGCTCCGGTGATCAAGGCCAAGCAAGTGGCGCCGCTCGCCGCGGAGGCATCCATGGCGGCAGCGGGAACCCCGGTGCTCTTGGGTCTCAAGACGGAGCGGTACCGCCCGCGGGTGGTATTGCAAACTTCGGGGGCGAAAGGGTGTCTTCTAGGGCACCCACGCCGGCGCCTACATCGCGACCTTCCCAGGACATGCGCGAGGAGCCGCACCACGACGCCCGCAGTTCTCAGCGTCCCCACGAAAAAGCTCCTGCACCACTACCAAGATGCGCGAGACTAGCATGCTCACCAGCGTGCTAGTGGGAGTGGCGTACCGTCATGGGACCGCGGCGGTGCTCCTTCTAACACGGTTAGGAGTCAGAGCACCTCACGTTCCTCGCGCCGTTCGCTGCCGACCACGTCGGAGGAAGCAATGGCGCGGGCGCAGCTACTCCTAAACTTCCCTCCTGCTACAGAGAAACTCAACGAATGGAGAGCCACCATTCAGAGCCTCCTCATCCTCGCAGACAAGTTTCGGTCCACTGAGCCAGCCCACGCTAGTGGTGAGAGGGTCAGAGGTGGTGCGACTTCGGAGCACTCTCCTCCACAGCAACAGCGTCGATCACCGACTCGACAGACCGACGCTTACAATGGTTACTCAACAACGTCGTCTGACCCACGAACACGCCACAACCAGCGCAGGTTCTTCAAGAACGGGGCAAGGAAGACGCTCGAACTGCAATCAAGCGGCGGCGGGAAGCGCGCCTCCAGTGTGATAGGCACGCGGGGCCCACTGTAGACAAGTCTGCGTCGGGTATCCTGTCAGCCTACCTTACGAGGTGGGTTGTCCAGCGTTTACCCATGAGCTGCGGCAAGTAGAGTGGCCCAACTCCAGCACGTTTAAACCAGAAGTCCTGAAGAAGTATGATGGCAAGACTCATCTGTCGGAGTTCCTGAGCATCTACACCATTGTAGTGTAGGTTGCCGGGGGTCGCGACAACAAGATACTCGCCAACTACTTCCCGTTGGTGCTTAAGCCCAATGTCAGGCCGTGGTTGATGCACTTGCCAGAGGGTTCCATTGCCTCCTGGTCTGACCTGTGCCACGAGTTTGTTGGCGCCATCACAGGGGGTCATCAAGCTCCTGGCGGCGGAACTTGCGTAAGGGCAAGGGTTCACGTCGAGGGATCCGGCAACCCTGGCACCGCCAAGAAGGGCAAGGTTGATGGCCCCGACAACGATGATTTTGGGTGCACCTCCTGCCATGCCATGGCAGCTGCCGACAAGCCAGAAGGCTCCGACAAGCAGTATTGCAAGATCCATCGCACCAAAGGCCATGATCTCCAAGACTGCCGACAAGTTGAGCAGCTTGCCGAAAAGCAAAAAGCCGAATATGAGAGATGAGACAAGAAGAAAGGCTAGGATGGCGCTGAGGGGTACGACAAGAAGTGCGTTGGCCGAGGAGGTCACCGCGGAAAGCCCAAGCAACAGAAAGACTGGCCCACCCGTGGCCACGACAAGCAAGAGGGAGATCATGATGACGTCGAATAGGACGACGAGTCCAGCGAGCATGAGTTCTAAAAGGCTATAGAGATGATGTGCATAGAGGGAGGTGCCTCATCGCATTCCTCCCACCGCCAACTTAAACAGTGGGCGCGCGAGTATAATGCAGCGGAGCCCTCTATCGGTGCCCAGAGGCCTCTGAAGTGGTCCAACACTCATATCATCTTTGACGCCGAGGATCACCCTGATCGCATAACTGCGGTCGGGTGCCTGCCGTTGTTGGTTTCACCAACAATCCGCAACCTCAAGGTGACTAAGATGCTAGTCGACAGTGGGTCCAGCCTGAACCTGATCTCACCTGATGTCATCCAGAGGCTACAAATTCCTGACGAGGATCTCGAGCCGACAGGCGCTTTCCAAGGGGTTAATTTAGGAAGGACTCAACAGAAGGGCAAGGTCACCCTGCCGGTGGCGTTTGGCAATGATATTAATTTCATAACGGAGAAGATTATATTTGGCGTTGCCAAGATCTCGTTGCCGTACAACGGCATCCTTGGTCGCCCAACACTGGCCAAGTTCATGGCAGCCACCCACTTCACTTACAATGGGTTGAAGATGCCCTGGCCTATGAGCGTCATCACGATCAACTCTGGCAAGAAAAGCACACTCAAACAAGCAGGTTATATATAAAAAAAACGCTTTTTTGTCGATTATTTATCAAGAAAGCAAAAAGGGTTCTTATCAAATCCACCATAAAATTGGAAAGAAGCATAAAGTAAGTAGACCTGACTCCTTGAATGATGCCTCTATCCACTATTCTGATATATAAATTCGATGTAGCTGAAATTGTATAAGCGAATTTTTTGTATTTCCTTAGACTTAGACCGCGCAAGACAAGATTTTTTCGCTATTTACGATTTCATATTCTTGTTACTAGATGTTCTATAGGAATAAGAAGAAATCGCAACTCCTTTGCGCTACACATAAAAATTGATTTCGAAGGTCCTTTTTTTTAGAATCCTCCATTTTAGTTCTTCCACCCATGCAATAGAGAGGCAATGGGAAAAAAGGGGTTACTTTTATTTTCATTTTTCCCTTAAAAGATAGACTTTGAAATAGGAGTCTTGGAATAATGCTGAATTCAAAGGTTTATTTCTATAGTACAAGATAAGAAAAACAAATCGAATCAAATTCATGGATTTACCACGACCTCGGTTGTGACTCCATAGATAAAAATGGAAAATTTCTCTCTTCGACACCATTGAAAAAGGGCATTGAACGAGAAAGAAATCATCCACAGATATAAAACTATCATATGCCTTGGAAAGTGATATGAGGTGCTCGGAAATGGTTGAAGTAATTGAATAGGAGGATCACTATGACTATAGCCCTTGGTAGAGTTCCTAAAGAAGAAAATGATCTATTTGATACTATGGATGACTGGTTACGAAGGGACCATTTCGTTTTTGTAGGATGGTCTGGCCTATTTCTCTTTCCTTGGTCTTATTTCGCTTTAGGGGGTTGGTTTACAGGGACAACTTTTGTAACTTCTTGGTATACCCATGGATTGGCAAGTTCCTATTTGGAAGGTTGTAATTTCTTAACCGCAGCAGTTTCTACCCCTGCCAATAGTTTAGCACAATATTTGTTGCTACTATGGGGGCCAGAAGCACAAGGAGATTTTACTCGTTGGTGTCAATTAGGCGGTCTATGGACTTTTGTAGCTCTCCACGGGGCTTTTGCACTAATAGGCCGACCAACTCTACCGGGGGCAGTTGCAGCACCTGCCGCCAAGGCACTTGCTCCTGCCGCCGAAGCTCCCGGGGGGAAGAGAAACGACAAGGCCTCTGGCGCACATTCCGGCAAGCGCACCTCCTCGGAGTGCTGCGCCCCGTTGATGATGTGCCAGAGAGCTCCACCGGCAAGAGCAAAAAGTCCAAGGCTGCTCAACCAAAGACCAAGAAGGTGCCCACCAAGGAGGATGGCATGGGGGAACTTTCACCATAAGTTCCACCCTTGATGACAAATAGGAAAGCGCGCTCGTCGCCTTCCTGTGGGCGAATGTCGATGTGTTTGCATGGCAACCATCTTATATCCCCAGTGTTCCTAGGGAGGTGATTGAGCACCACCTTGCCGTCTGCCCACACGCATGGCCCGTCAAGCAAAAGGTCCGGAAGCAAGCTTTAGAGCGGCAAAAGTTTATTGCCGAAGAGATCAAGAAACTAGAAGCGGCTGGCTTGATCAGAGGAGTACTCCATCCAACATGGTTGGCCAATCCAGTCATAGTGTGCAAGGCGAATGGAAAATGGAGGTTATGCATTGATTTCACAGACATCAACAAAGCCTGCCCCAATGATCCTTTTCCCTTGTCGTGCATCGACCAGTTTGTGGACTCCACTGCCGGTTGCGACTTGTTGTCTTTCCTTGACGCCTATTACGATTATCATCAGATTTTCATGGCCAAGGAAGACGAGGAGAAGACCGCATTTATCACCCCATGTGAGACGTATTGCTTCTGGCGTATGCCTTTCGGGTTGAGAAGTGCTGGTTCTACGTTTGCAAGAGTGGTCCAGATTGGTTTTGAGCCCCAACTACATAGAAATATGGTGGCTTATATGGATGGCATAGTGGTCAAAACCAAGGACAAGGCTACGCTCATATCAGACGTAGAAGAAACATTTGCCAACCCGTGCAAATCAACATGAAGCTCAACCCTGAGAAGTGTGTGTTCGACGTCCCATCTGGCAAGCTTCTTGGGTTATTTGTATCTCAGTGAGGAATCGAAGCAAATCCCAACAAGATCAAAGCGATTGAGCTAGTTGAAGCACCAAGACGAGTCAAAGATGTGCGCAGTCTTGCCGACTATGTTGCTGCTCTGAGTAGGTTCATTTCAAAATCTGCAGAGCACGCCCTACCCTTTTTCAACATCTTGAAGAAGGCAGGTCCAATGAAATGGACTCCGGAAGCGGAGGCGGCGCTGCAGGATTTGAAGAAGTACCTCTCCTCTCCGCTATCCCTAGTTGTGCCAAAACCACAAGAGTCGTTGCTGCTATATCTGGCGGCAATAAATCAAGTGGTGAGTGCTATGATAGTATCTAAAAGAGAAGTTGATGAGGAAGCAATGGCAACGGCAGAGCCACCAATCGACAAGCCAGGACATTCTCCGGCAGGGTCTGGTGCCGGCAAAGAAGGATCTACGTAGTTAAAGGAGGGAGTCTAGAAGAAGAAGGTGGTGCCGCGACCAGTCTATTTTGTTAGCTCCTTGTTGCAGTGGGCTAGGTCAAGATATTCTGGCATGCAAAAGTTGCTCTTAGGCCTTCTTATGGCCTCGAGGAAGCTGCACCACTACTTCCAAGCACATGAGATCACCGTTGTCACCCGTTTCCCGCTACAGCGGATCTTGCGGAACCCAGAAGCTACCGGCAGGATTGTAGAGTGGGCTTTGGAACTATCAAGCTTTGGTCTCAAGTTTGAAAGCACTTCGACCATTCAGAGCAGGGCCTTAGCGGAGTTTATTGCAGAGTGGACCCCAACATCCGATGAAGAAGTTCCGGAGTCAACTCTCCCTGGTAAGGAAACCGATCAAGAATGGATCATGTATTTTGATGGAGCTTTCTCGCTGCAAGGCATCAGTGCCGGAGTGCTACTTGTCGCACCCATGAGAGAGCACCTTAAATATGTGATTCATATGCACTTTCCTCGGGAGAGATCAACGAACAACACTTCCGAGTACGAAGGACTGCTTGCCGGTCTCAGGATTGCGGCAGACCTTGGGATCAAGAAACTTATAGTCAGGGGTGATTCTCAACTTGTCGTCAGGCAAGTGAACAAAGATTACCAGAGTCCATTGATGGAAGCTTATGTAGATGAAGTGAGGAAGTTGGAAGAACGTTTTGACGGCCTGCAAATGGAGCACGTTCCACATGCAGAGAACATTATTGCCGATGGTCTATCAATGTGTGACGCCCTTAAGTTACCTGTGGAACTAGGAACTTTCGTGCTCCAACTAACTCAACCCTCCGTGAAACCATCAACTGGGCAAGAGAAGAGAACAAAGTTAAGTTCTGGAAAGTATTTCCTAGCAGACCTCCTGGAAGCCGCCGTCGAGAAGGTTGCCAGGGACAACGGCAAGCTTTTCGGTGAGTGCTATGCTCCGACAGGGCCCCCGGCTCTTGCCGTGGAAGCACACGCTCCCGCCAGGCTTGCCGGGGTGCAGCAGGGTCCGGAGGGTCCTCAGGCCCATACTGGTTAGGCAAATGCTACCCCGATAGAGGATATGCATTTAGTCCTTGTTGTTGAGCCCCAGGCTCCAGCATGGGCACATCACATCGTCCGTTTCCTTCAAGCAGGAGAACTCCCCGAGGAACAAGAGGAAGCAGAGAAAATAGCCCGCCAGTCTCATATGTACCAGTTCATGGACAACGTCCTGTACAGAAAGAGATCGAATGGTGTGAAACTCAAGTGCATTTCTTGGGAGGATGGACTGGAGCTATCGGCGGAGATACATGGAGGCATATGTGGCTCCCACATAGGGTCAAGAGCACTTACTGGAAAGGCATTCCGGCAAGGCTTCTTTTGGCCCACTGCCCTCCAGGATGCAACTGTGTTAGTAACCAAGTGTGAAGCATGCCAGTTTCATTCAAAGAGATTACATCAACCAGCTCATGCCCTTCAAACGATCCCTCTCTCATGGCCATTTTCGGTCTGGGGGCTTGACATCTTGGGCCCCTTTCCCCATGCTGCCGGGGGCTTTCAGTACTTGTACATCGCAATCGACAAGTTCACAAAGTGGCCAGATGTGGAAGCAGTAATGAAGGTGACAACACAATCAGACGTCAAGTTCTACAAATGACTAGTTTGCCACTTTGGTGTCCCCAATAGGATCATCACTGACAACGACACACAGTTTATGAGCCGCACTTCATGCAGTATGTCCAAGACCTTGGCAGCAGAGTCTGTTTTGCTTCCGTTGCACACCCAAGGAGCAACAACCAAGCGGAAAGGGCTAACGCTGAAGTGCTGCGAGGCCTTAAGACGAGAACTTTCGACAGGCTGCACAAGTGCGGAAGGCAATGGATTGATGACTTGCTGGTGGTTCTTTGGTCAATCAAAACGACACCAAATCGGGCTACCGACCAGACACCCTTGTCCCTCGTGTATGGGATAGAGGCAGTTCTCCCCACGGAACTCATATACGGGTCACCTCGAGTGCTGGCTTATGATGAGCTCAAGCAAGAGCAGTTGCAGCAAGATGACGCAACGCTCCTTGAGGAACACCGTCTTCAGGCTGCTGTGAGAGATGCATGCTACCAGCAAGCTTTGCGCCACTACCATAGCCACAAAGTTAATTCCATAAGTCTTGAGGAAGGCGACCTTGTTCTTTGACGAGTTCAGTCCGCCAAGAATTCCAACAAGTTGACGCCAAAGTGGGAAGGCCCTTATCGGGTAGTACAGTCACCAGGCCTGGCGCAGTCCGCCTGGAGACCGAAGATGGCATCCTAGTGAGCAACTCCTGGAATATTGAACATCTTTGCAAGTTCTACCCATAAGGCCCGGTTGCCGGGCTTCCTGGCAACCACCTTTTGTACAAGTCTTGCCGCTGAAGCATGTAATCCTTGGTACAAAGCGAGGCTCAGACCCTGTGCGTAGTTCAATAAAGATAAGTGTTCTGCCAACTTGATCGATTCTCATGTTTACTTATGTGCATGATTGTATGAGGTGTTGCATTACACTTCATCCCGGCAAGAGCTAACGGACCGCCAAGGTTCCATGTCCATAGTTTCTCTTCTTTCTTTTTCTCAAAGGACAAAAGGTCTCCTCGTGTGCAGCTTTGCCGGGGGGGGGGGAATGGTGGTACGGATACCTATGAGCGATGTCCCAAAAAAAACTTGCCAAAGGGAGAATGGCAACAAAAATATAAGTTGCAAAAACCCCAAGTGACTTCTTGCTATGGATTTATTTTCCTTGGGCGATTTTGACTTTCGTATGGAAAACCTGCACGCGAAGGAACCTTGTTGTGATTGGTTGCGTCCCTATTTAGTTTCGAGTCCGCTCAACAGTCTAGGTGGCTTCACTGGAAGCACCAGGGTCTCTTGCTGGCGGCAATTTCGCCAACAGGCTGCTAAAGCCCCGCACCTAGCGCTCGCGGCAGAGGTGTGCGCGCCGGCAAATTTCCAATCAAGCGTAGGGTGAATGCATATAGGGAGAAATCGAACAAGGAAGATAACATAATGATTGTTCAATGCATAACAGGAATGTTACATCGGCCTTGTCGAGGTTCTAACATAGAAATAAATTGTTCTTGGCATGTGCGGCGGCGAGGAGTAAGGCAGCTAATCCCGGCGATCGCCTTCAACCTGCTCGACTTGGCTTACCCACTCGACGATGGGCGTGACGAGTTCCTCAATCGCCTTGACGTCTACACTCTTTGGCAGGCGGTCGAGGACGTTGGTGAGGTTGAGGCCGGGGTTCCTGTACGCCACCTTGACGAGCACCTTGTAGAGAATGACCTAGCAGAGCTTGCGCGATTCGTTGGCCAGGTGGGATGCCCAGTCCGAGTGAAGCTGGTCAAGGGCTCCAAGCAAGATGTCGAAAAACATGGTCACCTTGGTGCTCATGGACATCCTGTCATCAGGAGAGTACATGGGGCCCTCCAGGCCCATGGCGGAGAGTTGTTCGGCGAGCTTCTCCGCGATGTCGATGAGCTTCTCGGTCTAGATTTCCACTCCATGCACTTTGTCATTGTGGGCGTTAGCGGCGCCCTCACTCAGCTCTTTGTCATTGTGGATCTCCTTGACGAGAGCCTTCTCTCGGGTCCTGGCGGCCTCGAGGGTCCCGGTCAGCATGGCCAGCTTTAGGTTCAGGTCATCGATGGACTCGTTGGCTGAAGAAAGCTGCTTGTTCTTGTCAGAAATGGCGACCTGCATCTCCATCAAACTGGCGAGGGCCTTGTCCCTTTCAGTCTTGAGCGACGAGACCTCCTTGTCGAGATCCTCGAGGACGGCCTCTAGCTTCTTCGCCTTCTCCTCCTTCAAGTTCTTGGTGGCCTCGGCGGCTTCGGCAGCATCGATGGCCTCCTTCAGCTTGCCAGCATGGTCTACGGTTAGGGCCTCGAGCATCTCCTTGTGCTCCCGCTCCAGCTCCTGGGTCTGCCGCGCGACAAGATCCTCGAGCTCCACCTCCTTGCCACGGAGTTTATCGGTAAGCGCCTTCTCGCGAGCAGCGAGGTCCTCCTCATGGGCATCGAGTAAGACATGACGCTCCGTCAAGCGGGCATCCTCTGTGGCAGCCCGTTGTTTGGCCTCTTCTTGTGCCTGCTCAGCATTGGACTGCTGTATGAAGAGTTGGTTCCAGCCTTGGCTCAACTGCATTTGGCCAGTCTTCAGGTCCTGGGAAGCTTGGGCAAACCAAGCCTGAGTTTCTTCGACGCGCTCCTGGAAATTGGCCTCGGCCGCTTCCATAACCGCAACCCTAGAGTCCAGTTTCTCCTTCCAGGCGCGATGGAGCACTTGAAGCTTTCGTAAGCTGTCACCCATGGTCTGAAGGAGCTGTTCTTCCTAGGATTTGCCGCTGGCACTTGGCTCATCAACGATGTCGAGCCCGGTAGCAGTGATGGCCTCCTCAACAAGAAGTCCCCCTTCAGGTGGTGCCCCAGTGCTTGCCGTGCCGGGGATGCTCACGAACAAGTTGTCATCGACCTTGAAGTATCTGCTCGATGAAGGGGCTTCGAACGGAGGCGGATGGTCCTCGACGGTCACCTCCCTGGCAGCTGGGGCCTTAGTGGTCGGCGTAGTGCCTGGCGCTCCTGCGGCAGGAATGCCGTCAGTGCGACCCATGGCCTCCTCACTAACCTTCTTGGTTGACTTCTTGGCGGCCTCCTCTTTCTGCACAGCCTTGGTGGCCTCAGCGCTAGCAGCTTCAGTGAAAACGTTCTTGGCGGCTTCAGCGACCTCATTAGCATCACTCTTGGTGGCCTCCTCGACGGCGATCCTGTCGGCCTCGGCGCCGGCATCCCTGGCGGTCTCCTCGATGACGGTGTCGATGTCCATGCCCTCCATCGAGGGAATGTCTGGAGGCCAAGAAAACGAACCAAATGAAGCTAAGGTGGAAGTTCAAGAAGACAAAAAAGATGAACATAATAAAGAGTACCTGCACCAACGGCGGTTGCCGGCAAAGTCCTGCCAGTGCCTGTGCTTGCTGGCTCCCCCTCGTCGCGGTAAAGCGCGCTGGAGGAGGTCCTTGTCGGGGATCCATTTCTAGGCGGCATAGATGATGGGGGCGGCGTGTCCGAAACGGTCGCTGATGGTTCTCCTTGCTGCCCTCCTCCTCCTGCACATCCCGTGATGTCAACAGTAAAGCTGCACACCCCAGCACTTGACTGAAGGAAGTGAGTAATAGGCTCACGCTGGGGGCTCCGCCGGGGATTGAGTCGAGGGCTCCACCATGGGATACCCTCCGGGTTGCCAATGGTCATCCTTGGCGTGCCCGAGGCGCTTGTCGACGACTCCTCGACCATCGAGGTCCTCGCTCTCTTCGCTACCCGCTACGCCAGTGTTTCTGCATCCATGGGAAGGCAAACCAAGGCGAATCATATGAGTAAAGTAAAAACCAGAATTTGGAAAAAGTGAAAGATACGGCAGGATCCTTACTCCTCATCTTCTTCTCCCGAGCTAAGGGTAGAAAGGTCAAAGGCGACCTCTGCCATGGTGCATGTGGGAGGAGGTGGACGGGTTCTCCTCAATCGCTTGGCCGCGGCGGGCACGGGTTGCTGATGGGTTTCTTGCCGCCGCGCGGCCTTGCTTGTCGCCCCCTTGCCGGGGGCTGCGCTACTTGACGGAGCTTGACGGACGGGGAGCCCAGAGGCGACGCTTCGAAGGACGCGCTTTTTCCTTTGCACAAGGGATGGAGCCTCCTCGAGTAGCTCCTTCTCCTTGGTTGCGTCTTTGGCGGGGCAGCCCCAGGAAGATGTTCTGCCTTGCTCCTCAATGGCTCCGCCCTGCCCGACAAGATCTTTGCTGAGCAGTGTTTCCCCTCTGCCAGCTTCGTCTTCTAGGTGGCGAACACTGCCGGCCTCCACGGCGAGATCCGCTTCCTCCGCCCTGCTGGCAATGTATGCCAGCTCCTCCTTAGTGGTGTCACGAACGAGACCCTCTTCCCCGCGGATGGCCCTTTCCACCAAGTTATCGAAGAATTCTTGCACCTCCTCGGCAGGCGGCTCGATCCAAGATGTGTCAAGGCTGTGGGCATCAAACACCGGCATCATGGCAATGATTCTACCCAAGGCAGAATTGTTGCAAAAGGGGACTATGCGTGCCGGAAGCTCAGGTACCACAGCACACCTGAACAACTTTTGGCACAGGGCTCCGTGCTACATAACGGTCAAGTTGTAGTTCAGCCCGGGGCACAGCCTCATGATGTCCGCCACGTTCCGAAATTCCCAAGTTGGCCTCCCCTTATTCTACAAGGGAGCAATGCGCCGGCGAAGGAAATCGGCGCCTACCATCTCTAAGGTACGGCCGACGTCCTTGAGGCGGTGGACGCTGGTGGTCGCGACTATAAGCTTCTCATCCTCAGGGTCGATGACACTCCAGTCCTCGCCATGCATCATTTTAGCTTGCTGCGACAAGCAAAAGGGAAGGACTTTCTCCTCCCGAATCCAGCACCATTTACCCCGCCACTCGTCCCACCTCTCACAGTAGGCCCCTTCTGGGTAGAACTCCTTGGTTCCTGGCCATGGAATCCAAGTGACGGCATAGGAAAGGGCCCCGCCTTGTTGGATGCAGGGGGTAAAGTTGTGGCGAAAAAGAGCGGTGCTAGGGACTACTCCGACAAAGTTTACGCAAAGATGGGTGAAAACTGCCATGGACATCACGGCATTCGGCGTGAAATCTAAGAGTTGGAAGCCGTAGGTGAACATGAGGTCGTTGAAGAAGTCCGAAAAAGGGGGACATAGCCCACAGTAAAAGTAATTGGCAAAGAAAGGGTATTTGCCTGGGCCGTCCCCGGAAGGGCCTGGACTCACGCAGGTGCCGGGATGTGCCGTCGTCCTCGTCGCCCACATCCACCGGTATTGCTTCTTCAGGACGTCCACTCCAAGCCCCGGTGGAAAGACGACGTGCTCCTTCCGCATCCTCACCATCTTGTTCTCTGAGATGGCCTCTGCTTCCTTGCCCTTGCTAGCCTTGGGCGACATGGTGGCTATGGGGGTGGGGCTGAAGACGGAGAGGGTGTGGGGCGCGGATGAATGGGAGGAGCTCTGTTTCGGGCTCGAGGAAGAAGACGACGACGGTTCTTAGATTGGGAAAGACGAGAGGTAAATAAATAGTGCTTCTGCAATTTCCTCTTTATGGGGAGGGCGCGAGGCGGTCTCTTTAATAAAATAAGATAACTTGGAAATGTTTCATGGACGTGCTGCTGTAACGGTTACGCCGCGCACGTATCCCACGTCCTGCATTCAATGGACATCGTGGGGAAGCATAGCGAGCGCAATGATCACGACTGCAAGGCCCTGACACGCACACCCGTGCACTGTTCGGGCCTAGCCCAACAACGCCCTGCGACGTGTGTGGCCCAGGCGCGGGGGTTCCTGTCAGTGCACTAGAGTTTTGGGCTTCCTAGTGACCCTTTACTCATGCACGGGCAGTGGTAGCCACCCTGGTGACGAGGCCCAGCAGGGACTTGCCAAGTACTAGCGAAGAAGAATTGAGACCCTCGGCAAAGCCTTGCTGGGATGACCATCAGACCCTCAAGCAAAGACAGAGCCCCGACAAGGCGAAGCCTCGGCAAGGCCCCGCCAGCACATAGGCCAGGTGTCGATCCGCCTGGACGCATGTCGCGGCGTCGACGTTGGAGGGGGATAAGTAGTGCCGATGGGACGGGCTCCCGTCCCGTCTCACAGACGGACAGAGATGCCTGACGGCACATTAAATGTGCCTGTCCTACTCCATTAGTGTTAGGTATGATAGCATTGTAGCTCTATACACCACGTGTACGCACTGTACGCCACTGTTGGGATCCCCTTCAGAGTATAAAAGGAGGCCCAGGGCGATGCGGTAGAGGGCTTTTCGACCATTGAATCTTGGGACCTTCTAGCTCACACGCGTGGCAGCTGCTCATAGCGCCCCTGTAGCAAGAACCCTAAGAACACTTTCAATACAACCAAGCAGGAGTAGGGTTTTACGCATCCGTGCGGCCGGAACCTGGGTAAAATCCCATGCGTGTTGTTCATCAGACCCGCTCTTTGTGCGAACCTTCACCCCCACACACCCGATAGGTGCTCGTTCCCCACAACAATATAGGTAGACATAGTGGACTCATTTGGAATAACTTTGTTTTAAGTATTGGGACAAATGCATTTTTGCCCCTAGTTGGAAGCTACCCACGGGGTTTGCCCTTAGTTTTCGACTCTGCTCAGTTTTGCCCTTAGATTTTCCCAAGAGGTCACCCGAATGCCCTTTGACCATTTGAAAACACTTTGAAAATTCATGAAAATTTCATATGAACTCAGAAAAATGCAAGCAATATGTCAAAAAATTTAGATAAACATTACCTTTATGTGAATGCATTTGCATTCAAGATAGAAGTACCGTTTAAACTACCCAAGTTATTAATGTTATTGACATTATTAAAATTAAAAAGGTATAGTGGTCAAATGTAGGTGATGTTTTTTGAACATCCTGGTATCTTATTTGATTTTTTCCGAGTTCATATCAACTTGTTATGAAGTTTCAAAATAGTGGTCAAAGTCATTTGAACATTAATAACAAGTTGATATGAACTAAGAAAATGCAAATAAGATATCAGAGTGTTCAGAAAACCTCACCTACATTTGCATGTTATTTTTATTCATGAAAAAATTATTTTTTATTCCTTTTTATTTATAATAATTTTAATAACATTAATATCTTCGGGTGGTTTAAACGGTACTTTTTTCCTGAATGCAAATGACATCCACATAAAGGTAATGTTTATCTAAACATTTTGATATCGTATTTGCATTTTTCTGTGTTCTTATGAATTTGTTTTAATTTGCAAAGTATTGGTCAAATAGTCAAAGGGCATTTGGGTGAACTCGTGGGCAAATCTAAGGGCAAAACTGAGCAGAGTCAAAAAGTAAGGGAAAACCCCGTGGGTAGGTTTCAACTAAGTATTTGTCAGAGCCTGGCTTAATAGGAATGATAGACTACTCATATCAACAAGGAATTCCTTCTTTTCTGGGAGCCCACTTGAAAAGAACTCCAAAGTTAAGCGTGCTCGGCTTGGAGCGATTCTAGGATAGGTGACCGACCAGAAAGTTGGTCCCGAGTGCGCACGAGTGAGGACAAAGTGCGCAGGAAAGACTAGTGTTGGTCTGTGGGGCCAGTCTAGATCACGCTAGGCGTAATGGGGTGTTACAATTGGTATCAAAGCCAACCCTTGCAGTTACACGGGCATGCGTGGGTTAGGTGCACGGGCATGTGGCGCATGGCGTGTGTGGCCCGTTGTGGCACACAACATGGCACATGTGCCGGACTGGACGCGCATAGATGTGCCAAAAGGGAACGTTCCTGATGGGCCGACGAGGACGTCGGTTCCTTTGAGTGGGGTTGTATGTGAGAGCCTGGCTTAATAGGAATGATAGACTACTCATATCAACAAGGAATTCCTTCTTTTCCGGGAGCGATTCTAGGATGGGTGACCGACCGGGAAGTTGGTCAGTGAGGACAAAGTGCACAAGAATGACTAGTTTTGGTCTGTGGGGCCAGTCTAGATCCCGCCAGGTGTAATGGGGAGTTACAGTATTTTGATGGACAAGAAGTATTCCCACTTATTACATGCGAAGGCTAGCAAATAGGTTGAGAAGCGGGCAACTAGAGAGTGCTACCTCTTGATCTTGCATTGGTTTTCCCTTGAAGAGGAAAGGGCGATGTAGAGAAGTAGATAAGTATTTCCCTCAGTTGTTGAGAACCAAGGTATCAATCCAGTAGGAGGAACAAGCAAGTCACCAATGGTTGCACCTACACAAACAATCAAACTCTTGCACCAAACCCTATAAAGGGGTTGTCAATCCCTTCACGATTATGTGCAAGGATTAGATCTGAAAGAGATAGATGTAAACGAGTGCGGAAAGTAAAAGATAAATAAATTTCAGCAAAGTATAGATCTGAAAGTATATGATGGAAAATAGACTCGGGGGGCATAGGTTTCACTATAGGCTTCTCTCTTGAAGTCAAATATCATGGTGGGTAAACAAATTACTGTCAAGCAATTGATAGAAAAGCGAATAATCATGTAGTTAACCAAGGCAATGATCATGCATATAGGCATCACGTCCGTGACAAGTGGACCAAAACGATTCTGCATCTACTACTATTACTCCACACATTGACCGACTCCTTCCTGCATCTAGAGTATTAAGTTCATGAAGAACAGAATAACGCATTAAGAAAGATGACATGATGTAGAGGGATAAACTCAGGAAGTATGATGAAAACCCCATCTTGTTACCCTTGATGGCAACAATACAATACGTGCCTCGCTACCCCTACTAAGTTACTAGGTGAGGACACCGCAAGATTGAAACCAAAACCAAGAACTTCTCCCATTGCAAGAATTACCAATCTAGTTCGTCAAACCAAACCAATAACTCGAAGAGACTTGCAAGGATATGAAATCATGCAAATAAGAATTCAGAGGAGATTCAAATAAGATTCATGGATAATCTGAACATAAACTCACAATTCATCGCATGTTGCCAAACACACCACAAAAGAGGATTACATCGGATAGATCTCCATGAAGATCATGAAGAACATGGTATTGAAGATCAAAGAGAGATAAGAAGCCATCTAGCTACTAGATATGGACCCGTAGGTCTGTGGTAGACTACTCATGCATCATTGGAGGGGCAATGGAGTTGATGTAGATGCCCTCCGTGATCGAAACCCCCTCTGGCAGATTACCGGAAAAGGCTCCAAGATTAAATCTCTCAGGAATGGAGGCTTCCGGCGACGGAAAAGTATTTAAGTGGCTCTTTTTGATGTTGGGGAATATTTGGGTATTTATAGGCCAGAGAATAGGGTTAGGAGACCTGCCAGGGAGCGACAAGCCTGCTAGGCACGGCCAGGGGGGCCGCGCCTAGCAGGCTTGTGGCGCCCTAGCACCTCCCCTGATGTGCCCTGCAAGCTTGATCGACTTGTTTCCTTCTAGAAAATTCCTTCCGAAGGTTTTATTCCATTTGGACTCCATTTAATATCCCATATCTGCAAAACTCAAAAAACAAGGAAAAACCAGAAGCTGGCACTTGGCTCTAGATTAATAGGTTAGTCCCAAAAATAATATAAAATAGCATATTAATGCATATAAAACATCCAAAACAAATAATAATATAGCATGCCATCATCAAATATTATAAATACGTTGGAGACGTATCAACATCCCCAAGCTTAATTCTTGCTCGTCCTCGAGTAGGTAAATGATAAAAATAGAATTTTTGATGTGGAGTGCTACCTAACATATTTATCCATGTAATATTCTTTATTGTGGCATGAATATTCAGATCCGTAAGACTCAAAACAAAAGCTTAATATTGATATAGAAACAATAACATTTCAAGCATACTAGCAAAGCAATTGTATCTCTTCAAAATATAATGGCAAAAGAAAGTTATCCCTACAATTTCATATGGTTTGGCTATGCTCCATCTTCCCCACACAAAGTATTTATATCATGCACAACCCCGATGAAAAATCAAGCAATTGTTTTCACGCCTTTATTTTCTCAAACTTTTTCAACTCTCACGCAATACATGAGCGCGAGCCATGGATATAGCACTATAGGTGGAATAGAATATGGTGGAGGTTGTCAAGGAAAGGGAGAAGATAGTCTCACATCAACTAGGCATGTCAACGGGCTATGGAGATGCCCATCAATAGATATCAATGTGTGTGAGTAGGGATTTCCATGCAAAGGATGCACTAGAGGTATAAGTGTATGAAATCTCAAAAGGAAACTAAGTGGACGTATCATGAAGAAAATTCCACTAGCTATATGAAAGTGACAAAATAGGAGACTCTCTATCATGAAGATCATGGTTCTACTTTGAAGCACAAGTGTGGAAAAAGGTAGTAGCAATGGCCCTTCTCTCTTTCCTCTCATTTTTTGGGGTGGGCATCTAAGGACTCTTTTATTCCTTTTTTATTTGGGCTTCACTGGCCTCTTTTTTTTAAAGTCCGGAATCTCATCTCCACTTTTGAGGGAATCACAGCTTCCATCATCCTTTCCTCACATGGGACATGCTCTATTAAGGATAATAATCACACTTTTATTTACTTACAACTCAAAAGAAAATTAAAACTCGATACCTATGACAAAATATGACTCTATATGCAATATGGAAGTGATGGTGCATGTCATAAAAGGAAACGGTGGAAGTTGCATGGCAATATACCTCGGAATGGCTATGGAAATGCTATAATAGGTAGGTATGGTGGCTGTTTTGAGGAAAGATATATGGTGTCTATTTTGAGGAAGGTATATGGTGGCTATTTTTAGGAAGGTGTTTGTTGCACCGGCGAAAGTTGCGTGGTACTAGAGAGGCTAGCAAAAGTGGAATGGTGAGAGTGCGTATAATCCATGGACTCAACATTAGTAATAAAGAACTCACATACTTATTGCAAAAGTCTATTAGTCATTGAAGAAAAGCATTAAACGCATGCTCCTAGGGGGAAGGTTGGTAGGAGTTAACCATCGCGCGCCCTCGGCCCTCACACAAAGGTCGACAATCTATAAACAAGTCATGCTCCAACTTCCTTATATAACGGTTCACCATACGTGCATGCTACGGGAATCACAAACCTTTACACAAGTATTTTTACCAAATCACAATTTACTTCCTAACATGTCTCTTAACATTACCATCTTTATATCTCAAAATTTATGCAAGGAATCAAACTTCTCATAAATACTCAATGCACTTAATATGGAAGTTTTTATTATAACCCTTTTGGATGCCTATCATATTAGGACTAAATTCACTACCTAGACTAATTACCATGCTATTTTAGAAACTCTCAAAATAATATAAGTGAGGTACGAGAGTTCAAGTATTTCTATAAAACGCAAACACCATCGTGCTCTCAAAGATATAAGTGAAGCACATAGAGCAAAATTGCCCAACTCAAAAGATATAAGTGAAGCACATAGAGTATTCTAAGAAATTCACAATTCAGCGTGTCTCTCTCTCAAAAGATGTGCACAGCAAGGATGATTGTGGAAAACTAACAAGAAAAGAGTCATATCATACAAGACGCTCCAAGCAAAACACATATCATGTGGTGAATAAAAATATAGCCTCAAGTAAATTTACCGATGGTTGAAGACGAAAGAGGGGATGCCTTCCGGGGCATACCCAAGCTTAGGATCTTTGGCATACTTTAATATTACTTGGGGTGCCTTGGGAATCCCCAATCTTAGGATCTTGCCACTCCTTATTCCATAGTGCATCAAATCTTTACCCAAAACCTGAAAATTTCACAACACAAAACTTAACAGAAAACTCGTGAGATCCGTTAGTATAAGAAAATAAATCACCACTTTAGGTACTGTTGTGAAATCATTATTTATTTATATTGGTGTTATACCTACTGTAATATAACTTCTCCATGTCTCATACCACATGATACAACCCATAGATTCATCAAAATAGGCAAACAACTCAAAGAAAACAGAATCTGTCAAAAACAGAACAGTCTGTAGAAACCTAAAAACTTCGTATACTTATGTAACTGAAAAAATTCTGAAAAATTAGGAAAACCTGGGGTATATATATATCAATGTTTTGTTAAAATTTCAGATCAATTATACTCTGAAAAATTATAAAATTCCTGTACTGAGCGCAAAAGTTTCTGTTTTTCAGCAAGATCAAATCAACAACTACCATAGATCACCACAAAGGTTTTATTTGGCTCATACACTAATAAAAAGACTAAAAAACAATTAGTATAGAAGTAATAATGTTGTAAACACTCAAAAACAGAAGCAAAAACTGAACACAAAAATAAAAATGGGTTGCCTCCCAACAAGCGCTATTGTTTAACGCCCCTAGCTAGGCAAAACACAATAGATCTAGGTATTGTCATATTTGGTATGCAATCCAAAAGTGGCTCTCATAATAGATTCATAACGCAATATTATTTTCTTTGTAGGAAATTGTTCCATGCCTTTCCTTAATGGAAATTGGAACCTAATGATTCTTCTTTCATTTCAATAATTGCACCAATCGTTCTAAGGAAAGGTCTACCAAAAATAATAGGACATGTAGGCTTGGAATCTATATCAAGAACAATGAAATCTACGGGCACATAATTCCTATTTGCAACAATAAGAACACCATTAATCCTTCCCATAGGTTTCTTAATAGTGGAATCCGCAAGATGCAAATTTAGAGAGCAATCATCAACATCATGGTAACCTAGCACATCACATAAAGTTTTCGGAATCATGGAAACACTAGCACCCAAATCACACAAAGCATGGAACTCACAATATTTGATTTTAATCTTAATACTAGTATCCCACTCATCATGAAGCTTTCTACGAATAGAAACTTCTAGCTCAAGTTTTTCTTTAAAAGATTTCAGCATAGCATCAACTATATGTTTAGTAAAAGCCTTATTTTGACTATAAGCATGAGGAAAATTCATCATGGATTGCAACAAGGAAATACAATAAATCAAACAAAAACTATCATAATTAAAGTCCTTGAGATCCAAAAGAGTGGGTTCATTGCTATTTAAAGTTTTGACCTCTTCAATCCCACTTTTATCAATCTTAGCATTAAGATCTATAGACTTCGAATCATTGGGACGCCTTTGAACTAAAGTTGACTTATTTCCAGTCCCATAATTATCAAGATTTACATTGTAAAACAAAGATTAAATGGGAGTCAAACCAATCACTTTAAGATCTTCATCATTATTATCGCGAGAAAACAGTTTTTCAAGCCATTCATGCTTAGCATGTATTCTAGCAGTTCTTTCCTTACTTTGATTAATAGAAATTCTCATAGATTTTAAAGACTCATTAATATCATGCTTGGGTGGAGTTCTAACTTTTAAATAATCAATCTCACGAGAAATTTTATCAATGTTCCTAGCCAAATCATCAATCTTAAGCACTTTTTCTTCAATAGAAGCATTTAAAACTTTTTGCGAACCAATAAAATCTTTAACAATATTCTCAAGATCAGAGGGCATCTTATTATAATTTGCATAAGAATTATTGTAGGAATTACCATAATTATTAGATGAATTACTAGGAAACGGCCTAGGGTTTAAATTACCTTTATACGCATTGTTACCAAAACTGTTCCTACCAACAAAATTCACATCCATAGATTCATTATTATTTCCAATCAAAGAAGACAAAGGCATGTCATTAGGATCAATAGGATCCCTCTTACTAGCAAAAAATTTCATCAATTCAGCCATATTTTCACTCAAAGTATTTATTTCTTCAATAGCATGAACCTTTTTACCAGTAGGAGATCTTTCGATATGCCATTGAGAGTAGTTTGTCATGATATTATCTAGGAGTTTAGTAGCTTCTCCTAACGTGATTTCCATAAAAGTACCACCCACGGAAGAATCTAAAAGATTTCTAGATGCAAAATCAATCCCGCATAGAAAATTTGTATAATCACCCATAAACTCAAACCATGTGCGGGACAATTCCTAATCATTAATTTCATCCTCTCCCAAGATTGTGCGACATGCTCATGATCAAGTTGCTTAAAATATATTGTATCGTTCCTAAGGGAGATGATCTTAGCGGGCGGAAAGTACTTGGAAATAAAAGCATCTCTACACTTATTCCATGAATCAATACTATTTTTAGGCAAAGATTAAAACCAAGTTTTAGCACGATCTCGTAGCGAGAACGGAAATAGCTTCAATTTAACAATATCATTGTCCACATCTTTCTTCTTTTGCATATCACACAACTCAACTAAAGTATTTAGATGGGATACGACATCTTCACTAGGAAGGCCAGAAAATTGTTCTTTCATAAGAAGATTTAGCAAGGCATCATTGATTTTATAAGATTCCTCACTACTGATGGGAGCAATAGGAGTACTAATAAAATCATTATTATTAGTATTGGAAAAGTCACACAACTTAGTATTCTCAGACATCTTGACAAAGCGAGCAATCAAGCACACAAGCAAAGCAAAGGCAAGCGAAAGAAGGGTGAACAAAAAGGCAAATCTTCTTGATATTTTCTGAAAACTGTTTTAGAAGTGGAGGAGAGGAAAACGAGAGGCAAATGGTAGATAATTTAAATGCAAGAGATGAGTTTGTGATGGGTAGTTGGTAGGCTTGATGTGTATCCTCCCCGACAATGGCACCACAAATCATTCTTGCTACCTCTTGAGCTTGCGTTGGTTTTCCCTTGAAGAGGAAAGGGTGATGCAGCGAAGTAAATAAGTATTTAACTCGGTTGTTGAGAACCAAGGTATCAATCCAATAGGAGGAACAAGCAAGTCACCAATGGTCGCACCTACACAAACAATCAAACTCTTGCACCCAACGCTATAAAGGGGTTGTCAATCCCTTCACGATTATTTGCAAGGATTAGATCTGAAAGAGATAGATGTAAACGAGTGCGGAAAGTAAAACATAAATAAATTGCAGTAAAGTATAGTTCTGAAAGTATATGATGGAAAATAAAACCGGCGGCCATAGGTTTCACTAGAGGGTTCTCTCTTGAAGGCAAATATCATGGTGGGTAAACACATTACTATCAAGCAATTGATAGAAAAGCAAATAATCATGATCATGTAGTTACCCAAGGAAATGATCATGCATATAGGCATCACGTCAGTTCCAAGTAGACAGAAACGATTCTGCATCTACTACTATTACTCCACACATCGACCGACTCCTGCCTGCATCTAGAGTATTAAGTTCATGAAGAACAGAGTAACGCATTAAGAAACATGGCATGATGTCGAGGGATAAACTCAAGAAATATGATGAAAACCCCATCTTTTTACCCTTGATGGCAACAATACAATATGTGCCTCGCTACCCCTACTATGTCCCTGGGTGAGGACACCGCAAGATTGAACCCAAAACCAAGCACTTATCCTATTGCAAGAATTACCAATCTAGTTGGCCAAACCAAACCAATAACTCGAAGAGACTTGCAAGGATATGCAATCATGCAAATAATAATTCAGAGGAGATCCAAATAAGATTCATGGTTAATCTGAACATAAACTCAGAATTCATCGAATCTTGACAAACACACCACAAAAGAAGATTACATCAGATAGATCTCCGCGAAGATCATGAAGAACATGGTATTGAAGATCAAAAAGAGAGAAGAAGCCATCTAGCTACTAGCCATGGACCCGTGGGTCTATGGTGGACTACTCACGCATCATCGGAGGGGCAATGGAGTTGATGTAGATGCCCTCCGTGATCGAAACCCCCTCCGACAGATTACTGGAAAAGGCTCCAAGATTGGATCTCTCGGGAATGGAGGCTTCCGATGGCAGAAAAGTATTTGCGTGGCTCTTTTTGATGTTGGGGGAATATTTGGGTATTTATAGGCCAGAGAATAGGGTTAGGAGACCTGCGAGGGTGCGACAAGCCTGCTAGGCGCGGCCAGGGGGGCCTGCGCCAAGAAGGCTTGTGGCACCCTGGCACCTCCCCTGACATGCACTCCAAGCTTGATCGACTTGTTTCCTTCCAGAAAAATTCCTTCCGAAGGTTTTATTCCATTTGGACTCCGTTTAATATCCCATATCCGCAAAACTCAAAAACAAGGAAAAAACAGAAACTGGCACTTGGCTCTAGATTAATAGGTTAGTCCCAAAAATAATATAAAATAGCATATTAATTCATATAAAACATCCAATATAGATAAATATAATAGCATGCCATCATCAAAAATTATAGATACGTTGGAGACGTATCAGAGAGCGAAGACGGTCATGAACATGCATTACAAATAATAAACATTTAATGCTATCATAAGTAGGATATGGACACCATGAACATAAATATCGTGAAGGCTATGTTGGTTTTGATTCAACTACATGCGTGAAGATGTGCCAAGTCAAGCCACTTGAAATATTCAGAGGAGGATACCATATCATCGTACTACATCACAACCATTTTAATGCATGCTGGCATCCAAGATAAATCATTATCCACTCCTAGCTACTAAGCATGGAATGAGCAACTATAATATGTAATTGTCATTGCAAACATCTGCAATCATAATATGCTGAATCATGGATACTAGGTTAAACATATTTACAAAAATAAAAACAAGTTGAGTTCATACCCGCTTCCCTCTGCCACAGTCAATTCAGCAAATATCGTCATTATTGCCTTTCACTTGCACGACCAAATGATATGAAAATAATAATAGTGCAAGAGTGCCATGGACTAAGCTGGAATCTGCAAGCATTTTATTCAGGAGAAGAAGACAAAGTAATAGAAGCTTTGCGTTAGATCAATAGTGGTGCATATGAGAGCCACTCAACATTTTCATCATGGTCTTCTCCTTGGTATGACTAAATAAAAGGAAGAGAATTTTAGAGAAACACACTGAAATATTTTTGGAGTTTTTAGTTTTTCTTGAAGAAAGCAAATAAAAGAAGGGAAAACAAAAACGAGAAAAACTATTTACACGTGAGAAATCCCAACAAGCAAAAGAAGAAACAAGAAATCTTTTTGGGTTTTCTTTTAATACTACAACTAATTAAACTAAGAAGAAAAACCAAAAATAAGCAAGAAATATTTTTTGATTTTCTCAAAGTTTTTGAAATACAAAAAGAAAGCAGGAAAATAAATCTAGCATGGATAATACAATGACAAAGTGTGCACACCGACAAGTGGAATGAAATGTGTGAACATGAATATAATGTTGGTGGAAACACGTAATCCCCCAAGTTTAGGATTTTGGCCTAGCTTGGTAATGTCCATCCATGACAGCCATCCGGTCCCATGTAGAAGTGATATGGCGATGGCACCTGAGCTTCCCACTCCTAGGGCTCCTCCTCTGCCACAACTTGGTTGTTTCGGTAGGCAACAATTTTATCTGGGATGATCTTGTATCCGTCCCTGGCAATAGAATCAAACAAAACAGGTGCAGGCAACGGGATGATATCACGAGTAACCACACTGAATACTAAGTTGTAGCGAATACTATGAAAAGAATCAGCTACACCAATAAATTGATGGTCCTCCAATGCCTTGTGATCTAGATAAACCTTGGGAAAAGGATAGTCATGTGGGCGTATTTGAACATTAAAACGACTCGCTAAATGGGCATCATAAATACCACCTTGTATCTTGCCCTTATTCCTGTTAAGGTTTAGGCAACATGGAATAATAGCCCCTAGGCTAAAGGTATGGTCATTGTGTAGTGCATGGCATAAAATAGCGAGGTCAGGGGCACTGAGTGCATCGAGCTTCTCCCTAGCAGTTAAACACTTCACGATGAATAAAGCAAAGTAATGCATGGAAGGAAACTACAGACTGGTAGGAGTGGCATTTGACATGCCTCTTTCATCACCCACAGTCAAAGTGAGGAGAAATTCCTCAAACTCTGCTTGTCTAGGCTCTCTTAATTCCCCGTTAGAAGGAATCACACATATGTCACAAAATTCGGTGAGCGGTATGTGATAAGTTTCAGCATATAGATCAAACTGCACCTCAGGATGATTATTATTACTTAGAAAATTAAAACTTTGCACAAAGGAATTTGTAAATATGTGGTGTTGGTCACACTCATCTACGAGGAAGTTTGTCAGCCGAACATTAGCAACAAATTGGACAAACTCTTGATGGAACCTGGCCTACTCCATGAAGGGATTATGCAGCCATTCGCACGGCCGCACTTTCGCCTTTTTCGGAGTGTTGAGGTCATTTTCCAACGATTCCCCAATGACTCCTTTACCATTCCTCTTGGAGGAATACTTCCTAAAGAAGTTCATCTTATTTCTACAAATAAATTTCTGAAAGTTTTAGTCCACATTTTTTTGTCAATAAAACTTAATAAGATTGGTAGAAACTACTCATATGGATGCTTAGAGGCCATAGCAAGCATTCAAACTACTTAGAACTATAATAATTCAAATTGCAAGCTCATCTACAACAACACCAAGAGTAGATAATTTTTTGAAAAATAAACCACTAAATCAAAAACTAATTGGAGCAATGGGGGAGTCACATACCAAGAAGCAATCCCCCAAAACAGTTTCGGAAATGCAACTTTGAGCAAATAGATTGAAATCCACGGGTTTGAGAGCAAGAAGATGGGAGAGAGAGGGTACCCATGTGGGGACCACAACCCACCAGGGCGCGCCTGGGGTTGCTTGCATGCCCTGGTGTCTTGTGGGCACCAGGTGCACCCCCTATGATGTTATTTGCACCAAAAATTCAGAAATATTCAGAAAAAATCGTGTTAAATTTTCAGGACATTCTGAGAATTTTATTTTTGGGTCATCTTTTATTGCACGAAAAAACCAGGAAACAAGATAAACATGGCATTTTATTTTATTTAACTAAGAAAACCAAAAAAAATAGTGGATAGAGAGAGTTTTGTCTACTAAATTCATCAACTTCATACCTCTCAAAAATGATTCATTAATAAGGTTGATCAAGTCTTATTAACAACCACCTTAGATTAGCATGAAACCGAAGAACTTTCGTAAAACACTAAGTTACCTCAACGGGGATATGCATACGCCAACCATAATTATATCATATTTCTTTTTGGTAGTAGGTAGAGGTAGATAAAATCTTCCAATAGTGAGCGTTAGAGAATTTTTAATAACATCTACACCATTCACTTGGAATCGTTTCTTCGGAAAGTGCACCGTATGCTCATTACCATTGATATGAAAAGTGACTTTGCTTTTATTGCAATCATTAGCATCCCCTGAAGTATTCAAAAAGGTTTTACCAAGAATAACGCCATGTTGTCATCCTCGGGCATCTCAATAATAATAAAGTCTGTTAAGATAGTAACATTTGCAACAACAACGGGCACATCCTCACAAATACCGATAGGTATGGCAGTTCATTTGTCAGCCATTTGCAAAGATATTTCTGTAGGTGTGAGTTTATTCAAATCAAGTGTTTTATATAAATATAAAGGCAAAACACTAACATGAGCTCCCAAATCACACAAAGCAGTTTTGACATAATTTATTTTAGTGGAGCAAGGTATAGTTGGTATTCGAGGGTCTCCAAGTTTTTAGGTACTCCCCATAAAAGAGTAATTAGCAAGCATGGTGGAGATTTCAACTTCACGTATCTTCCTTTTATTAGTAATGATGTCCTTCATGTATTTTGCATAAGGGGGCATATTTAAGATATTAGTTAAGCAGGTGCAAAAAAAGACTAGCCTAACCATCTCAGCAAGGCGTTCAAATTCTTCATCATCTTTTTTCTTAGATGGTTTAGGTGGAAAAGGCATGGGTTTCTAAACCCATGGCTCTCTTTCTTTACCATGTTTTCTAGCCACAAAGTATTTTTTTATCATATCCTTTATTTTTAGATTGTGTGTTATCAAGATCAACAACATGTTCTATTTCTACATCATTATCTCATCGTTTATCATTATTTGATTGAGCATCATCATGAACATCACTATCATTATCATTATCACTAGGTTGATGTTCATTACCAGATTGAGTCTCACCTTCATTAATAGAGACATCATTATTATCATTAGGAGGTTTTTCCATCTCAGGTTCACTAGAGGTTTGCAAAGTCCTATCATTTTTCTTTTTAGAAGGACTGGGTGCATCATCATTAATTCTTTGAGAGTCTTGTTCAATTCTTTTAGGATGACCTTCATGCTAAAGAGGTTCTTGGGTCATTCTACCTCCTCTAGTCACTACTCTAATAGCATAATCTTTCATATTATTATTCATTTCATTAAGCAATTCTCTTTGAGATTTAGCAACTTGTTCTAACTAGGTTTGAACCATAGAGGCATGTTTCCTACACCTCTAAAATCATTACTGTTTCTAAATAGCAAGTCGCTCAAGCGAGCAATCATATCAGAATAATATTTCAATTGTTTCTGAACATTTGCATGGAAGTGATCTTGTTTCCTAATGTAGTTATCAAATTGATATAAGCACTGACTAGTATGTTTATTGTAAGGGATGTCACCTTCTTCAAACTTTAATAAAGAATTTACCTCTACCACCTATGGAGGTGGTGCTGTGTCAAGGGCATGTATTTCTTCAATAGGTGGTAAATTCTTAACATCCTTAGCTCTAATACCTTTTTCCTTCATACATTTCTTTGCCTCCTTCATATCTAAATAAGATACCCCTCTTCATCGAAGTGGGTTCAAATGGTGGTACAAGGAGAGTCCAATCATCATAATTCTTCAATATATTATTCAGTAGTTCCTAAGCTTGTTCAATAATTCGTTCCCTGAAAACACAACCAGCACAACTATCCAGGAAGTCCCTAGAAGCATTAGTTAGTCCATTATAGAAGTTATCAAGTATTTCATTTTTCTTTAAAGGATGATCAGGCAAATAATTTAGCAATTGGAGAAGCCTCCCCCAAGCTTGTGGGTGACTCTCTTCTTCAATTTGCACAAAGTTAAATATTTCCTGTAAGGCAACTTGTTTCTTATGAACAGGATTTTTTTCAAAGAAGTAGTAAATCATATACTAGGGACTACGCACACAACCAGGAGCAAGAGTATTGTACCATATCTTAGTATCACCCTTTAATGACAACGGAAATAATTTGCGAATATAGTAGTAGTGAATTTTATCATCATGAGCAAAAAGGGTAGCTATGTCATTCAACTTAGTAAGATGTGCCACTATAGTTTCAGTTTCATAGCCTAGTAAAGGTTCGGATTCAACCAAAGTAATTAACTCTATGTCGACGGAGAATTCATAATCCTTATCAGTAACAAAGATAGGTGAAGTAGAAAACTTAGGATCACATTTCATTCTAGCATTCAAAGTCTTTTCTTTATACTTGCATAGTAATTTCTTAAGATCATTTCTATCCTTACAAGCAAGAATGTCTCTAGCTACTTCTTCATCCATAACATAACCATCAGGTATCTTAGGCATTTCAAATCTAGGAGAGCTAGGTCTAATAGGTGTTTCATAATTATCAATTTCAAAGACTTCATCAGTTTCAGTAGTTTCATTAGTTTCAGTAATTTAATTCCCTTTAGATTTGGCTATTTGTTCATCAAGAAATTCACCTAGTGGCACAATATCATCAAGCAAGGTACTAGCATCATCATAAGCATCATTCATATCAGAAGTAGCATCATCAATAACTTGCGACATATCAGGATTAATAGCATGTGGTGGTGTTGCAAGTCTACTCATAGTAGAAGGTGAATCAAGTGCGGAGTGTGATGGCAAATCCGTTCCTCCCCTCGTATTAGAGGGAACAATCTTGGTTCTTGTATCCTTCTGATTCTTCATAGAGATAAATTGTTATAAATCCAAGGTGACTCAACAAATATAGCTATGCTCCCCGGCAATGGCGCCAGAAAAAGGTCTTGATAACCCACAAGTATAGGGGATCGCAATAGTTTTCGAGGGTAGAGTATTTAACCCAAATTTATAGATTCGACACCAGGGGAGCCAAAGAACAATTGAGAGTATTAGCAGCTGAGTTGTTTAATTCAACCACATGTGGAGATTAAATATCTACAACAAAGTGATCAGTAGCATAGTAATATGCTAGTTTGATGGCAACAGTAATAGTAACAATAGCGGTAGCGGTAGCAATAATAGTTTTGTAGCAAGTGCAGCAATAACAACAACAATCGTAACTTAGCAAGAACAATATGTGGAAAACTTGTAGGCACTAGATCGGTGTATTCGTCGAATGATATTCATATATAACAGTCATAACTGATATGTCTCCAACGTGTCTATCATTTTTGATAATGGCATGCTATTCTATTACCTGTTTTGGATGTTTTACATGCATTAATATGCTATTTTATATTATTTTTGGGACTAACCTATTAATCTAGAGCCTAGTGCTAGTATCTTTTTTTCCTTGTTTTTGAGTTTTGTAGATATGGAATATTAAATGGAGTCCAAACGAAATAAAAAATTCGGAAGGAATTTGTTTGGAAGGAAACAAATCGATCAAGCTTGGAGTGCATGGCACGGGATGTGCCAGGGAGCGACAAGCCTGCTAGGCGCCCCCTAGAGGCGCCTAGCAGGCTTGTCGCCTCCCGGCAGGTCTCTTAACCCTAATTCTTGGGATATAAATACCCAAATATTCCCACAACATCAGAACGAGCCATGCAAATACTTTTCTGCCACCGGAACCCTCCGTTCTCGAGAGATCCAATCTTGGAGCCTTTTTCGGTAATCTGCTGGAGGGGATTTCGATCATGGAGGGCATCTACATCAACTCCATTGCCCCTCCAATGATGCGTGAGTAGTCCACCACAGACCTATGGGTCCATATCTAGTAGCTGGATGGCTTCTTCTCTATCTTTGATCTTCAATACCATGTTCTTCATGATCGTCATGGAGATCTATCCAATGTAATCCTCTTTTGTGGTGTGTTTGTCAAGATCTCATGAATGGTGAGTTTATGTTCAGATTAACCATGAATCTTATTTGAATCTCCTTTGAATTCTTATATGCATGATTTCATATCCTTGCAAGTCTCTTCGAGTTATTGGTTTGGTTTGGCTAACTAGATTGGTACTTGTTGCAATGAGAGAAGTGCTTGGTTTTGGGTTCAATCTTGCGGTGTCCTCACCTAGTGACATAGTAGGGGTAGCGAGGCATGTATTGTATTGTTTCCATCAAGGGTAACAATATGGGGGTTTCATCATATTGCTTGAGTTTATCCCTCTACATCATGTCATCTTTCTTAATGCGTCACTCTATTCTTCATGAACTTAATACTCTAGATGCAGGCAGGAGTCGATCGATGTGTGGAGTAATAGTAGTAGATGCAGAATCATTTCAGTCTACTTGATATGGACGTGATGCATATATGCATGATCATTGCCTTAGATAAATACATGATATGGACGTAATTTGTTTACCCATCATGATATTTGCCTTCAAGAGAGAAGCCTCTAGTGAAACCAATGGCCCCTGGCTCTAGTTTCCATTATATACTTCCAGATCTATACTTTTATGCAATTTATTTACCTTTTACTTTCCGTTATCATTTACATCTATATCTATCGGATCTAATCCTTGCAAATAATCGTGAAGGGACTGACAACCCCTTTATAGCGTTGGGTGCAAGAGTTTGATTGTTTGTGTAGGTGCAACCATTGGTGACTTGCTTGTTCCTCCTATTGGATTCATACCTTCATTCTCAACAACTGAGGGAAATACTTATCTACTTTGCTACATCACCCTTTCCTCTTCAAGGGAAAACCAACGCAAGCTCAAGAGGTAGCAAGAAGGATTTTTGGCACCGTTGTCGGGGAGGATACACATCAAGCCTACCAAGTACCCATCACAAACTCATCTCTTGCATTTACATCATTTGCCATTTGCCTCTCATTTTCCTCTCCCCACTTCTAAAACTATTTCCAGAAAATACCAAAAAGATTTGCCTTTTTATTCGCCCTTCTTCCGTTCATCTTCCCGTTTGCTACGTTTGCTTGTGATGCCTTGTGCATTCTATTTGCTTGCATCTTCGCTTGCTAAAAATATATTGATATGGATCCTCATCCACTTGCCTATCTTTTCAAAAGGCCAACTTATTATGTACCAATTGCTAGTGAGTTGAGTGCACTTGATTATCTTTATGAAGTTTTGTTTGAAAATCATGAATCTGAAATTTTTGATGAAGTGTTGAAAGAAGAAATTTGTAAGGTTATTCATGATAGTTACTTGAATGAAAAGCATGATGGCCAAGTTGTTAGTATGAATTCTCTGAATATCCATGATGCTAATGATATGCGAAACCACAAGCTTGGGGATGCTATGTCTGATGAAGATGATATTTTTTGTTACCCATTTTCTGGTGATGACAGGTATGCTATAATTGATCATGAAAAGAATCCTTTATGTGATAGTTATATTGTGAGATTCCTTCATGATTATACCGAAAATTATTATTAGGGAGGAAGATATGCTTGTAGGAATTGCAATAATAACAAGTTTCCTCTCTATGTGTTCAAAGTTTTGAAGTTATGCTTGTTTTGCCTTCCTATGGTAGTTGATTCTTGCTACCATTAATTGTTTGCTCACAAAATCCCTACACATAGGAAGTGGGTTAGACATAAATGTTCTTGTCATGAGATTCATGATGCTTTCTTGCATATTTCAATCACTACTTTTTATGCGAGCGTCATTGAAATCATTATGCCTAGCTAGGTGCGTTAAACAATAACGCTTGTTTCTATTTTTGCTTCTGTTTTTGAGTGTTTCCCACATTATTACTTCTGTAGTAATTGTGTTTTGGTGTGTTAATTAGTGTTTGAGCCAAGTAAAATCTTTGGGGTGATCTATGGTAGTTGTTGATTTGATCTTGCTGAAAAACAGAAACTTTTGTGCTCAGTCCAGGAATCTTCTAAATTTTTCAGAGCATCTAATGAGTCTGAAATTTTTACACAAGATTTATATATAAATTTCCCAGGTTTTCTAATTTATCAGAATTTTTAGTTACAGAAGTATATGGAGTTTTCAGATTTCTACAGACTGTTCTATTTTTGACAAATTCTATTTTCTTTGAGTTGTTTGCCTATTTTGATGAATCTTTGGGTTGTATCATGTGGTATGAACCATGGAGAAGTTAGATTACAGTAGGTATCACACCAATATAAATAAAGAATGAGTTCACAACAGTACCTAAAGCGGTGATTTATTTTCTTATACTAACGGATCTCACAAGTTTTCTGTTAAGTTTTGTGTTGTGAAGTTTTCAAGTTTTAGGTAAAGATTTGATGGACTATGGAATAAGGAGTGGAAAGATCCTAAGCTTGGGGATGCCCAAGGCACCCCAAGTCGTATTCAAGGATGCTAAAGAGCCTAAGCTTGGGGATGCCCCGGAAGGCATCCCCTCTTTCATCCTCAATCCATCGGTAAATTTACTTGAGGCTATATTTTTATTCACCACAATATATGTGTTTTGCTTGGAGCATCTTGTATGATATGAGTCTTTGCTTGTTAGTTTGCCAAAATCATCCTTTCTGCAAACATATTTTGAGAGAGACACGCTAAATCGTGAATTTGTTAGAATGCTCTATATGCCTCACTTATATCTTTTGAGTTAGGCAATTTTGCTCTATGTGCTTCACTTATATCTTTTAGAGCACGGTGGTGTTTGCGTTTTATAGAAATACTTGAACTCTCGTACTTCACTTATATTATTTTGAGAGTTTCTAAAACAGCATGGTAATTGGTCTAGGTTATTAATTTAGTCCTAATATGATAGGCATCCAAAAGAGATATAATAAAAACTTCCATATTAAGTGCATTGAGTATTTATGAGAAGTTTGATTCCTTGCATAAAGTTTTGAGATATAAAGATGGCAATGTTAAGAGACATGTTAGAAAGTAATTGTGATTTGGTAAAAATACTTATGTAAAGGTTTGTGATTCCCATAGCATGCACGTATGGTGAACCGTTATGTAAGGAAGTCGGAGCATGACTTGTTTATAGATTGTCGACCTTTGTGTGAGGGCCGAGCGTGCACGATAGTTAACTGCTACTAACGTCCCCCTAGGAGCATGCGTTTAATACTTTTCTTCAATGACCAATAGACTTTTGTAATAAGTAGGTGAGTTCTTTATGACTAATGTTGAGTCCATGGATTATACGCACTCTCACCCTTCCACCTTTGCTAGCGTCTCTAGTACCACGCAACTTTCGTCGGTACAACAAACACCTTCCACAAAACAACCACCATATACCTTCCTAAAAACAGCCACCATATATCTTTCCTCAAAACAGCCACCATACCTACCTATTATGGCATTTCCATAGCCATTCCGAGATATATTGCCATGTAACTTCCACCGTTTCCTTTTATGACATGCACCATCACTTCCATATTGCATATAGAGTCATATTTTGTCATAGGTATCGAGTTGTAATTTTCTTTTGAGTTGTAAGTAAATAAAAGTGTGAACAGCATCATTATTAGAGCATGTCCCATGTGAGGAAAGGATGATGGAAGCTATGATTCCCTCATAAGATGTCATGGGGAACGAACACCTATTGGATCGGAGGGACCCCTTTCGATTCGGCGAGGGAAGGCTCGTGCAAAGAGCCGGTCTGATGAACAACAGGGATCTTTACCCAGGTTCAGGCCGCACGGATGCATAAAACCCTACTCCTGCTTGGTTGTATTCAGAGTGTTCTTAGGGTTCTAGCTACAGGAGCGCTATGAGCAGCTGCCACGCGTGTGAGCTAGAAAGTCCCAAAAGTCAAAAAGTCCAAAAGTCCTCCACCGTATCGCCCTGGGCCTCCTTTTATACTTTGAAGGGGATCCCAACAGTGGTGTACAGTGCTTACACGGGGTGTATAGAGCTACAATGCTATCATACCTAACACTGACGGAGTAGGACAGGCGCATTTAATGCACCATCAGGCATCTCTGTCCACCTGTGGGATGGGACAGGAGACCGTCCCATCGGCATCGCTTAGCCCCCTCCAACATCGACGCTGCAACACGTGTCCAGGTGGATTGACACTTGGCCTGTGTGCTGGTGGGGCCTTGCCGGGGCTTCGCCTTGCTGGGGTTTTGCCTTGCCGGAGCCTTGTCTCACCTGGGGGTTTAATAGCCCTTCTAGCAAGGTCTTGCCGACGGTCTTGATTCTTTTGTGTTTGTATCAGGCAAGTCCCTGCCGGGCCTCGTTACCAGGGTGGCTACAACTGCCCATGCACAAGCAAGGGGCACTAGAGATCCCAAAACTCTAGTGCACCAACAGGAGCCCCCGTGCCTGGGCCACACACGTCGCGAGGCTTTGTTGGGCCAGGCACAAACAGTGCACGGGCACGCATGGCAAGGGCCTTGCGGTTGTGATCATTGCACTCGCTGCGCTTTCCCATGATGTCCATTGAATGCGGGACGTGGAATACGTGTGCGACGTAGCCGTTACAACAGCGTGCCTGCGAAACATTTCTATGTTATCTCATTTTAGTAAAGAGACTGCCCCGCGCCTTCCCCATAAAGGGGAAATTGCTGAGGCGCTGCTCATTTACCTCTCGTCTTTCCCAATCTGAGAACCGCCGTCGTCTTCCTCCTCGAGCCCGAAACAGAGCCACTTCCGCCCATCCACACCCCTGCTCCCTCTTCGTCCTCAATCCCCGCCCTTGTCACTACCATGCCGCCCAAAGCTAGCAAAGGCAAGGAAGCAGAGGCCATCTCAGAGAACAAGATGGTCAGGATGTGGAAGGAGTACGTCATCTTTTCGCTCGGGCTTGGCATGGACGTCGTGAAGAAGCAATACCGGTGGATGTGGGCGATGAGGACGATGGCGCATCCTGCCACCTGCATGAGTCCAGGCCCTTCCGGGGACGGCCCAGGCAAATACCCTTTCTTCGCTGATTACTTTTACTGTGGCATTTGTCCCCCTTTTTTGGACTTCTTCAACGACCTCATGTTCACCTACGGTTTCCAACTCTTGGATTTCACGCCGAATGCCGTGATGTCCATGGCAGTTTTCACCCACCTTTGCGAAAACTTTGCCGGTGTAACCCCCAGCACCGCTCTTTTCCGCCACTACTTTTCCCCTCGCATCCAACCGGGCGGAGCCCTTCTGGTGCCGTCACTTGGATTCCATGGCTAGGAACCAAGGAGGTCTACCCTAACGAATCCTACTGTGATAGGTGGTACGAGTGGCGGGGCAAATGGTGTTGGATTCGGGAGGAGAAAGTCCTTCCTTCTGTTTGCCGCGACAAGCTAAAATATTGAGCGGCGAGGACTGGGGTGCCATCAACCCTGAGGATGGGAAACTTACAGTCGCGACCACGAGGATCCATCACCTCAAGGACGTTGGCCTTAACGTAGAGATGGTAGGCGCCGATTTCCTTCGCCAGCGCATTGCTCCCTTGCAGAATAAGGGGAGGCCAGCTTGGGATTTTCGGAACGCGGCGGACATCATGAGACTGCACCCCGGAATGAACCCCAACCTGGCCGTTATGCAGCATGGAGCCCTCTGCTAGAAGCTGTTCAGGGGTGCTGCGGTACCTAAGCTGCCGGTAGGCATAGTCCCCTTGTGCAACAATTCCGCCTTTGGAAAAATCATTGCCATGAAACTGGTGTCCGACGTCCACAGCCTCGACGCATCTTGGATCGAGTCACCTGCCGAGTAGGTGCAAGACTCTTTGATAACTTGGTGGAAAGGGCCATCCGCGGGGAAGAGGGCCTCGTCTGTGACACCACCGAGCAGGAGCTAGCATACATCACCAGTAGGGCGGAGGATACAGATCTCGCCGCGGAGGCCTGCAGCGCCGGCTTCTTGGAAGATGAAGGCGGCGAATGGGAAACACCGCCGGACGAAGGCCTTTTCGGGCAGGGTGGGACCGCCGAGGAGCAAGGCGGCACGTCTGCCTGGCGATGCCCTGCCGAAGATGCAGCTAAGGAGGAGCTGCCCGAGGAGACCCCATCCCTTGTGCAAAGGAAAAGGCACGTCCTTCGAAGCGCCACCTCTGGGCTCCCTGTCCCTCAAGCTCCTTCGAGCAGCGCTGCCCGGCAGGGCCACGCGGCAGCAAGGATGCCATCAGCAACCCACGCCCGCCGCGGCCAAGTGATCCAGGAGAACCCCTCCACCTCTTCCCACGAGCACCAAGGCAGAGGTCTCCTTTGACCTTTCTGCCCTTAGCTCGGGAGAAGAAGATGAGGAGTAAGGGTCTTGCCATTATCTTTTACTTTTATGATTTCTGGTTTTTACTTTGCTCATTTGATTTGACTCGTTTTGCCTCCACAGGGATGCGGAAACACTGGCGTAGCGGGTAGCAAAGAGGGCGAGGACCTCGACGGTCGAGGAGTCGTCGGTGAGTGCCTCAAGCGTGCCAAGGATGATTGCGGTCAGCCCGGAGGCTAGCCCACGGCGCAACACTCTACTCAGTCTCCGATGGAGCCCCCAGCATGAGCCCACTACTCACTTCTCGCTGGCAAGTGCTGGAGTGTGCATCTTTAGTGCTGACATCACCGGCCGTGCAGGAGGAGGGCGGCGGCAAGGAGAAACATCATCAACCATTCCGGACACACCCGCCCTATCATCTATGTTGCCCAGAGATAGGCCCCTAAAGAGGACCTCCTCCAGCGTGCTTTATCGCAACGAGGAGGAGCCAACAACCACAGGAACCGGGAGCCCTTCATCGGCAACTGTCGTTGGTGCAGGTACTCTTTATTATTTTCGTCTTTTATGTCTTGTTGAACTTCCACCTTAGCCTCGTTTGGTTTGCTTTCTTGGCCTCCATATATTCTCTTGATGGAGGGCATGGACGTCAACACAGTCATCGAGGAGACTGCCAGGGATGCCGCCGCCGAGGCCGACATGATTGCTGTCGAGGAGGCTATCAAGAGTGCTACCGCTAAGGCCGCTGAAGCCACCAAGAATGTGGCCGCTGAGGCTGCTAGTGCTGAGGCCGCCAAGGCTGCGCAGAAAGAGGAGGCTGCCAAGAAGTTCGCCGAGGAGTCCGCCAAGAAGTCCGCTGAGAAGGCCGATGGGGAGGCCATTGGTTGCACTGACGGCATCCCTACCACAGGAGCGCCAGGCCCTATGCTGACCACTGAGCCCCGAGTTGTCGGGAAGGCGGCTGCCGAGGACCAGCCACCACCGTCCGAAATTCCTTTGTCGAGCAGATACTTCAGGGTCGGCGACAACTTGTTCGTCAGCATCCTCGGCACGGCAAGCACTAGGGTGCCACCCGAAGGGGGAGTCCTCGTTGAGGAAGCCATCACTGCTGTTGGGCTGGACATTGTTGATGAGCCAGGCACCATCAGCAAATCCCAAGAGGAGCAGCTCCTTCAGACCATGGGCGACAACTTCTGAAAACTTCAAGTGCTTCACTGCACCCGAAAGGAGAAACTGGACTCCAGGGTTGCGGTTATGGAAGCGGCCGAGGCCAATTTCCAGGAGCGCATCGAAGAAACCCATGCTTAGTTTGCCCAAGCTTCCTAGGACATGAAGACTGGCCAGATGTAGTTGAGCCATGGCTAGAGCCAACTCTTCATGTGACAGCCCGATGCCGAGCAGGCATAGGAAGAGGCCAAACAACGGGCCGCCGTAGAGGATGCTCGCTTGACGGAGCGTCGTGTCTTGCTCGATGCCCCTGAGGAGGACCTTGCCGCTCACGAGAAGGCATTTGCTGATAAGCTCCGTGGCATGGAAGTGGAGCTCAAGGATCTTGTCGTGCAGTGGACCCAGGAGCTGGAGTGGAAGCATAAGGAGACGCTCGAGGCCCTAACTATAGACCACGCCGGCAAGTTGAAGGAGGCCGTCGGCGCAGTTGAAGCTGCCAAGGCCACCAAGAACTTGTAGGAGGAGAGGGCGAAGAAGCTAGAGGCCGTCCTTGAGGATCTCGACAAGGAGGTCTCGTCTCTCAAGACTAAAAGGGACAAAGCCGTC
The DNA here is from genome assembly GCA_022496015.1 of Hordeum marinum. NCBI lineage: Eukaryota > Viridiplantae > Streptophyta > Magnoliopsida > Poales > Poaceae > Hordeum > Hordeum marinum. Next base: position 222,896,479 of record CM039678.1, on the reverse strand, counting down.
GCCAGTCTGATGGAGATGAAGGTCGCCATTTCTGACAAGACCAAGCAGCTCTCTTCAGCCAACGAGTCCATCAGCCACCTGAACCTAAAGCTGGCCACGCTGACCGGGACCCTCGAGGCCACCAAGACCCTAGATAAGGCTCTAGTCAAGGAGGTCCACGGTGAGAAGGAGCTGGGCAAGCATGTCGCTAATGCCCACAACGACTATGTGCATGGAGTGGAAATCTGGACCGAGAAGCTCGTCGACATCACAGAGAAGCTCGCCGAGCAACTGTCCACCATGGGCCTGGAGGGCCCCAGTGTACTCTCCCGACATCAGGATGTCCACAAGCGCCAAGGTGACCATGTTCTTCGACAGCCTGCTTGGAGCCCTTGAGCAGCTTCACTCCGACTGGGCATCCCATCTGGCCAGCAAATCGGGCAAGCTCTGCCAGGTCGTTCTCCGCAAGGTGCTCGTCAAGGTGGCATACAGGAACCCCAGCCTCAACCTCACCAACGTCCTTGACCGCTTGACAAAGAGTGTAGACATCAAGGCACTTGAGGAACACGTCACGCCCATCGTCAAGAGGGTAAGCCAAGTCAAGCGGGTTGAAGGCGATCGCCAGGATTAGCTGCCTTACTCCTTGCTGCCGCACATGCCAAAAACAATTTATTTTATGTTAGAACCTCATCAAGGCTGGTGTAATAATGCCTGTTATGCTTTGAACAATCGTTATGTTATCTTCCTTGCTTGATTTCTCTATGTATGAATTCACCCTACGCTTGATTGGAAACTTGCCGACACACACACCTCTGCCGCGAGCGCTAGGTGTGGTACTTCAGCATCCAGCTGGCGAAATTGCCACCGACAAGAGCCCCCGGTGCCTCCGGTGCAGCCACCTAGACTGTTGAGCGACTCGAAACAGAATAGGGACGCAACCAATCGCAACAAGGTTCCTCCGCGTGCAAGTTTTCCATACAGAAGTCGAGATCGCCCAAGGAAAATAACTTCACGACAAGAATTTACTTGGGGTTTTGCAACTTATCTTTTTGTTGCTGTACTCCCTTCGGCAAGTTTTTTTTGGGACGTCGCTCATAGGTATGCATACCACCATCCCCCCCGGCAAAGCTATACGCGAGGTGACCTTCTGTCCTTTGAGAAAAAGAAAGAAGAGAAAATGTGGATATGGAACCTTGGCAGCCCGTTAGCCCTTGTCGGGATTAAGTGTAATGCAACACCTCAGACAAACATGCACATAAGTAAACATGAGAATCGATCAAGATTGCCGAACACTTATCATTATTCAACTAAGCACATGGTCTGAGCCTGGCTATCAAACAAGGACTACATGCTTCAGCGGCAAGACTTGTACAAAAGGTGGTTGCCGAGAGGCCCGACAACCACGCCTTATTGGCAGAACTTGTGAAGATGTTCGATATTCTAGGAGTTGCTCACTGGGATGCCATCTTTGGTCTCCAGGCGGACTGCGCCAGGCCTGGTGACTCATACTACCCGATAAGGGCCTTCCCACTTTGGCGTCAACTTGTTGGAATTCTTGGCGGACTGAACTCGCCGAAGAACAAGGTCGCCTTCCTCAAGACTTCTGGCATTAACTTTGCATCTATGGTAGCTGCACAAAGCCTGCTGCTAGCATGCAACTCTCACAGCAGCCTGAAGGCGGTCTTGCTCAAGGAGCGTCGCGTCATCTTGCTACAACTGCTCTTTCTTGAGCTCATCATAAGCGAGCACTCGAGTTGACCCGTATATGAGTTTTGTGGGGGGAACTGGCTCCGCCCCATAAATGAGGGAGAAGGGTGTCTGGACGGTAGCTCGATTTGATGTTGTTCTGATTGACCAAAGAACCACCGGCAACTCATCGATCCAGTGCCTTCCGCACTTGTGCAGCCTATGGAAAGTTCTTGTCTTGAGGCCTCGCAGCACTTCAACATTAGCCCTTTCCACTTGGCCGTTGCTCCTTGGGTGGGCAACGGAAGCAAAACATATTCTACTGCCAAGGTCTTGGACATACTGCATGAAGGTGCGGCCCATGAACTGCATGCTGTTGTTGGTGAGGATCCTGTTGGGAACACCAAAGCAGCAAACTAGTCCCTTGAAGAACTTGACGACCGACTGTGCTGTCACCTTCCTCTCCGCTTCCACTTCTGGCCACTTTTTGAACTTGTCGATTGCGACTTACAAGTACTCAAAGCCCCCGGCAGCATGCAGAAAGGGGCCCAAGATGTCAAGCCCCCAGACCAAAAATGACCAGGAGAGAGGGATCGTTTGAAGGGCTTGAGCTGGTTGATGTAATATCTTCGAATGGAACTGACATGCTTCACATTGGTTACTAATGCCGTTGCATCCTAGAGGGCAGTGGGCCAAAAGAAACCTTGCGGGAATGCCTTTCCGGCAAGTGCTCTTGATCCTATGTGGGAGTCACATGTGCCTCCATCTATCTCCGCCAATAGCTCCTGTCCATCTTCCCGGGAAATACATTTGAGTTTCACACCGTTTGGTCTCTTTTTGTACAGGACGTCGTCCACGAACTGGTACATATGAGACGAGCGGGCTACTTTGTCTGCTTCCTCTTGTTCCTCGGGGAGTTCTCCTGTCTGAAGGAAACGGATGATGTGTTGCGCCCATGCTAGAGCCTGAGGCTCGACAACAAGGACTAAAGGCATATCCTCTACCAGGGGTAGCATTTGCGTCAATAGCAAGGGCCTGAGGACCTGTCGGAGCCTGTTGCACCCCGGCAAGCCTGGCGGGAGCGTGTGCTTCCACGGCAAGAGACGGAGGCCCTGCCGGAGCAAAACGCTCACCGACTAGCCTGCCGTTGTCCCTGGCAACCTTCTCGTCGGCGGCTTCCGGGAGCTCTGCTAGAAAGTACTTGCCGGAACATAACTTCCTTCTCTTCTCTTGCCCAGTTGATGGTGTCACGAAGGGTTGAGTTAGTTGGAGTAGAAAAGTTCCTGGTTCCACGGGTAACTTAAGGGTAGCACACTTTGACAGGACATCGGCAACACTGTTTTCTGCACGTGGAACATGCTCCATTTGTAGGCCGTCAAAACGTTCTTCCAACTTCCTCACTTCATCTACATAAGCTTCCATCAATGGGCTCTGGTAACCTTCGTACTCGGCAGTGTTGTTTGTTGATATCTCCCGGGGAAAGTGCATCTGAATCACATATCTGACGTAATCTCCAGTGGGTGTGACAAACAACACTCTGGCACCGGCGCCTTGTAGCAAGAAAGCTCCATCAAAATACATGATCCATTCTTGATCGGTTTCCTTACCGGGGAGAGTTAACTCTGGAACTTCTTCATCTCGCGTTGGGATCCATTCTGCAATGTACTCCGCCAAGGCTCTGCTCTGGATAGTCGAAGTACTTTCCAACTTGAGACCAAAGCTTGATAGTCCCAAAGCCCACTCCACAATCCTTCCGGTAGCTTCTAGGTTCCGCGAAATCCTCTATAGCGGAAAGCGAGTGAAAATGGTGATCTCATGTGCTTGGAAGTAGTGGTGCAGCTTCCTCGAGGCCATAAGACGGCCGAAAAGCAACTTTTGTACACCAGAATATCTCGGCCTAGCCCCCTGCATCAGGGAGCTGACAAAATAGACAGGGCGCTGCACCACTTTCTTCTTCTGAATTGTCTCACTCAACTACGAAGATCCTTCCTTGTTGGTACCAGACCCTGCCGGGGAATGTCCTGGCTTGTTGCTTGGCGGTCCTGCCGCTGTCGCTACTTCTTCATCAACTTCTCTTTCAGCCACTAGTGCAGCACTCACCACTTGATTCGTTACCGGTAGATATAGCAACAATGACTCTTGTGGTTTTGGCGAGACTAGGACTGGCGGAGAGGATAGGCACTTCTTCAAATCCCGAAGTCCTGCCTCCACTTACGGAGTCCATTTCATTGGACCTGCCTTCTTCAAGATTTTGAAAAAGTGCAGGGCGCGCTTAGTAGATTTTGAAATGAACCTACTCAAGGCGGCAACACAGCCGACAAGACGGCGCACATCTTTGACTCGCCTTGGTGCTTCAATTTGCTCAATCACCTTGACCTTGTCGGGATTTGCTTTGATTCCTTGTTGGGATACAAAGAACTCAAGAAGCTTGCCGGATGGGATGGCGAACACACACTTCTCAGGGTTGAGCTTCATGTCGATCTTGCGCTGGTTGGAAAATGTTTCTTCTAGGTCTGATATGAGCATAGCCTTGTCCTTGGTTTTCACCACTATGTCATCCATATAAGCCTCCATAATTCTATGTAGTTGGGGCTCGAAACCAATCTGGACCGCTCTTGCAAAAGTAGAACTAGCACTTTTCAACCCGAAAGGCATACGCAAAAGGCAATACGTACCACATGGGGTGATAAATGTGGTCTTCTCCTCATATTCCTTGGCCTTGAAAATATGTTGATAAACAGAATAGGCGTCAAGGAAAGCCAACAAGTCGCAACCGGCGGTGGAGTCCACAGTCTGGTCGATGCACGGCAAGGGAAAATGATCTTTGGGGCCGGCTTCGTTGATGTATGTGAAATCAATGCACAACCTCCATTTTCCATTCGCCTTGCACACTATGACTGGATTGGCCAACATGTTGGATGGAGTACTCCTCTGATCAAGCCATACGCTTCTAGTTTCTTGATCTCTTCGGCAATAATATGTTGCCTCTCCAAATCTTGCTTCCGGACCTTCTGCTTGATGGGCCGCGCATGTGGGCGGACGGCAAGGTGGTGCTCAATCACCTCCCTCAGAACAACGGGGATATCATATGGTTGCCATGCAAACACATCAACATTCGCCCACAGGTAGGCGATGAGCGTGCTTTCCTATTTGTCATCAAGGGTGGAACTTATGGTGAAAGTTCCCCCTCATGCCATCCTCCTTGGCGAGCACCTTCTTGGTCTCTGGCGGAGCAGCCTTGGACTTTTTGCTCTTGCCGATGGAGCTCTCTAGCACATCGTCAACGGGAGCGCAACACTCTGAGTAGGTGCGCTTGCCGAAATGTGCGCCAGAGGCCTTGCCGGCCTTTTTCCCCCTGAGAGCTTAGGCGGCTGGAGCAAGTGCCTTGGCGGCAGGTGCTGTGACTGCACCCCGGTAGAGCTGGTCGGCGCAGATAAGTGCGCTTTTCTTGTCGGAGTTGATAGTGATGACGCTCATGGGCCCATGCATCTTCAGCACGTTGTAAGCAAAGTGGGTGGCCGCCATGAACTTGGCCAGTGCTGGGAAACCAAGAATGCCGTTGTACGGCAACTAGATCTTGGCGACGTAAAAAACGATCTTCATTCTAAAATTGATATCACTGCCAAATCTCACCAGGAGCGTGACCTTACCCTTCGGCTGAGTTCTTCCTGAATTGACCCCTTGGAAAACACCTGTCGGCTCGAGATCTTCGTCAGGAATTTGCAGCCTCTGGATGACATCAGGCAAGATCAAGTTCAGGCTGGCCCCAATGTCGACTAACATCTTCGTCACCTTGAGGTTGCAGGTTATTGGTGAAACCAACAACTGTAGGCACCCGACGACAGTTGTGCGGTCAGGGTGATCCCAGGCGTCGAAGATGATAGGAGTGTTGGACCACTTTAGAGGTCTCTGTGCACCGATAGAGGGATTTGCCGCATTAACCTTGCACGCTCACTCTTTAAGTTGGCGGTGTGAGGAATGCAACGAGGCACCTCCCTCTATGCACATCATCTCTGTAGCCTTCTGGAACTCATGCTCGCTGGACTCGTCGTCCACTTCAACATCATCATCATCTCCCTCTTGGTTGTTGCGGCCATGGGCCGGCCAATCTTTTGTTGCTTGGGCTTGCCGCGGCGACCCCCTCGACCAACATGCTTCTTGCCGGACTCCTCAACACCATCCTGGCCTTTCTCTTTATATCGCCTCTCATACTTGGCTTTTTGCTTCTCGGCAAGCTGCTCAACTTGCCGGCAATCTTGGAGATCATGGCCTTTGGTGCGATGGATCTTGCAATACTGCATGTCGGAGTCTTCTGGCTTGTCAGCAGCCCCCATGGCGTGGTAGGAGGCGCACCCGGCAACATCATCTCTAGGGCCATCAACCTTGCCCTTCTTGGCGGTGCCAGGGTTGCCGGGTCCCTCGACGACAAGTACGGTCTTGCCCTTGCGCTTCTTGTTCCGCCGCCGACCCTTCTTTGTTGGGTAGCGGTGTTTTCATCTTCAGTGTTGACCCCTGCATCGATATCTTTGCCAGGGAGTCTCCTCCCTTCTTTAGCTCGAGCACATTTGTCTGCCAAAGCATAAAGCTTGGCGATGTCCCTGACCCTGTTCGTCGCCAGCTCTTCCCACATCCTGGGGTTGCGCATGTTCTGACAGAACACGCTAATAACAGTGACAGGATGAACGTTTGGTATGTTTTGGTGCACGCGGTTGAACCTTTGGATGTACTTGCGCAAAGTTTCGCCCTCCTTCTGAGGGATGATGTGCAGATGGCTTTCCTGGACAGGAGCTTGATGACCTCCTATGAAGGCGCCAACAAACTCGTGGCACAGGTCCGCCCAAGAGGCAATGGACCCCTCTGGCAAGTGCATCAACCATGGCATGATGTTGGGCTTAAGCACCAACGTGAAGTAGTTGGCGAGTATCTTGTCGCCGCGACCCCCGACAGCCTACATCACAATGGTGTAGATGCTCAAGAACTCCGATGGATGAGTATTGCCGTCATACTTCTCCGAGACATCTGGTTTGAATGTGTGGGAGTTGGGCCACTGGACTTGCTACAGCTCACGGGTAAACGGTGGACAACCCACCTCATAGGGTAGGCTAACAGGATACCCTGGCGCAGACTTGCCTATAGCGGGCCCCGCACGCCTATCAGACTGGAGGCGTGCTTCTCGCCGCCGCTTGATTGCAGTTCGAGCGTCTTCCTTGCCATGTTCTTCAAGAACTTGACACTGATCGCGGCGTGTCCGCGGGTCTGACGACAACGTCGAGTAGCCATCGTGTCGGTGTTGCTGTTGTGGAGGAGAGTGCGCCGAAGTCGCACCACCTCTGGCCCTCTCACCATTGGCGTGAGCCGTCTCGATGGACCGAAACTTATGTGCGAGGCTAAGGAGGCTCTGAATGGTGGCTCTCCATTCATCGAGCTTCTTCGCAGCAGGAGGGAAGTTTAGAAGTAGGTGTGCCCGCGCCATCGCTTCCTCGATGTGGTCGGGAGTGAACGATGCGAGGAACACGAGGTGCTCTAACTTCTAACAATGTTAGAAGGAGCACCGCCACGATTCCGCAACGGCACACCGCTCCCACTAGCATGTTGGTGAGCATGCTGGTCCCGTGCACCTTGGGAGTGATGCGTAGGAGATTTTTCGTGGTGTCGTTGAGAGCTATGAGCGATGTGGCGCAGCTCTTTGTGCGTGTCCTAGGACGGTCGCGGCGTAAGCGCCGGCATGGGTGCCTTGGAAGATACCCTTATGACCCCGGAGTTTGTCGTACGACCCGCAGGCGGTATTGCTCCGTCCTGAGACCCAGGGGCGTGAGGATTCTTGCCGCCGCCATGGGCGTCTCTGCGAGGAGCGTTGCCGCTTGCTTGGCCTAGATCAATGGAGCATCACGGAAGTTCCGAACCTCCGCCTCCTCCTCCTCCACCCGCGTCCGCGCCATCTCCTGTCTATGCATATACAGGGACGACGGACGTGGATGGGCCAACCTCCATCAGGCCCTTCTTCTTGGGGGCCATGGCGATGATTAGTATGAAGAAACTGGCGCACCAATCACCAGAATGCGTTCGCACGATCTAGCGCCCCCTACCTGGCATGCCAAAGATGTCGTGGGGAACGAACACCTATGGTATCGGAGGGACCCCTTCCAATTCGGCATGGGGAAGGCTCGTGCAACGAGCCGGTCTGATGAACAGCACGCGGGGATCTTTACCCAGGTTCAGGCCGCATAGATGCGTAAAACCCTACTCCTGCTTGGTTGTATTCAGAGTGTTCTTAGGGTTCTAGCTACAGGAGCGCTATGAGCAGCTGCCACATGCGTGAGCTAGAAAGTGCCAAAGGTCGAAAAGTCCAAAAGTCCTCCATCATATCGTCCCGGGCCTCCTTTTATACTTCGAAGGGGATCCCAATAGTGGCGTACAGTGCGTACATGCGGCGTACAGAGCTACAATGCTATCATACCTAACACTGACAGAGTAGGACACGCGCATTTAATGCATCATCAGGCATCTTTGTCCACCTGTGGGACCGAACACGACACCGTCCCATCGGCACCGCTTAGCCCCCTCCAACGTTAACACCGCAACATGCATCCTGGTGGATTGACACCTGGCGTGTTTGCTGGCGGGGCCTTGCCAGGGCTTCGCCTTGCCGGGGTTTCGCCTTGCAGGGGCCTTGTCTCGCCTGGGGGTTTAATAGCCCTTCCGGCAAGGTCTTGCCTACGGTCTTGATTCTTCTGTGTTTGTATTAGGAAAGTCCCTGTTGGGCCTCGTTGCCAGGGTGGCTACTACCGCCTGTGCATGAGTAAGGGGCACTGGAGAGCCCAACACTCTAGTCCACCGACACAAGTGGGGATGAGATTCTGGACTTTCTGAAAAAAAAGCTAGCAAAGTCCAAATAAAAAATGGATAAAAGAGGCCTTAGATGCCTACCAAAAAAAAGAAAAAAATGAGAGAAAAGAGAGAAGGGACATTGCTACTACCTTTTTCCACACTTGTGCTTCAAAGTAGCAACATGATCTTCATGATAGCGAGTCTCCTATTTTGTCACTTTCATATAGCTAGTGATTTTTTTTCATGATGCATGTCCACTTTGTTTATTTTTGAGTTTTCATACACTTATATCTCTAGTGCATCCGTTGCATGGAAATCCCTACTCACTCACATTGATATCTATTGCTGGGCATCTCCATAGCCCATTCATATGCCTAGTTGATGTGGAGACTATCTTCTCCCTTTCCTTGACAACCTCCACCATATTCTGTTCCACCTATAATGCTATATCCATGGCTCACGCTCATGTATTACGTGAGAGTTGAAAAAGTTTGAGAACATAAAGGTGTGAAAACAATTGCTTGACTTTTCATAGGGGTTGTGCATGATATAAATACTTTGTGTGGGGAAGATGGAGCATAGCCAGACCATATGATATTGTAGGGAAAACTTTCCTTTGCCATTATATTTTGAACAGATACAATTGCTTTGCTAGTATGCTTGAAATGTTATTTTTTTATATCAATATTAAGCTTTTGTTTTGAGTCTTATGGATCTGAATATTCATGCCATAATAAATAATATTACATGGATAAATATGTTAGGTAGCACTCCACATCAAAAATTCTGTTTTTATCATTTACCTACTCGAGGACGAGCAGGGATTAAGCTTGGGGATGCTGATATGTCTCGAACGTATCTATAATTTTTGATGATGCCATGCTATTATATTATCTGTTTTGGTTGTTTTATATGCATTAATATGTATTTATATTATTTTTGGGACTAACCTATTAATCTAGAGCATAGTGCCACTTTCTGTTTTTCCTTGTTTTTGAGTTTTGCAGGTATGGAATATTAAACGGAGTCCAAATGGAATAAAACCTTCGTAAGGAATTTTCTTGGAAGGAAACAAATCGATCAAGATTGGAGTGCATGGCAGGGGAGGTGCCAGGGAGCCACAAGCCTGCTAGGCGCCCACTGGCCGCGTCTAGCAGGCTTGTCGCCTCCCTGCAGGTCTCCTAACCCTAATTCTTGGCCTATAAATACCCAAATATTCCCCCAACATCAGAATGAGCCAAACAAATACTTTTCTACCGCCGGAAGCCTCCGTTCCTGAGAGATCCAATATTGGAGCCTTATCCGGTAATCTGCCGGAGGGGATTTCGATCATGGAGGGCATCTACATCAACTCCATTGCCCCTCCGATGATGTGTGAGTAGTCCACCATAGATTTATGGGTCCATAGATAGTATCTAGATGGATTCTTCTCTATCTTTGTTCTTCAATACCATGTTCTTCATGATATTCATGGAGATCTATCCGATGCAATCCTCTTTTGTGGTGTGTTTGTCAAGATCCGATGAATTGTGAGTTTATGTTCAGATTGTCCATGAATCTTATTTTAATATCCTTTGAATTCTTATATGCATGATTTCATATCCATGAAGTCTCTTCGAGTTATTGGTTTGGTTTGGCCAATTAGATTGGTATTTCGTGCAATGGGAGAAGTGCTTTGTTTTGGGTTCAATCTTGCGGTGTCCTCACCCAGTGACATAGTAGGGGTAGCGAGGCACATATTGTATTGTTTCCATCAAGGGTAACAAGATGGGGTTTTCATCATATTGTGTGAGTTTATGCCTCTACATCATGTCATCTTTCTTAATGTGTTACTCTGTTCTTCATGAACTTAATACTCTAGATGCAGGAAGGAGTCGGTCGATGTGTGGAGTAATAGTAGTGGATGGAGAATCGTTTTGGTCTACTTGATACGGAGGTGATGACTATATGCATGATCATTGCATTGGATAGTTACATGATTATTCGCTTTTCTATCAATTGGTTTATAGTAATTTGTTTACCCACTATGATATTTGCCTTCAAGAGAGAAGCCTCTAGTGAAACCTATGCTCCCGGGTCTACTTTCCATCATATACTTTCATATCTATACTTTGTTGTAGTTTATTTACCTTTTGCTTTCCGCTCTCATTTACATCTATATCTATCAGATCTAATCCTTGCAAATAATCATGAAGGTATTGACAACCCCTTTATAGCGTTGGGTGCAAGAGTTTGATTGTTTTTGTGGGTGCAATCATTGGTGACTTGCTTGTTTCTCCTACTGGATTGATACCTTGGTTCTCAACAACTGAGGGAAATACTTATCTACTTTGCTGCATCACCCTTTCCTCTTCAAGGTAAAATCAACACAAGCTCAAGAGGTATCAATAACCTAGGGCAACACAGAACTAGCTCTGGTTCATCAATGTAATGTAGGAATGTATTCCGTAAATAGACATACGAGCTTATGGTAAAGAACTTGCATGCCATCTTTTGTCCTACCCTCCCGTGGCAGTGGGGTCCATATGGAAACTAATGGATATTAAGGCCTCCTTTTAATAGAGAACTGGAACAATGCATTAACACATAGTGAATATATGAACTCCTCAAACTACGGTCATCACCGGAAAGTATCCCGATTACTGTCACCCTAGGGTTTACGGATCATAACACATAATAGGTGCATATGACTAGGCAAGATCGGATCAAGAACATAGATATAATGTTGATAATATAAATGGTTCAGATCTGAAATCATGGCACTCGGGACCTAGTGACAAGCATTAAGCTTGGCAAAGTCATAGCAACATCAATCTTAGAGCATAGTGGATACTAGGGATCAAGCCCTAACAAAACTAACACGATTACATGTTGAATCTCATCCAACTCCTCACCGACCAGCAATCCTACAAAGGAATTACTCACTCATGATGCGGAGCATCATGGAATTGGCGATGAAGGAGGGTTGACGATGACAAATACCAGAGATTCCCCTCTCCGGAGCCACAAATGGGCTCCAGATCTGGCCTTCCGATGAAGAATATGAGGTGGCGGCGGCTCCGTCTCGTGAAAGGCCATAAAGCTTTCTCCTTGATTTTTTCTACAAAAATAGGAATTCATAGTGCCGCAATTAGGGTCAGCAGGGCCACGAGGTGGGCACAACCCACCAGGGCATGCCTGGGGGGAACTGGCGCGCCCTGGTGTCTTGTGCCAGCTAGGCCCCTCCTCCGATGGTTTTTGGCTCTAATATTTTTTATTTATTGTAAAATAAATCTCAAAAAAGTTTCGTTAGAATCCGAGAACTTTTATTTCTGCACAAAAACAACACCATGGTAGTTCTACTGAAAACAATGCCAGTCTGGGTTGGTTTCATTCAAATCATGCAAATTAGAGTCCAAAAGAAGAGCAAAAGTGTTTGGAAAAGTAGATACAATGGAGACATATCAATAGGATCCAAATCACTCTTATATTCATGAAAACATAATAGGTTCATATCTGAAATCTAGGCACTCGGGCCCTAGGGACAAGCATTACGCATAGCAAAGTCATAGCAACATCAATCTCAGAACATGGTGGACACTAGGGATCAAGTCCTATCAAACTTAACTTGATTGCATGATCAATCGCATACAATCCCACAACCGTACAACAGGCCTACAAAGGAATTACTCACTCCTGGTGGTCAGCATCATGGCGGTGTTGATGGACAAGGGTTGGTGATGACGACAACAACGATTCCCCCTCTCCGGAGCCAAAAACAGGCTTTAGATCGGCCCTCCGGAGGAAGAACAGGATGTGGCGTCGGCTCCGTCTCATGAAACGCGATGAAAACTTCTCTCTGATTTTTCTCCACGGATGTGATTTTATAGGACTAGAATTAGGGTCGGAGGATCCATGAGGGCCCCACAAGCCATCAGGGCGCACCCTAGGGGAGGGGCACCCTAATATGTGGTGCCCCCTGGCACACCCCCTCCGGCAGGTCTTCGCTCCATAATTCATCATATATTCCAGAAATAATTCACAGAAAGTTTCACCCAGTTCCGAAAACTTGTATTTTTGCAAAAAAATAACTCCAAGGTAGTTTTGCTGAAAACAACGTCAGTCCGGGTTAGTTTCATTCAAATCATCCAAATTAGAGGCGAAAACAAGAGCAAAGTGTTTGGAAAAGTAGATACATTTGAGATGTATTAGAAGGTTGGGGAAGCCGGCACCGCGTGGGAGGCTGGCGGTCTCCAGGAACACCCAGACACCAATCCAGAGCCAGCAGAGGTAGGCGCAGCTGAAGAGTGAGGAAGGAAGGCGCATGCCGAGAAGGGGGCTATGGCGATTGGTGAACCTGAGCTGCTTGACCCCCTTGGTGGCAAGGAGCGGGAACCAGTGTGCAAGCACACGGTAGTCGACACCGTCCATCAAATTGCAGGTGAAGTTGGCAAAGAGGAATTGTCTAGGATGGGCCTCGAGGGCGGCGGAGATGGTGCACAACACGGCGTCGGCGCGTGTGCGAGCGGGCCGAACCCCCATGGTGCCCCTGAGAGGAAGTGGGTGTTGATGAGGATGAGCGGCACAGAGTGCCAGAGGCCACGCCAGCGGGAGGAGAGCATGATGGTGTGCACGCCGTCCTTGGTAGTAGGAGGGATACCACACGTTGGAGGACATTATCAGGGAGGCGGCTGATGCCGTCGGTCTTGTCTTCATCGGCGACGGCACAACAATGGGAGGGGAATGTGGAGACGGGGGACACCAAGAGGGAGGCATATAGGAGTTCGAGCACTGTGGTGGCGTCCTCCAGCCTTGCCGTCTCCGGGGCTAACCTGAGCATCATCATCATGTCCTTCCCAACGGGGCCAGTGGGTGGGGCAGGCCGCCGCACAATGATAACCCACAATTATAGGGGCTCGCAACAGTTTTTGAGGGTAGAATATTCAACCCAAATTTATTGATTTGACACAAGGGGAGCCAAAGAATATTCTCGAGTATTCGCAGTTGAGTTGTCAATTCAATGACAGCTGAAAGACTTAATATCTATAGCAAAGTATTCAGTAGCAAAGTAGTATGGAAGTAACGGTAACTGTAGCAAAAGTAACAGTAGCAGTTTTGTAGCGATTGTAACAGTAGCAACGGAGAAGTAACTTAGCAGATATCAATATGTGGAAAACTCGTAGGCAATGGATCAGTGATGGATAATTATGTCGGATGGCATTCATCATGCAACCGTTATAACATAGGGTGACACAGAACTAGCTCCAATTCATCAATGTAATGTAGGCATTTATTCCATATATAGTCATACGTGCTTATGGAAAAGAACTTGCATGGCATCTTTTGTCCTACACTCCCGTGGAAGCGGGGTCCTAATGGAAACTAAGGGATATTAAGGACTCATTTTAATAGAGAACCGGACCAAAGCATTAGCACTTAGTGAATACATGAACTCCTCAAACTACGGTAATCACCGGAAAGAATCCCAGTTATTGTCACCCTGGGGGATGCGGATCACAACTTGTAATAGGTATCTACAACTTGCAATATAGGATCAATAACACATATATATATTCATGAAAACATAATAGGTTCAGATCTGAAATCATGGCACTCGGGCCCTAGTGAGAAGCATCAAGCATAGCAAAGTCATAGCAACATCAATCTCGAAACATAGTGGATACTAGGGAACAAACCCTAACAAAACTAACTCGATTACATGATAAATCTCATCCAACCCATCACCGTCTAGTAATCCTAAGATGGGATTACTCATGAACGGCAGAGAGGATCATGGAATTGGTGATGAAGGATGGTTGGTGATGACGATGGTGTCGATTTCCCCTCTTCGGAGCCCAAAACGGACTCGATATCTAGCCTCCAGAGGAAGAACAGAAGGTGGTGGTGGCTTCTTGTTGTGAAATGCGATGAACTCTTCTCTCTGATTTTTTCCTCCAGGAATATGAATAAATAGGAATGGAATTGAGGTCGGTGGAGCAGTAGGGGCCCCACAAGCCTGCTAGGCATGGCCGTGCCTTGCAGGCTTGCCACCTGTGGGTGGCCCCCCTCCAGTTGATTCATTCTCTATTATTTTTTATTAGTTCCAAAAAAATTCTTCATAAATTTTCAAATCAATCCGAGAACTTTTATTTTTGCACAAAAATAACTCCAAGGCAATTCTGCTGAAAACAACGTCAGTCCGGGTTAGTTCCATTCAAATCATGCAAATTAGAGTCCAAAACAAGGGCAAAAGAGTTTGGAAAAGTAGATACGATGGAGGCGTATCACACAACACTAGGAGGAGGAAGAAGAATAGGAAGTTTCGTGGAGTAGGATAGTTTTCATTTTTGCCGATTTTGCGGAGCGGGGGGAAGAGCCGGAGAGGGTTTTGGGCGTGCTGGGTGTGGGAGACGGGCCTCGACACTCTCCTGGCCACTGTCCAAGCTCCTGTCGTGAATTGTAAGCTACACCGTACTGTACTATTCGACTTGATCGGTTTTGGGGATTGAGGTTGAAGTTTGCAGCGAGTTCACACATGGCTAACAACCTTCACCAATAAACATATGCACCAATTCATACATTTTATACATTTTTTCACGGCTCCATTTTCTGTTTTACATACCACACGCATGCATGGCGGTGGCGGTTGCCTCATATTGTGTGCATGCGTGGTGGTGACGACAATCGGACAGCAGGCGGTGCGCCCTAGAAGATCGTGACATGGCTGCCTTCTACTCTGTTGGCCATGCTACTGGTGGGGTGTTTAGGCGGTCGGTCAGGTTGGAAGCAGTCGGTCTTGTTGGAAGCCGATGGGCGATGACATGGGGGCCTGGTGGCTTGCTAATAAAGGTGGCGGTCCTAGTAGTCTTCTCGCATCATGGAAACGATCTGCGTGATCGGTCCTCCTCATTCTGCCCATCGACGTGTTTAGGGACTACCATGGGAGATCTTCACTTTTACATAATGCCCCTTGATATCTGGATCGGATAGTATCCGGTCGTGCGCGTCCATATTAGCCTACACGGCTTCATGAGGGCGTGACACGAAGCTCTATTGTATGTTGACACCATGGGACATGTTGGTATCTCGATTTTCATGGTATATACAACAATGGAGAAGATCATGGTGGCTGAGATTGGAGGACCAATAATGGTGGAAGGAGTCTTGGTGGCAATGGAGGATTTGCTTGATAGGCCGGTGCTCGAAATTGGCTTGCGGGACTTCCCGTCCATTCTGGGCATGGTACCTGTCAGCCTGGTGTTTGATAACTTTCAGGAGTAGCAGTGGAAAGTGGGGGCGGCAACACTGGAGGACTTCATTTTTGGTGGTGCTCCTCGAGTACCGAGTCGTGTCTTTCAGGGTGAAAACCCAAGGTCTTACCTTCATTTATTGTGCATTGCAACTACCTTACTGAAGGTGTTTTTTTGAGAGCTCACACTTTCTTTAGGGTGAAAACCTAAGATCTTGAATCGGGCGACGATGGTGCTTGTGCATTGTTCCCTTCTTGGAGCCGATGCTTTTAGGGACCTTTCTTATTTTCTGGGTTTTGTATCTGGTGGTGGTTTGTGTGATGTTGCTGAAAGGAGTTGATCACTCTGGTGGGGCCTTTGTTTTTGCCTCTCTTTTTTCATTTCGTGTGCATCCTGAATGTCCGTGTGGCATTTTGTTGGTGCAGAGGCTAGGTGTAATTGATATCTCCACGATATTCATATATTCCCTTTATAAAAAAAATTGTTTTTCCCAATCGGTAGGATATTTTGAATTGGCGGTGGTTTCAACTCGTGCCTGATACATATCCAACGTATCTATAATTTTTGATTGTTCCATGCTGATATATTATCATTCTAGGATACTTTTGTGGCATTTATTTACCAATTTATAATATTTTGAGCACTAACCAATTGACCCAGTGCCTAGTGCAAGTTGTTGTTTTCGGCATGTTTTTTACTTTTCAGGTTTACAGTACCAAACGAAGTCCAATTACCAAGATTTTTTTTATGAGTTTTCTGGAACAAAAGAAGACCTGGAAGCTTCAGAAGGAGGCCGGGAACCGCACGAGGTCACACGCACACAACAGGGCATGCCCCCAGGGGGGCGATGTGTGCTCGCCCGCTCGTGTCTCTCCAGACGCTCCTCTCTAGCCTATAAATTCTCCAATATCCCAAAACCCTAGAGGAGGTCCCGAAACAATTTTTACGCCGCCGCAAATCTCTGTTCTAACAGGAGGCCATCTAGAGATCAGTTCCAGCACCCTGCCAGAGGGGGATCAATCACGGAGGGGCCTCTTCATCAACCGTGCTGCCCTCATGATGATGTGTGAGTAGTTCACCATAGACCTACCGGTCCATAGGTGGTACCTAGATGGAAATCTCTCTCTCTTGATCTTCAATTCAATGTTCATCACATCTTTGCCTTGATCTATCTGATGTAATCCCTTTGAATGGTGCGTTTGCTAGGATCCTCTGAATTGTGGGTTTATGTTCACATTATTCATGAAATGTATTTGAGTCAAACCTGATTATTAAGATTCTTATTTGCATGATCATTGTAGCTTCGTAATTCTCTCCAATCTATTGAGATAGCTTGGTCAACTAGATTGATATTTCTTCGGTGGGGGTGGTGCGTTGTAGTAGATTCAACCTGGCGAGTTACTATATCCCAGTGTCAGAAAGGGACAAGATGTATATTTGTGTTGCTGCTACTAAGGATAACATGATGGGTTTAATTAATATTACTTGAGTTTACTTTGTCTACATCATGTCATCATTCTCAAGCAATACTCTTTTTACTTAATACTCCAGATGCATGTTGGATAGCGGTCGATGAGTGGAATAATAGTAGTAGGTGCAAGAAGGAGTTGGACTATTTGATCATGGATGTGCTGCCTATATACACATGATCATTGTTGTGGAAATCATATAACCATCCGCTTTTCTACCAATTGCCCAACAGTAATTTGTTTAGCCACCATATGCTATTTCTGTGAGTGATGCCACTAGAGAACACTATGGCCCCCGTGTCTATTCACTTTTATATTTATGAACACTACTATTACCTTGCTGGCATTTACTTGATTTTATTTTATTTTGCATTTTACAATTATCTACACAACTCACTTTCTTGCAAATAACGAGACCAAGGGGATTGACAACCCTCTTGCAAGCATTGGGTGCAAGTTTTTTGCTCTTTTGTGTGTAGCAGCTTAAGACGGTTGAGGATTGGTATTCCTATTGGTTCGATAAACCTTGATTTCATAAATGAGGGAAATACTTACCCACATTCTGCTGCGATAACTCATTCCTCTTCACGGAAAACCCAACACAGATCACAAGTATCAGGAAGGATTTCTGGCGCCATTGCCGAGGAATATCATCATCAACTATCAAGTAACTTCACACAAATTATCATTCACTTTTTATTATTTTTATTTTATGTAATATTTAGTTTGTCTTAGACAAATAAAAAATAAAAAATATATTTCCTTTACTAGTTTGCTAGTTTGCTTGTTTCGTCTCCAGTTTGCTTGCTTGCCTAGCTATGTTACCTTTATCTTTATCACACACAAATAGAAAGTAAAAGGTAAAAATAAAGATAAACGGATCCTCATCCACTTTCTAAACTTTTGAAAAGACCCGATTATGTTGAACCAATTTCTAGTGAGTTGGGTGCACTAGATTTTCCTTATGAGGTCTTGCTTGAAAATCATGAACCTAAAATTTGTGATGAAGTGCTAAAAGAAATTTATAAAGTGATTCATGATAGTTCCTTGAATGAAAATTATGATTGCCATGTTGCTAGTATAAATTCTGTGAACATCAATTGTGCTAAGGCGATAATCATGATGTTCCTTGTGATCTTGATAATTCTAGCCTTCATGATGAATCTATTATTGAGTATGCTATTCGCAACACTACTAAAAGTGGGGTTGGAAGAGTGTTAACTTTAGGTGATAATGATCCCAATACTTTGGAGAATGATCAATATTATGAAAGTTATATTATTTAGTTTTATTATGATCCTACATATAATGAGAGAGGCAAACATGGTTATAAGTATTTATATGTTACTCAATTACCTCTCTTCGTATTGAAATTATTAATGCTTCATTCTTCCTATTTGCATATTCTACATTTCACTTATCTTGAGATTTTTTCATATAAAATACCTATGCATAGGAAGTATGTTAGACTTATATGTGTTTTTCACATTCTTTATGATGCTCTCTTTGTGCTTCAATTCTTGTCTATTATGTGAGCATCATTGAAATCTCAAGCGTATATTAATGGCTATAAAGAAAGAGCTTGCTGGGAGACAACCCAATGCTTTCTATTAGTTTGTGATAATATGATTATTGCCTCTGTAATGATTATGCTTTTATGTTTTAATTAGTGTTTGTGCCAAGTAAAGCCTTTGGGATGACTTACAAGATGAGTAGAAACGATGTTGAAACAAAACATAATTTTTTGACTCCAGTAAAGGCATTTTCATTTTTTACCGGAGCGTGATAATGATCTGAAATTTTTACACGGTATTTCTACAAAAAAATTCCATGTTGTACTACTCTTTCGGAATTTTTAGAGTTGCATAAGTATAGGCTCTTTACAGATTGTCACACACTGTTCTGTTTTAGACAGATTCTGTTTCGCTTGCATAGTTTACTTGTTTTGATTATGCTATGGATTGTATCGAGGGGGTATAAGCCATGGAGAAGTTAGAATACAGTACCTATTATTCAAAAATGAAATAAAAATAAATTTATAACAGTATCTAAAGAATTCAATATGTTGGTTATACTAACGGATCTCACGAAGATTTGTCGAGGTTTGTGTGATTGAAGTTTTCAAGTTTTGGGTGTTAACACGATGGACCATAGAATAAGTAGTAGCAAGATCCTAAGATTGGGGATGCCCAAGGTACTCCAAGGTTATATTCTAAGGAATACCCAAGAACCTAAGCTTGGGGATGCCTCGGAAGGCATCCTCTCTTTCGTCTCAATCCATCGGTATGTCACTTGGAGCTACATTTTTATTCATCACATGATATGAGTTTTGCTTGGAGCGTAGTTTGCTTTTGTTTGATTTTACTTTAAATTTTGCAGGCATCTGCTCTTTCGTCTCAATCCATCGGTATGTCACTTGGAGCTACATTTTTATTCATCACATGATATGAGTTTTGCTTGGAGCGTCGTTTGCTTTTGTTTGATTTTACTTTCAGTTTCCCACAATCATCGTTTACTGGACACACCTATTTGAGAGAGACACACCATCATAATAATTTGTTAGAATACTCTATGTGCTTCACTTAGATTTTTTGAGCTTAGCAGTTGCTCTAGTACTTCACTTATATCTTTTTGAGCACGGTGGCTTGTAGATTTTACAGAAGTAATTTCACTCTTTGTCTGTCAATGCACTAGAGTTTTTGGACCATCTAGTGCCCCTTTACTCGTGCACGGGCAGTAGTAGCCTCCCCAGTGGCAGGTCCCAGCAAAGACTTGCCAAGCACTAGCAGAGAAGACCCAAGACTACTAGCAAGGCCTTGCCGGGAAGGCTGTAAAGCCTCCAGGCACCCGGCAAGGCAAGCCCCCCAGTAAGGCAAGGTCCCGGCAAGGCGAGGCCCCAACAAGCACCGCTAGTGCACAGGACAGGTGTCGATCCACCTGGACGTGTGTTGCGGCATCGACGTTGGAGGAAGCTAAGAGGCCCCGATGGGACGGCCCTCGTCCCGTCCCACTGACGGACTGAGGTCCCTAATGGTGCATTTAATGCTCTTGTCCTACTCTGTCAGGGTTAGGTATGATAGCACTATAGCAGCACTGTGCATCCTGTGTGCGCACTGTACACCATTGTTGGGATTCCCTTGAGCATAAAAGGAGGCCTAGGGCATTACAGAAAAGGACATTTTGGACTCTTTGGCTTTTGGGCTTTCGGAGAGTTAGGCAGTTAGGCAACCGGACAGCCCAATGGTTAGAGAGGAAGAGAAGGCTCCCAAGCTCATGTGGCAGCCGTTCATGGCGCTCCTGTAAGTTGAACCCTAGAACAGGATCAATGCAACCAAGAAGGAATAGGGTTTTACACATCCGTGCGGCCCGAACCTGGGTAAAAACACCCCGCGCGCAGCTCACAAGACCGGCTCTTTGTGCCAGCAAGCCCCCTCACCGAACTAAAAGGGGCCCCGCGGTCCCATAGGTGTTCGTTCCCCACGACATCTTTGGCGCGCCAGGTAGGGGGTGCATAAGAGGTTCTACGAACCCATTCTGGTGATCTACATCCCAGCTTCATCGTCGCCATGGCCCCCAAGAAGAAAGGCCTGACTGTAGTTGGTCCATCTGCGTCCGCCATTCATGTATCTGCACAGACACGAGTAGGCATGGACGCAGGTGGAGGAGGAGGAGGCAGAGGTTCAGAACTTCCACGACATTCCGGTGACCAAGGCCAAGCAAGCGGCTATGCCCATGGCGACGATGGGAACCCCCACGCACCTAGGTCTCGGGATAGAGTGGTACCACTTGTGGGTGGTACAGCGAACTCCGGGGGCATAAGAGTATCTCCCAGGGAGCCCATGTCGGCGCCTACGCCGCGACCTTCTCAAGACGCGCGCGGAGAGCCACTCCACAGTGCCCGCAATTCTCAGCGTCCCCACGGAAAGGCTCCTGCACATCATTCCCAAGATGCGTAGGACCAGCATGCGAGCGTGAGTGGCATGCTGATGCGGGACCACGAAGGTGCTCCTTCTAACACGATTAGGAGTCAGATCACCTCAAGTTCTTCGCGCCGGGCGATGCCGTCCATAGCGGAGTAAGCGATGGCACGGGCACAGCTAATCCTGAACTTCCCTCTTGCTGCGGAGAAGCTTGACGAATGGAGAGCCACCATTCAAACCTCCTCATCCTCGCAGACAAGCTTTGGCTCATAGGGCCGCCTCAGGCCAGCGATGAGGTGCCCGGGGTCGGCACGACCTCTGCGCACTCTTCTCTGTGACAACATCGTCGATCGCCGACCCAACAGACCGATGCCCACGATAGTTACTTGAGGGCGTCGTCTGATCCGCGGACGCGCCATGATCAACGTCATGTTCTTCGGGAACGTGGAAAGGAGGACGCTCGAACTGCGATCGAGCGGCGACAGAAAGCACGCCTCTAGTCAGACAGGTGCGC
This sequence comes from Hordeum marinum, assembly GCA_022496015.1. NCBI lineage: Eukaryota > Viridiplantae > Streptophyta > Magnoliopsida > Poales > Poaceae > Hordeum > Hordeum marinum. The sequence goes on along the minus strand of CM039678.1, from coordinate 222,874,854 downwards.
AGGACCCACCATTGACAAGTCTGTGTTGGGGTACCTTGTCAGCCTACCTTACAAGGTGGGCTGCCCAGCGTTTACCCCTAAGCTGCGGCAAGTCCAGGGGCCCAACTCCCGCATGTTCAAACCAGAAGTCTCGGAGAAGTATGACGGCAAGACCCATCCGTTAGAGTTCCTGAGGGTCTACACCATTGCGGTGCAGGCTGCTAGGGGCCGCGATGATAAGATATTGGCTAACTACTTCCCATTGGTGCTTAAGCCCAACGTCAGATCATGGCTAATGCACTTGCCAGAGAGATCCATCGCCTCCTGGGCGGACCTGTGTCACGAATTCGTTGGCGCCTTTACTGGGGGTCATCAAGCACCTAGCCAGGAGACCGACATGCACATCATCTTCCAAAAGGAAGGCGAAACTCCACGCAAGTGCATCCAGAGGTTCAGCCGCGTGCACCACAACATCCCAGACATTCACCCTGCCACCGTTATCAGCACGTTCCATCAGAACGTGCGCAACCGCAGGATGCGAGAAGAGCTAGCGATGAACAAAGTCAGAGACGTCGTCGAGCTTTATGCTTTGGAAGACAAATGCGCTCGGGTGAGGAAGGGAGAAGACTCCCCGGCAAGGGTGCTGGCGCAGAGATCGACTCTGAGGACAAAAACACTGCTTCCCTGGCAAAGAAGGGCCGATGACGGAACAAGAAGCGCAAAGGAAAGACCGTGCTAGCCGTCGAAGGGTCCGGCAACCCCGGCGTCGCCAAGAAAGGCAAGATCGACGACCCCGGCAACGATGTTGCCGTGTGCGCCTCCTACTATGCTCTAGCGGCTGCCGGCAAGCCAGAAGACTCCGACAAGCAGTACTGCCAGATCCATCGCACCAAGGGCCACGACCTCCAAGACTACCGGCAAGTTGAGCAGCTTGCCGAGAAGCAGAGGGCTGAATATGAAAGGCGCGACAAGGAGAAGGGTCAGGATGGTGCTGAGGGGTCCAGCAAGAAGCATGTGGGCCGAGGAGGTCGCCATGGCAAGCCTAGGCAATAGAAGATCTATGTAGTTCAAAGAGATAGTTCAAAAGAAGAAAGTGGTGCAGCGACCAGTCTATTTTGTCAGCTCCTTGTTGCAAGGGGTTAGATCAAGGTATTCTGGCATGCAAAAGTTGCTCTTCAGCCTTCTTATGGCCTCGAGGAAGTTGTGCCATTACTTCCAAGCACATGAGGTCACCATTGTCATCTGCTTCCCACTACAGCAGATATTGAGGAACCCAAAAGCTACCGGTAGGATTGTGGAGTGGGCTCTGGAACAATCAAGCTTTGGTCTTAAGTTTGAAAGCACTTCGGCTATTCAAACAGGGCCTTGGCGGAGTTCATTGCGGAATGGACCCCGACGACCGATGAAGAGATTCCAGAGTCAACTCTCCCCGACAAGGAGACTGGTCGAGAGTGGATCATGTATTTTGATGGAGCTTTCTCGCTGCAAAGTGCTGGTGCCAAAGTTCTGCTCGTCGCACCCACCGAAAAGCACCTCAGATATGTGATCGAGATGCAATTTCCTCGAGAGAGATCAACAAAAAACACTGCTGAGTACGAAGGGCTGCTCGCCGGTCTCAGGATCGCGACAGACCTTGGGATCAAGAAACTTATTGTCAGGCGTGATTCTCAACTTGTCGTCAGGCAAGTAAACAAAGACTACCAGAGTTCGTTGATTGAAGCTTATGTAGATGAAGTAAGGAAGTTGGAAGAACGTTTTGACGACCTGCAAATGGAGCACGTTCCACGTGCGGAGAACAATGTTGCCGATGGCCTTTCAAAATGTGCTGCCCTTAAGTTACTTGTGGAACCAGGAACTTCCGTGCTCCAACTAACTCAACCCTCCATGACACCATCAACTAGGAAAGAGAAGAGGAGGAAGTTAAGTTCCGGCAAGTATCTCCCGGTAGGGCTCCCTGAAGCCGATGGCGAGAAAATTTCACAAGACAACGACGGGCTTGCCGATTAGTGCTATGCTCCGACAAGGCCATCAGCTCTTGCCGTAGAAGCATGCGGTTCTGCTAGGCTTGCCGAGGCGCGGCACACTCCGGTAGGCCCTCAGGCCCTTGCCATCGAGGCAAATGCTCCCCCGGTAGAGGATATTCCTTTAGTCCTTGTTGTCGAGCCTCAGGCTCCAACATGGGCACTACATCTTGTCCAATTCCTTCAGACAGGAGAACTCCTTGAGGAACAAGAGGAAGCAGAGAAAGTAGCCCGCCGGTCTCATATGTACCAGTTCATGGACAACGTCCTGTACAGAAAGAGACCGAACGGCATGGAACTCAAGTGCATTTCTCAGGAGGATGGACGGGAACTGTTGGCAGAGATACATGGAGGTATATGTGGCTCCCACATAGGATCAAGAGCACTTGCCGGAAAAGCATTATGGCAAGGTTTCTTTTGGCCCACTGCCCTCTAGGATGCCACTGCGTTAGTAACAAAGTGTGACGCATGCCAGTTTCATTCGAAGAAACTACATCAACGAGCTCAAGCTCTTCAAATAATCCCTCTCTCCTGGTCATTTTCAGTCTGGGGGCTTGACGTCTTGGGCCCCTTTCCTCGCGCTGTCGGGGGCTTTGAGTACTTGTACATGGCAATCGACAAGTTCACAAAGTGGCCAAAAGTGGAAGCAGTGAGGAAGGTGACAGCACAGTCAGTCGTCAAATTTTTTAAAGGACTAGTTTGCCGCTTTGGTGTTCTCAACAGGATCATCACCGACAATGGCACACAGTTCACAAGCCGCACCTTCATGCAATATGTCCAAGACCTTGGTAGCAAAATCTGTTTTGCTTCCGTTGCCCACCCGAGGGGAAACAACCAAGTGGAGAGGGATAACATAGAAGTGATGTGAGGTCTCAAGACAAGAACTTTTGATAGGCTGCACAAGTGCGAAAGAAACTGGATTGACGAGTTGTCGGTGGTTCTTTGGTCTATCAGGACGACACCAAATCGAGCTACCGACTAGATACCCTTCTCCCTTGTCTATGGGGTGGAGGCAGTGCTCCCCACGGAACTCATATACTGATCACCTTGAGTGCTCGCTTATGACGAGCTCGAGCAAGAGTAGTTACGGCAAGACGATGCGACGCTCCTTGAGGAAGACCGTCTTCAGGCTGCTGTGAGAGCTGCACGCTACGAGCAAGCCTTGTGCTGCTACGATAGCCGCAAGGTCAATGCTAGAAGTCTTGAGTAAGGCGACCTTGTTCTTCGGCGAGTTCAGTCCGCCAAGAATCCAAACAAGTTGATGCCGAAGTGGGAAGGCCATTATCGGGTAGTATGAGTCACTAGGCCTAGCGCAGTCCGCCTGGAGACCGAGGATGGCGTTCCAGTAAGAAACTCCTAGAATATCAAACATCTTCGAAAGTTCTACCCATGAGGCGCGGTTGTCGGGCCGGCCCCGGCAACCACCTTTTGTACAAGTCTTGTCGCTGAAGCCTGTAATCATTGGAACAAAGCCAGGCTCAGATCCTATGCGTAGATAAATAAAGATAAGTGTTCTGCAATCCTTCTCGGCTCTCATGTTTACTTATGTACATGTTTATCTGCAGAATTATATTACGCTTAATTTTGGCAAGGACTAACGAACTGCCAAGGTTCCATATCCATATTTTCTCTTCTTTCTTTGTCCAAAGGGCATTAGAATCCCTTGCGTGCAGCTTTGCTGGGGAGAATGATGGTGCGGATACCTATGAGCATGACGTTCCAAAAAATACTTGCCGAAAGGAGAAAGGCAACAAAAAGATAAGTTGCAAAAACCCCATGTGAATCCTTGCCGAAAGTTATTTTCCTTGTGCGACTTCGACTCGTGTATGGAAATCCTGCACGTGTGGGAACCTTGTCGGGATTGGATGCACCCTCAGTGCATTTGGGACCACTCAACGGCTTAAGTGGCTTAGCCCGCGCTCCTTGTTTTGTTTCGAGTCCGGTCGACGACTCAAGTGACAGCGCTCGCACCCTTATCCCGTTTTCGAGTAAGGCCGACGCCTTGAACGGCCACGCCAAGGATGCCAAGGTGTCTTGATGGCAGTGGCACTGCCAGTAGGATGCTAAGGACCCGTTCCTCAAAGCGCTTGCGGTAGGACTACACATGTCGACAAGATTTTTCCAGAAAGGGCGTAGGGAAAATTCCATACATAGAATCAGCTTAACAAGGAAGATAATATGCGCTCATTCATTAAAAATAGGGTGAAATTTACATAATATGCCGCTTTTTTCTAAGTACATCTTTATTTGAGTTTCTCCCCTAGGGGAGATTACAAGAAGAAAAAGATGGAAAGGAGAGGCGGGATACAAGAAGAAAAAGATGGCGAAAGACCCTCGGCAGAAGCCCGGCCTGACCCCTCTGGGCCAGCACTGCTCGGACAAGCAGGGCTGCCAGATGGGTAGGCAAGAGCTGGTCCCTCCTAGACCAGCATTGTGCGAAGGAGAAGGCTGGACTGTGTGGAAAGGAGGATGGACCCCTGAAGCCAAAGTCCGCGGGCCTGCTGGAGCTGGAATATGAGGCAACACCCGGGACCGAAGCACCCGGCAAGGACATCTTGCCGGGAGGGGGAGAGGCGTGAGGCTGGCGATGATGGTGCAGACGGCTGTCAGTCCGAGCTTGAATCTTCGGGCTCTGACTTGATCGTCCGAGGACCGTACTCTTCGCCGCTATACTCCCCATCACTCTTGCCGGAGGACAGGCTTTTGGCATTGCTCGCGCTCTCTTCGTAGCAGCTGAGGCGGATGCCAGACCTCCCATAAATCTTGATGCAGAGCGTGTCAGCCTCCGTAATTTTTAAATGAAGAACGTGCCCTACCTGGATATTGTGGGCATGGGTGAAGGTCTTCCAACCGCGCTTGAGGAACATGATGCGACGCGCTGGGTAATCAACATCCACCCGCGTCATACCATTGCAGCACCCTGTCACCTATGGCCACAGGAAGGGTGGCTGGTTGTCCTCCGTCACCCTAGTGAAGAGGCGTGGGAGACGCAAATAGCTTCGGAGGGGCCCGCCCAGCTCGAGGACGAAGTCTAGCGCTGTCCCCTCGGTGTGGGCCTGTTCGATGGAGATGCCTGGTGTCGGAGAAGGGGGTGGAGCAGCCCTCCACCTCCCCCGACCTCGGCCTCCACGGCGGCCATGGCCCCTCGCGCCTCCTCCACAACGCGAACTCGAGCCTCCGTCTACCTCCATGGCTGAAACGGCGGCATGATCCCGACGCGAGCTCCTCCTCATAGCCAAGGAAGGTGGTCGCCCTCGCCTCCTGTGCATGACGAGGGGCGGGCGCTGCCTAAAGATTAAGAAGACGAGGGAAGGGGAGGAGGACTGCGGAGTTTTGCACTCGAAGGGCAGAAGAAGGATGGATGAGCTCCGCCCACGTTGTCCCCAATTTATAGGAGGAAGCGCGGGGGATGGCTCTCCCCCACTCCGAAGGACGCCGCCCACCTCCTCCAATAGCGGCGCCCTCGATCATGGGGTGACCAGCAAACGCCCCATCGTCCCAATCCATGGCGCCGCAGTTACTGCCTTTTCTCAGGACTTTAAATCACGGGCACCCGTTGCTAGCTCCTCGCTATGCATGCGGTGCGCGTGGCAGAAAAGACCTGACGCGGTAATTGAAAACTTGGCGGTTGCGCCGCGCACGTATCCCCACTACCTGCATTCAATGGACATCGTGGGGAAGCGCAACGAGCGCAATGATCACAACTACAAGGCCATGCCACGCGTACCTGTGCACTGGTTGGGCCTATCCCAACAACGCCTCACGACGTGTATGGCCCAGGCCCAGGGGCTCTTGTCGGTGCACTAGAGGTTTTGGGCCATCTAGTGCCCCTTTACTCATGCACGGGCAGTAGTAGCCGCCCCGTTGGCAGGGCCCAGCGAAGACTTGCCAAGCACTAGCATAGAAGACCCAAGACTACCAGCAAGGCTTTGCCGGTAGGGCCGTAGAGCCTCCAGGCCCCCGGCAAGGCAAGGTCCCGGCAAGGCGAGGCCCCAGCAAGCACCGCCAGCGCACATGACAGGTGTCAATCCACCTAGACACGTGTCGCGGTGTTGACGTTGGAGGAAGCTAAGCGGCACCGATGGGATGGCCCCCGTCCCGTCCCACTTACGGACTGAGGTCCCTGATGGTGCATTTAATGCTCTTGTCCTACTTCGTTAGGGTTAGGTATGATAGCACTGTAGCAGCACTGTTTGTCTCGTGTGCGCACTGTACGCCACTATTGGGATTCCCTTGAGTATAAAAGGAGGCCCAGGGCATTACAGAAAAGGACACTTTGGAGTCTTTGGCTTTTGGGATTTCGGACAGCCTGATGGTTAGATAGGAAGAGAAGGCTCCCAAGCTCACGTAGCAGCTGTTCTTGGCGCTCCTGTAGCTCGAACCATAGAACAGGATCAATACAACCAAGCAAGAGTAGGGTTTTAAGCATTTGTGCAGCCCGGACGTGGGTAAAAACACCCCACGCGCAGCTCACCAGACCGGCTCTTTGTGCCAGCATGCCCCCTCGCTGAACCAAAAGGGGCCCCTGCGGTCCCATAGGTATTCGTTCCCCACAACACTCTCTCTTCACTTATATTTGTTTCTGAGTTAATGAATAGTGACGGTTATTTGCATGGGTCATAAGACTAGTCCAAAAATAATAGCAATTCAATGAGTGATAATCAAAACCATCATGTAGCACATATAGAGAAATTTTGGGTTAATAAAATTGATGTGCTAATTCGAAAAAAGTGTGAGTCCATAATTATTGATTTTTAGAAGTGTCGATATTAAGTGGTGTTAACTTCTTGTTCATCTAAAAATTAGAGAGGCGTGGTGATGATGTGTGAGCATTTCTATTCCTCGTTGAAATCCTAGTGTTGTTTTGATTCGGGCGCGTGCGATGGTTAACTCCTACCAACCTCCTCCCTCGGGGCATGCAAGTAGTACTTTGATTTATGATAAAACTAATAAACTTTGAAGTAAGTATATGAGTTCTTTATTACAAATGTGATACCATGGACATACGCATTTTCACCTTCTCATATTATTTAGCCTCTTCGGCACCGTGCATAGCCCATTCTCACCTTGAGGATCAATGCAACTTTCATCGGTGTATCCAAACACCGTGACATGACACCCTCTGTTGCACATAAGCTTCATTATATCTTCCTCAAAACATCCACCATACCTACCTATCATGGCATTTCCATAGCCATTCCGAGATATATTGCCATGCAAATTCCATCGTCACTTCACATGACTAGTTCGTTCATCATCACACTGCTTTGCATGATCATATAGAGCTAACATAGTATTTGTAGCAAAGCCACGTTCATCATAGTTTTGTTCCAGGTCACGCTAGATCTTGCACATCCTGGTACACTGCTAGAGGCATTCATATAAAGTCATATCGTCTTACTAATTTTTCATATTGAGTTGTAAGTAAATAAAAGTGTGATCATCATCCTTATTAGAGCATTTTTCCAGTGAGGAAAGAATGATGGAGACTATGATTCCCCCACAAGTCGGGATGAGAATCTAGATGACAAATGAAAAATGGGGGAGGCCAAATGAGCCCACCACAAAAATAATATTAAAATGGAGGAGGCACAAAAAAAGAAAATAAAAAAGCCCACCATGAAAAAAAGAATAAATGAGAGAAAAAGAGAGAAGGGACTTTGCTACTATCCTTTACCACACTTGTGCCTCAAAGTGTCATCATGTTCTTCATATAAATAGTCTCTTGTTTTGTTACTTCCATAGGCTAGTGGGAATTACCTTTTCATTATAAACTTGGTTTATATATTCAAATGATGGGCTTCCTCAAATGCCCGAGGTCTTCATGAGCAAGCAAGTTGGATGCACACCCCACTTAGCTTCAGTTGAGATTTCATACACTTATAACTCTAGTGCATCATTTGCATGGCAAGCCCGACTCCTTGCATTGACATCTATCGACATGCATCTCCATAGCCCGTTGGTATGCCTAGTTGATGTGAGACGTTCTTCTTCACTTTTGCCCCTTTGATATCTACCATCACATTCTATTCCACCTACATGCTATGTCCAATGGTTCATGCTCATATATTGCATGAAGAATAAAAAGTTGATGCATATTGGAAAAGTAAGATCCAATTGCCTGACTTGAATACTGTGGTGCTTAACATTTGTATTGATGTGGTGAAGATGGAGCCATTACTTACTAATATAATAAGATGAATGAGGGTAAACATTCTTTTAGGATCGTATACTTTGAAAGATTAACGATTTTGTTTGTGATACTTATAAGTATTGCTATGTTAATGTTTGTTAATTCATCGGTTCTCAATGAGCACACATACAACCGATTAGATAATGCATGTCAAATCAAAAATTCTGCTTTTACAATTTACCTACTCGAGGATTAGTAGGAATTAAGCTTGAGGATGCTTGATACGTCTCCAATGTATCTATAAGTTTTGATTGTTCCATGCTGACATATTATCATTTTAGGATACTTTTTGGGCATTTATTTACCAATTCATAATATTTTTGAGCACTAACCTATTGACCCAGTGCCACTTGCAGTTTTCTGCATGTTTTTTTACTTTTCAGGCTTACAGTACCAAACAAAGTCTAATGACCATGACTTCGGAAGGAGGCCGTGAGTAGTACGAGGGCACCAACACACAACAGGGCACGCCCTGGGGGGGGCGCCCTGATGTGTGTTGGCCCCCCATGGCTCTCCCGACACCCCTCTCTGGCGTATAAATTCTCTAATATCCCAAAACCCTGGAGGAGGTCCCGAAACACTTTTTACGCCGCCGCAAGTCTCTGTTTTGACGGGAGCCCATCTAGAGCTCCATTCCGGCACCCTGCTGAAGGGGGGATCAATCACGGAGGGGCCTCTTCATCAAGCTTGCTGCCCTCATGATGATGTGTGAGTAGTTCATCATATACCTACGGGTCCGTAGGTAGTACCTAGATTTCAATCTCTCTCTTGATCTTCAATACAATGTTCATCGCATCTTTGCGTTGATCTATCCGATGTAATCCCTTTGTATGATGCATTTGTTAGGATCCGATGAATTGTGGGTTTATGTTCATATTATTCATGAAAAGTATTTAAGTCAAACCTGATTATTATGATTTTTATTTGTGTGATCATTATAGCTTCGTAATTCTCTCCGATCTATTGAGATAGTTTGGTCAACTAGATCGATATTTCTTCGGTGGGAGTGGTGCGTTGTAGTATGTTCAACCTGGCGAGTTTCTATATCCTATTGACAGAAATGGGCAGGACACGTCTTTATGTTGCTGCTACTAAGGATAACATAATGGGTTTAATTCATATTACTTGAGTTTAGTTTGTCTACATCATGTCATCGTTCACCGAACATTACTCTGTTTTACTTAATACTCTAGATGCATGCTGGATAGTGGTCGATGGGTGGAGTAATAGTAGTAGATGCAGGCAGGAGTCGGCCTATTTGCTTATGGATGTGATGCCTATATACACATGATAATTGCCGTGAAAATCACATAACTATCTGCTTTTCTATCAATTGCCCAATAGTAATTTGTTTACCCACCGTATGCTATATCTATGAGAGATTCCACTAGAGAGCACTACGGCCCTGGGTCTATTCACTTATATATTTACAAACACTACTCTTGCCTTGCTGCCATTTACATGCTTTTATTTTATTTTGCAATTTATAGTTGTCTACAATTATCTATATAACTCACTTGCTTGCAAATAATGAGACCAAGGGGATTGACAACTCTCTTGCTAGCGTTGGCTGCAAGTTGTTTGCTGTTCTATGTGAAGCCGCTAATGATGGTTGAGGATTGGTATCCCTATTAGTTTGATAAACCTTGGTTTCATAACTGTGGGACATACAAATACTTACCCACATTGTGTTGTTGTCGTTGTTTTCTCACGACAGATGCCATAGGGTGGCTTATCGTAGGTGGTTGGGGCCGGAGGACACCGACGAGCTCCGGGTGCGAGAGTGGGCACAAGCGGTGGTGACACGCGATGTACCCAGGTTCAGGGTCCTTCGTGGGAGGTAATACCCCTAGTCCTGCTTGGTCTAGTTGGATGGATGGATATGTGTATAAACGTGCTCCTGGAGTTGTATCTAGAGGAGGAAGAAGGAGCAGCCAACTCGTCTTCCTCCACTGCTAGAGGGGGTTTGAGAGCTCTGTGGATGTGTGAGAGTGATCGTCCGTTGTCTGTCCCCGTTGCATGGGGAAGGCTCGGAGGTTTTTGTAGGCCAACCCCCCGGGTCTACAATATACCTGAAGTACAAGGGTGGGGGACCCGGCTGGTAGCCTCTCTGACTGACTAGGGGGCCCCGCTCTTCGTGTCGTCTTGTCACCGGTAGGGTCCACTGGCCGGGAGGTCTTGTAGCCTGCTAGGGCCCGCCAGCCGGCTCTATGATTGGCCCTCGCTCACCTGCCGCGGCACGGGTCGCCGAAGAGGCGTCGTCTAGCGCCAGCCGACCGAGGTCTCTGGTACGGCCGGCTGTAGTGTAGCCACGCCGGGGCAGGTGATCGAGTGCACGACGGCGTGCCGGCACTGTTCCCCCGCCCGGTCGCACTCGCCAAGGTCAGCAGCCCTGACGGTCGGACTGTGGCCATGCGCTCTCGAGCGTCAGCGGCCACTGTGGTCACAGGGTCGCCCGTCGTGATGGTCGCGTCGTGCCGTCGTACCCTCACGCATTGGGATGGGATGCCGCCTGTCCATCCCAAGGTCAATGAAGGAGCCGGCCTGGAGGCAGCTGGCCGCACCCAGTTGGCCAAGGGTCGAACCGGCTTGTTGATTAGCCGTCCGCCTCGTCAACCGGTGGCCGCTTGAGACGGCCGTAATCCAACCAGCCATGAGCAGCCGGTCGCGTGGTTTTCCTTTGAAGAGGAAAGGGGGAGAACCCCGTTGCTTTGGCCTCCCCAGGCGTAATAACCCCATCAGTAGTCCCTGAAGCCGCCAGGGGCCCACGTCTGGCAGACAGAGGGGAGCCGACGGCTTCCCACCAGCGGTACCCGCCTTCGGCGTGAAGCCGAAAGGGCAGCCGGGTCGGTCGTTGGACCCGACGCCTCGGGTACTGGTGCATCACCCCGAGACCCACACCGGCTCGCCGCGCGTCACGCGGCGAGTAATGATGTGGCAGGCCCCGCGCTCGCGGGGAGACGGGACGTCGGATTGGGCCTAGCCCGCTAGGTCCTGGGCCTAACCCAGTAGGCCTCGGGGCGCAGGCGGGATCCTCTGCACCCCGAAGAGGCCGTTACAGCACGGGGCAACCCACGCGCGCGCGGAGTTTCCGGGGGAGTGGGCGCAATTAATCCCTTGTCCCCCGGTCGTGGCCTCCCTTATAAAAGGGGAGGAAAGGCAGGGGCGGAGATACCCGCATCCCGCTTGCTCCCTCGCTGCCCAACTTCTTGCTTTCTTCGTCCTCCTCGCCCCCTCGCGCAACACCGTGCCCGAGCCCGCAACCGTGCCCGCATGCCGCCCTGCTGCCGAGATGGCCGACGGACGCGGAGGGAGCTGGGCCTGCTCCGTCGTCGTTGAGGCTGACATTGTGAAGCTCCGCCGCGTGCGCATGCTGCCATCGGCAGAACGGGCAGTCGGGCGCGTGCCGGGCGACGAGGTGGCGCCGGTGCCGCAGCCAGGGGAACTTGTCGTGTTCCTCTGACACTTTGCCCGCGGCTTCGGGCTCTCGATGAGCATCTTCTTCCGCCTTTTCCTCGACACTTTCGACCTCCAGCTGCATCATCCTGGCCCCAACGCGATCTTGTACCTCTCCGCCTTCATGACGTTGTGCGAGGGGTACCTCAGAATCCTTCCTTTCATCGACTTCTTAATTGCTCTCTTTTATCTCAAGCCATTGAAAGTCAGTGCATGCGGGGGCACGGTGGTGTGCTGCCGCAGCACTATGCGCTTCCCTCCTCTTTCTCTCATTGATTCCGTCAAAGGGTGGCACTAGACATTCTTCTACGTGAAGAACGCCAACCCGTGCTTTGACTTCATCCGGCTGCCGCCGTTCGTCGACGTGCAATCCAGCTAGGTGAACTGGCTGGGGACTGCTCCGCGTGGCATGGCCCTGATGGAGCTTGGCCGGCTCGCGGGGCTGAAGAGCTCCAAGGGGTTGGTCACCGCCGATCTGGTGGCGGCCTTCATCACGCACCGGGAGCTGCCTCTCCAGATGAGGCCGCACTGGATATGCAATATGTCCGGCCGCCGGGACCCCTGCTAGCTGTCCATGATCGACCAGACACCGGCTCAGGTGGCGAAGCAAGTGAACACCCTCACGACGTTCAAGCTGAAGCCCGAGTCATGGTCATTTGGCATGGAGCCGTACGACCGCATCAACTGCCCCCCTGGTAAGTTTTTCGTTGAGGTGACTTTTCTTCGTTTGATTCTTTCCAGCCGCCAGTTGGCCATGGACCTCACTTTGTCGTGCTGACCGCAGCTGTTGGTGTGACAGAACACCTCGGACAGCCTGCACCCCCAAATTTTCGAGGCAGAGCGCGCACACTCCGACTCCGAAGACTACGAGCGGAAGGCCCGCCGGAGGAGGGGGTGGACTCCTCGAGAGGAGCCGACGAGCCGGCTAGCCCGCGAGCCAGCGACCCCATCGGAGCCAGAGGATCTGGCATAGCCGGGGAGCCCAGCGAAGTGAGTGAGTTCCCTCTTGCCCCCTCGATCATGGACTGGACGAACGACGATGATGATGATGACGATGACATAATGATTCTGAACGAGACTCCTCCCTCAGCGCCCCAAGGTCGGCGGAGCGAGGAGTGGTCGGCTCAAGCCTTGATGGCTGAAGCATCCGGTCGGGCGAAGAGGCCGACCCAGGAGAGGCCGGCGGCCCCGCCGCCAGTCCAAAAGCGGGTGAAGGTGGCCGTGCAGAAGCCGCCCCCACGCGCCAAGCGGGCCTTTCCCCTCGTCATCGGGTGTGTCTTCTTTCCGCGTTTTGCATTTTTCTTCTTCCGGGTCACGAGCCGGTTGGTAATACAGTATTTCTGCGCTGTAGGGACCCTATCGAGCTTCACGAGGGGGAGCTGGCAGGGGAACCGACGGATGCCGCCAACCGGCTGGCCCGCGAACACGCAGCCACCCAACGGGAGGAGAAGAGAAGGCTCGCGGAGCGACGAGCCTCCAAGTCCGGAACGCAAGGCAGGGCCTCGCATTCTGGGACTATGAGTGGCAGAGGAGGGCCATAGACCCCGCGCGGACATCGGACTCGGCGGCGGAATCGACTCGCCAGTTGAGGCCTCCGTCGAGCAAGCCATGGGGGGCGGTCATGGACCCGCCTGCGCCTCCACCCGTGGAGGAGACGGCCCGAGCGGGGGCGGTGGCAGCGGAGCTGGCTCCTGAGGCGACCCGGCCGGAGGTGCCAGACGTGACACCGCCCGCGGCCGAGCCGTCCCGGGTTGACATGCCGGAGGTCCCGGCAGCCCCGGGGGCGGCAACAGAGGCAACGCTACAGGTGGCGGTCGCGGAGGTGGAGGCGCCCTCCGTCGCGATTGACGTGCCGAAGCGGCAGGAAGTGGAGATGGCAACGGCGTCAGACGGAGGGCCGGCGGGGGGGGCGACACCTGGACCCTCACCATTGTTGACCCGTCGCCGGCAGCTGGTACCGTGTCAAGCCCGGGCGGCAACGGCGGCCGGTCCCGGAGGACTCTACGGACCATGCAGGAGGTGCTCCGGGATTGGCACGCGCTGGCGGGCGTGCCAGCCCTACCGGCTCCCCAGGCGGGCGGCCCGGTCCGTTCGTTCGGGGACTTGGGGAGCGTCGTGGACCGGTGCCGGCAGGAGCTGGCCCGGTTTGCAGAGGCGGCCGACGCCACCCTGTAGCATGCAGAGGTAAGCACGGTTACTTTTGTCTTAGCAGTTTCAGTGGGGCGCGCAAGCGCACCCACTGTGTGTAGCCCCCAAGATGCGGGCCGGCTGACCGGCTGACGGGCAGCCAGGCCGAATCTCTTTGAGCAAGTCTTGATTTTCTGCTCTGCGTGACAGGAGGAGAACTCCTCACGGCAGAAGCTGTTCGAGGAGGCGGTCGCCATTCACGACCGCGGCGAATGCGGCCTCCACCACCCGGAGGAGGAGTTGGCACGTGTGCAAGGTTAGTTGTGTTTTGTGGGAGGGGTATGCAGCCCCTGAGAGTCGGCTGACGCCTGCCTTGTCTTGTAGGCGACCTGACCGCCCTTCGGGACGAGAAGACCCGGCTCGTCTCTGAGCGGGACCGGCTGGCGCAGGATGTCCAGGTGGCCGCACAGGAGAAAGGCCGTCTGGCCGCGCTGCTGGTGGATGGGGAGGCGGCCTAGGACCGCCTCAAGGCCACCTTGGCAGAGGAGGTGGTGGCCAAGGAGATGGCCGTCAAGGAGGCGGCTGATGCCACCCAGAGGACCTCTGGCCTCCAAGTCAAGGTGACCCGCCTCAAGAGGTCGCTCGAGGAGGTCAGGGGCTCCCTTGCCGCATCGGAGGCGGCCCTGGCATCAGAGCGGAAGGCGGAGCTCAACTTCGCCATCGGGGTGGACGAAGCCATCGTAGGTAAGTGTCTGTTTTTCCCTTCTCCAGCCGGTTGCTTTTCCCTTTGCTAGCTCTTGTGTTTGATTTGCCTTTGTTCTCTTCTCTTCTCCTTTCCCTAGGGCGCTTCCCGGAGACTCAGCGCCATGCTGAGCGTGTCGTCGAGGAGCATCGGGAGTACCTTCGGGAGTGCGGGCGCTCCATCGAGGTGGACGCCACGTGGGACGTGGATGAGCTCGGGGTCGCCATCGAGTACCGGCTAACCCACCTCGAGCGGAGTGTGGAGCGGCTCAAGACGGCCGGGAAAGAGATCATCACCGCTCTATGGCCGGACCGCGGAGGAGCTCCGGCGAGCCGCATGGCCTTGTGGATGGAGCATGGCGTGGCCCGACTCGAGGCCTGGAAGGCATCCGCAGCCCGAGCCAGCGTGCAGATGGCGCTCCAGTTCGTCACGTCATGGTATCGCGGCATCGACTTGGGCCGGCTGGCCACCATGCGGGATGAACCGGCCGAGGAGCAGGAGGCCCGTGAGCCGGCCCAGCGAGCTTGCATCATACGCCGACGCGGAGGAGTTCCTGCCGGCTCTTGACGAGGACGGTGAGCCAGTGCCCGAAGACTCTTTCGGCATCGCCAAAGGCCCAGCAAACGAAGAATTTGCCAACGAGAGCATCAACTCGAGTGGCGAGACGGCCGGAACCGCGGAGACCGCCTCGAAGGCCAATGGGGCCAACCCGAAGGCCGCGACCACCTCTGAGCCGAGAGTCGAGATGCCCCGCGATGCGCCGGTGGCCTGAGTCCCGGGGCGTCTTTATCTTTCCTTTTCTTTTCCTGCAAGTTAGGCTCAAGTCCACCCACTGGGGGTGTTTTATGTAATGAACCGTGCTGGCCGTGGGCCATTTTTGTCTTTAATATTTGTGCTGTGAATATTTAACGTGTTTGCCTTATTGCTCGTGCCGGCTCATCCTTATCCTTTTTCGCCCTGTTGGTTCTTTTCAATCCCCCCTTTTCCCCTTTGGTTTTGACCCTGCCAGCCCGCCAGCCGGGAGCCGGTCTGTAGCTGGGTCGGGGTGTCCGCCTCGAGGGAGCCCGTTCAGAACTTAGGAACCGCGAGAGCCTTTCAGGATAAGTAGAGTGACAGAGGCGAGGCGGAGGTCCGGCTGGGCCTAGCTGGTATCTCCTTTCGATTCATCTTTCGTGCGAGCCAAGCCTTGCCGCCCCCGAGGCCCCGTCAGCTGGACGACCGGGGGCTGGATCTTTAGCTGGTGAGGGTGGGAGGGTTTTCCCAGCTCACACTACTTAGCCAATTTTAGAGAGAAGTGACCTAGGACCAGCCGGCGAGCCCCCGGGCCCGGGAGCCGGGTCGAGGGGCCGATGAGCGAGGAAACCTTTGAAGGAAGCAAAACAGGGTGTGCCCCAAGAGCCGGCCTGGGGCACCCATTGCATTCATGAGCCCAAAAGGGTGGGGATACATACATACATTGATTTTTTAGTAGTAAAACGGGCGGAGGAGCGCCGCGTTCTGTGGGCGCTCCGTCTCTTTGCTAGCGGCATCTCTCTTGCGCTTCTGCGGCTTCTGGGCGTCTATTAGGTAGTACACGTTGTTATGCAGCGCCTTGCTAATGATGAATGGGCCATCCCATGGGGAGGAAAGCTTGTGTTGTTTGGCTGTCCGCTGGATCCGCCTAAGGACCAGGTCCCCTTCATGAAAGGAGAGCGGTCGGATCCGCTAGTTGTGGTAGTGCCAGAGCTTCTGCTAGTAAATTGCCGTCCGGCTCAAGGCCAGCTCGCGGGCTTCTTCAAGTAGGTCGACACCGTCTTCTCTTACCTCTGTAGCGTCCTTCTCCGTGTACAGGGCAACCCGAGGCGAGTCGAACTCGATGTCGGTGGGGACGATCGCCTCGGACCCGTACACAAGGAAGAAGGGAGTGTAGCCGGTTGATCGGTTGGGGGTGGTCCTGAGACTCCAAAGGACAGCCCGCAGCTCGTCGATCTAGCAGTCGGCTGACCTTACCAGCGGTGACACGATCCGGGGCTTGATGTCGGACAGGATGAGGCCATTGGCCCTCTCGACCTGGCCGTTTGACAGTGGATGAGCGACGGAGGACAGATCGAGGCAGATCCCTTGCTTGGAGCAGAAATGCGCGAGCGCGCCCTTGGCGAAGTTCGTGCAGTTGTCGGTGATGATGCTGTGGGGGGACGCCGTAGCGAACCGTGATGTCGTCGATGAACCGGACGGCCGTGGGGCCATCCAGCTTCTTGGTCGGTCGTGCCTTGATCCACTTGGTGAATTTGTCGACAACCACCAGCAAGTGTGTCATGCCACCTCATGCGGTCTTGAAGGGACCCACCATGTCCAGCCCCCAGACGGCGAAGGGCCATGAGAGGGGGATCATTTGAAGGGTTGACGCTGGCAGGTGGATCTGCATGCTGAAGCGCTGGCAGCCCTCACACTCGTCGACCAATTTCTTGGCTGCCTCGAGAGCAGTGGGACAGAAGAAGCCATGGCGGAAGGCCTTGGCCACTAGGGTCCTGGAGGCGGCGTGGTGCCCACACTCGCCCTGGTGGATGTCGAGGAGGATCTCCAAACCCTTTTTCGGCTCGATGCATTGCTGGAAGACGCTAGTGGTGCTGCGATGGACGAGCTCGTTGTTGATGATGTTGTATGCCGAGGCCTAGCTCCGAACTTGTCTTGCCAAGGCCTTGTCCGAGGGGAGCTCGACGGGCAGAAGGAACACCAAGATAGGCTAGGCCCATGAGGAAGCTGAGACGGGGGCCGGCTCGGGAGCCCTCGGGTCTAGATGAACAGCCCCCGGGACCGGATCGCCAGCCCCCGCGACCGGTTGGTCGATTGTCATCATGACAGCCGCGTCGTTGGGGCCGGCAGCCGTGGGTGCAACCGGCTCGACTAGTGCCTACGGGGCGGCCAAAGTTGTGGGAGCTGGTGGCGAAGATGCCGAAGGGGCGGCTGGAGTCGTTGATGGGCCGACAACGTCTGCTGGCATGAAGATTGATTCTGACTCTGGGGAATGCTTGATCTACGGCTTGAGCAGCCGCTCAAGGGAGATGCCGGTTGGGATAGCCTGCCGAGTGGAGCCGATCTTCGCCAACGCGCCGGCCGCCTCATTGTCCGCCCGCAGGACGTGGTGAAACTCACAGCCCTCGAAGGAGCTAGTGAGCAATTGTAAGAGGAAGCGGTAGATGGCCATGTTGGCGTCCCTGGCATCCCATTCGCCAGAGACCTGCTGCATCACGAGGTCGGAGTCGCCGAAGCATAGGATGCACCTTATGCCGATCTCCTTGGCGAGCCGGAGGCCATGGACGATGGCCTCGTAGTCGGCCACGTTGTTGGAGGCGGCGATGTGGATCTGGAGGGCGTAGTTGAGCTGGTCACCTTTCGGAGAGGAGAGGACTATGCCGGCACCCAGGCCAGTCCTCATTTTTGAGCCGTCGAAATGCATGCGCCAATGTGTGGAGTCAGGGGGAGGCGGGACGAACTCCGTCTTCGCCCAGTCGATGAGGAAGTCACCCAACGCCCGCGATTTGATGGCAGTTCATGGCTCATACCGAATCTCGTGATCGGCAAGGGTGATGACCCATTTGGCGATCCGGCCGGTGGAGTCCCGGCCGCTCATGATCTTGCCGAGCGGGGCTGTGCTCACCAAGGTGATCGTATGCTCCTGGAAGTACTGCTTGACCTTCTTTGCAGCGAAGTATATGCCGTAGCACATCTTTTGGTAGTGGGGGTAGTTCTGCTTCGACGCGGAGAGGACCTCGCTGAGGTAGTAGACGGGCCACTGGGCTGGCAGGGATTTCCCCTCCTCCAATCGCTCGACCACCAGGACAACGCTGATGACGCGTGTGGTCGCCGTGATGTAGGCGAGCAAGGGTTCCTTCTCAGTCGGCACGACCAAGGTGGGCGCGCTGGTGAGAGCCTTCTTGAGGCCGCGGAAAGCCTCACGCCTCGTCGGGCTAGTCGAACATGCCCGGCTTGTTGGTTTGACCCAACTCGATTAGAGTTGTATTGCAAAGGAGCCTGTAGAGGGGCAAGGCCTTCTCCTCGAGTCGGCTGATGAACCGGCTAAGCGAGGCAAGGCAGCCGGTGAACTTCTCGACGTCGCGGAGCCAGGTCGGCTTGGGCATGCACTCGATTGCACTGATCTTCTCGGGGTTAGCTTCGATGCCGCGAGCGGACATGAAGAAACCCAGGAGTTGGCTAGATGGGACGCCGAAGACACACTTCTCCGGGTTGAGCTTGATCTTGTATTCGCGCAGGTTCGCGAAGGTCTCCCGGAGATCATCGAGGAGGCTGAAGTGCTTATTGGTTTTGATGACGATCTCGTCAACGTAGACGTGGACGTTCCTGCCTATCTGAGGCAGGAGGCACTTCTGCATGCACTGCTGGAAGGTGGCGCCTGCGTTCTTCAGGCCAAAGGACATGGTGATGTAGCAGTAGGCCCCAAAGGGCGTGATGAAAGAGGTCTTGAGCCGGTCTTCCAGGTCCATCTTGATCTGGTGGTAGCCGGAGTAGGCGTCCACGAAGGACAGCAAGTCGCAGCCGGCCATGGAGTCGATGACTTGATCGATCCATGGCAGGGCAAATGGGTCCTTGGGGCAGGCCTTGTTTAGGCTAGTGTAGTCAATGCACATGCGCCGGGTTTTGTTCTTCTTCAGCACCAGGACCGGGTTGGCCAGTCAGTGTAGATGGAAAACTTCCATGATGAACCCGGCTGCGAGCAGCCGGGCGATCTCTTCTCCTACGGTACGTCGCTTCTCCTCGGAGAAACGGCGTAGGGGTTGCTTGGCCGGCTTGACGTCCGGTCGGACGTGTAGTTTGTGCTCGGCGAACTTCCTCGAGAAAACCCGACATGTCCTTGGGGGACCATGCAAAGATGTCCCGATTCTCACGGAGGAAGTCGACGAGCTTGCCTTCCTATTTGCTATCGAGGCAGGAGCCTATGGTGACGCACTGAGCGGGGTTGGACGGGTCGAGCAGGATTTGCTTGGTGTCCTGGGACGGCTAGAAGGAGGCCTCGCCGATGGACTACGAGGGGGGAGTCCGCATGGACGGCTGACTGGCAGCAAGGGCCACGAGCTGGTCGAGCTGTCGTTTCTCCTCGGCAATTTCCAGGGCCTCAGCCAGCCGCCTGCCATCTCGAGCGCACTCGAGCGACATCTTGTAGTCACCCGCGATGGTGATGATTCCCTTGCGGCCCGGCATCTTGAGCTTGAGGTAGGCGTAATGGGGAACAGCCATGAAGCTGACGAGGAATGGTCGGCCCAACATCGCGTGGTAGGGACTTGCGAGGTCCACGAACTTGAACAGCACCAGCTCGCGGCGGAAGTGGCCGGGTCCGCCGAAGAGGACGTCGAGCGTGATCTTGCCGACAGGGGAGTAGGACTTTCCAGGCACGATGCCGTGGAAGACCGTCCGACTCGCCTGCAGGTCTTCTATCTTCAGCCCCAGCTTGTGCATCGTGTTGAGGTAGAGGATGTTGATACTGCTGCCACCATCTACCAGCACCCGCGAGAAGCGGCAAGTTTGTTCCTTGGTGGCAATGGTGGGACCGAGGACTAGAGCATAGCTGCTGGGATTCGGCATCACGGCGGGGTGATCGGCCTGGCTCCAAGTGACCGGCTTCTCCGACCAGTGCATGAACTGGAGAGTTGCCGGCATGGTGGCATTCACCTCACGACAGAGCTGGCATTGAGCATGTTTGCCCGTCTCTTCACTAGTGAAGACTACGTAACAACCTTCTTGGTTGGGGAACTAATCGATCAAACGACCGGCATTCTGGCCCGGAGCCGGAGCTGGCGCCGGGGCGGCAGCTTAGGCCGGGGCCGGCGCACGAGCTGGCGGCACGGGAGGAGACGGAAGGCCGTCCTCCCGAGACAATCGCTGTGAGAAGCTGCACTGGCGGAGCGTGTGCATAGAGGGTTTGGCCCCTGAGTGGTTCTTGCAGGGGAGGTCGAGCATTTGCTCAAAGGTGAGCTTCGGCTGCCAGGCAGCCTTGCCAGTGCATTGGCGCTGGCTAGAAGACTGGGCAGCCGGCTCCTACTCCTCGATGGTGTTGACCTGCTGGCTCCCGCGACGGGGATCCGGCTAGTCATTGTTGCACTTGTTGTTTTGCGGTTGCTGGCTGTCGGCAGCTGGCCGGGACATTGCCGGTGTTGTCGTCACCTTGGTGGGCAGGGTCATCTTGTCCCGGATGGCTGAATCAACCGTGGCGTACTTGTCTGCCTTGGTCATGAGCTCGGCAAGCATAGCCGGCTCGGAGCATAGAAGCTTGTGCTTGAGGGGGGTGCCGTCTCTATAGCCTTCAATGAAGTAGTGCACGGCTTGTACCTCGTGCACACCCTGCGGAGCTCGGTCCACCGAGTGAGGTAGTCACGGAGGGATTCGTCCAGCCCCTGAACGCACATGGCGAGTTCACGGGGGCGGCCAGGCCGCTTGTAGGTGTCGGTGTTGATGTTGCCGGACGAAGGCCTCCTTGAAGTCCTCCTTGAAGTCCGTCCAAGTGTTGATGTTGCCGGCCGCCAGGCTGTTGAGCCAGGTGCGGGCTGAGCCAATCAACATGTTGGGGGCGTAGCGAACGGCTACGCGCTTGTTCCCCTTGGAGATCCCAACCACGGTGGTGTAGTCAATCAGCCAGTCTTCGGTCTTGGCAGCCCCGTTGTACTTCAGAGTGTCTCGGGGGAGCATGAAACCGGTCGGGAACGGCTCATTGCGGATCCGAGGGCCGAAACAGGCTGGACCAATCGAGCCCTCCTCCTCGAGGAGGGCAGACTACGTGAGGTGGTCGATGCGGTTGCGGGCGTCCTTCTTGCTGCGAGGGATGCGCGACCCGATTCAGGCTGAGAGCTCGGGGAGGATGGTGGGCGGAACCGTCCATTCCCGCTCACGCCGTGGGGGTGGAATGTGCCCGTGGCTGTGCCGGCTGCCGGATGCCGGCACTTCTTAGTGGCGACCGCTGCGAGAGGGGTCGTTGGGGTGCCAATTGCTAACAGTCGGCTGCTCGCTCCCCGGCATCTGGGAGGGCCAAGGGTTGTTTGTTCCGGTCTGGTGGCTGGAGACGCGAGGGGAGCTGGAGTGCTAGGCCGGCTGACGGCCAGCAGTCCTAGTGCCCTCGCGCTCGAGCCGGGGGCACTCGGTGGTGGTGCCGCCCAACGCGAGCAGGTGCTGCTGCGCGTCGGCGGCGTCGATGAGCTCCTCGATGTGGCACTCATGAGCGGCACGTTTTTCACCCTCCAAGGCAGCCAAATCCGCATAGGGCACCTTGAGGGCCCGCAAGTTGGCTGCAGGGGTGTCGTAGATGGGCATCTTGCCACCAAGGATTTCGGCGACTATGCGGCCACGGTCACGCACAGACCCACGCCGGCTAGGCCCGGTGCCAGCCAGGGTGAGTCCGTAGGCGGAAGCATATTCCCGCTGGGCGGCCTCCATGCGGCGTCGAGTGGCCGCAAGGGCGGTGGCGTCCTCGAACAGGAGACAACGAGTCGCCTCGAGGTCCGCGCAATGGCGTCGAGGTATGCCGTCGGGGCGATAGGGGTGCTCAGGCCCCGGAGGGCCGCACCAAGC
Source organism: Hordeum marinum (assembly GCA_022496015.1). Taxonomy (NCBI): domain Eukaryota; kingdom Viridiplantae; phylum Streptophyta; class Magnoliopsida; order Poales; family Poaceae; genus Hordeum; species Hordeum marinum. The sequence continues at coordinate 222,852,782 of CM039678.1, read as the reverse complement.
GGGTCGGAGGTGCCGACGTGGGTGGCGGCTGCATCAGCCCCAGCCCACGCAGATCCAGAAGAGGTGGAGGAGACGATGGCCATCACCCCCAAGTGATCGTGGGAGCCTCTGGACTGGGTCCCAGCGAGTGCTCCCATGGCCATGGGAGGACTGGTGTAGACGAGCACCTGCCCGGGGTACTCATCCATGGCCAGAACCTCGGCAAGGCTGAGCCTGCCGAAGCACTCGGTGAGCGCGTCGATGTCGGCCATAGGTTGACGGAGTTGCCCGCAGGACGTGCCGAAGCAAGCCCCATGAGCCCATGGTTTCGCCTAGACGTGCGACGGCGGAGAGGAATGGCGAGGGGTCCCGCCCGGAGCATGAATCCGGCTGGTGCCTCGTACGGCCCCACGATGGGCGCCAACTTTCATCGTTTTCTCACGACAGATGCCATAGGGTGGCTTATCATAGGTGGTTGGGGCCGGAGGACACCGACGGGCTCCGCGTGCGAGATTGGGCACAAGCGGTGGTGACACGCGATGTACCCAGGTTCAGGGCCCTCCATGGGAGGTAATACCCCTAGTCCTGCTTGGTCTAGTTGGATGGATGGATATGTGTATAAAGGTGCTCCTGGAGCTGTATCTAGAAAAGGAAGGAGCAGCCGACTCGTCTTCCTCCACTGCTAGAGGGGGTTTGAGAGCTCTGTGTATGTGTCAGAGTGATCGTCCATTGTGTGTCCCCGTTGCATGGGGGGCTCGGGGGGTTTTATAGGCCAACCCCCGGCTCTACAATGTACCTGAAGTACAAGGGTGGGGGACCCGGCTGGCAGCCTCTCTGACTAACCATGGGATCCTGCTCTTTGTGTCGTCTTGTCGCCGGTAGGGTCCACCGGTTGGGAGGTCTTGTCGCCTCCTGGGGGCCGCCAGCCGGCTCTGCGATTGGCCCTCGCTCACCTGCCGCGACATGGGTCACCGGAGAGGCGTCGTCTAGCGCCAGCCGGCCGAGGTCTCCGGTACGGCCGACTGTACTGTAGGCATGCCGGGGCAGGTGAACGAGTGGGTGAGGGCATGCCGGCACTGTTCCCCCGCCCGGTCGCGCTCTCCAAGGTCAGTGGCCCTAATGGCCGGACTGTGGCCATGCGCTCTCGAGCGTCAGCAGCCACTATGGCCATAGGGTTGCCCGTCGTGATGGTTGCATCGTGTCGCCGTACCCGCGCGCAGTGGGATGGGACGTCGCCAGTCCATCCCAAGGTCAAGTGAGGAGCCGGCCCGGAGGCAGCTGGCCGCACCTAGCCGACCGAGGGTCGAGCCGGCTTGTTGATCAGCCATTCGCCTCGTCAGCCGATGGCCGCTTGAGACGGCCGTAATCCAGCCGGCCATGAGCAGCCGGTCTCGTGGTTTTCCTTCGAAGCCTAAAGGGGGAGAACCCCGTTGCTATGGCCTACCTAGGGGTAATAACCCCGTCAGCTGCGATAACCAGTTCCTCTTCACGGAAAACCCAACACAGATCACAAGTATCAGCACCCTCCATTCCACCATTGCTGCATATTGCTGTCGATTCCTTCTTCCCTCGGCCACCCCACGCCATTGAGTAACACCCTCGCCATCTACAACATCTTCCACCACTTTGCGAACTTGTGGTTGGACATTCCTTCCCCCATGCGCGTGGCCGCCATCGCGTAGAATCCGCCATGGAGTTCGGCGCAAGGCCCAATTCGGTTGGAAGAGGCTGCTCTGGGATATTGAACCGCAGATTTGTGCTTGTCGCCACCGCGACCGTTGGTGCCATGGGATTGGGGTTGTGTGTCTGTGGGGAAGTAGGGGCGACAGATTTGTTACCGGGCATAGGTTGGAAAATGCAAGGCCGTCCTTTCGGTCAAAATATTTTTTAGGGGAGGGGGTAGTTTCCGTTAGTTTTAATTTTAAAGTCGTGCGATATGTAGATTAAATTGTGGATTATTTTAGATGCATATTGATTGGAGATTGTCATCGTCGCGGAGTCAAATGATCCCGACATAGTGAATTTTCTTTTCGACGACAATGAAGAGCACCTTGTCTTGTTGTATCTCGTCCAAGAATTAGAAGGCGACAAGAAGATAAAGCATCGAGGATTGAAGGTTGGCCATGCACATATTTTGTGCAACCGAGCTCTTGGACATTCATTGCTCCTGAAAGATTACTTTGTCGAGGTACCGACCTATCCGGTTCACCTCTTACGTAACCTTCATCGATTGCGTAGATCTCTTTTTGTTCTCATTATGGAGACTTGCGAGCAAAACTGTCATTTTATACTCCTCGGAGGAATGCGCCCGTTTTACAAGGGTTTAGTTCATAAGATATCGACGGAAATGAGAGTGATAGCACATGGCATTTCAGCTGACTACCCCTATGAGTATCTTCACATGGTTCTGATCCGGGTTTTTAGTCTCGAGTATCCCCAATCTCCCAATAAGGAGGACATAAAGAAGTTGAATGACACACAGTAGCTCCAATTCATCAATCATATGTAGGCATGTATTTTGTACATGGTCATACGTGCTTGCAATAATAATGTGCATAACATCTTTTGTCCTACCCTTCCATGGAAGCACGGTTCCAATGGAAGCTAAGGGTAATTAAGACACTCCCTTTAATAGAGTAGTGTCGATACGTCTTCAACATATCTATAATTTTGTATTGTTTGCTGCTATTATATTACCAATATCATATGGTTTATGTGCTATTTCATATTGTTTTTATGGACTAACCTATTAACTTAGTGCCTAATGCCGCTTCCTATTTTTTTTGCCAATTTATATATTTCTCAAAAAAACGTACAAAACGAAGTCCAAACACGATGAAATTTTACGATGATTTTTTCTAGTCCACAAGAGACCCTAGAAGCTTCGGGGTGGCACCAAATGATGTTTGAGGGAGCGAGAAGCTCACATGGCATGCCCCAAAGGGGCGCATCGGGCAGGCTTGTTGGCCCCTCATGGCTCCTCTAACCTACTTCCACCTCTTTTACTTCCCTAAAATCGAGAAACCACCAAAGCAAGACCCGAAACAATTTTATCACCATCGCAAGCCTCTGTTCTTCTGTGATCCCATCTGGAGGCCTTTTCTGGAGTTCTACCGAAGGGGGAATCCATCATGGAAGCCATCTTCGTTAACTTTGCTACCTCCATGATGATATTTTAGTATTTATCCACATGACCTATGGGTCCATAGTAGTAGATCTCTCTCTCTCTCTCTCTTACCTTCAATACCATGTTATCTTTGGAGATTCATTTGATGTAATTATCACGGTGCATTTGTTGGGATCCGATGAATTGTGGATTTATGTTCATATTATTCATTGAAAGTAATTGCATCTTTTCATATGTATTATGTGTAATTTGATAGCTATGTATGCTTTCCGATCTATGAGTTTTCTTTGGCCAACTTGATGATTAGATCTTCAGAGGAAGTGGTGCATAGTGGTAGGTTCAGTATTGTAGTGTCCTTAGTCTATGACAGGAGGATTTGCAAGGCACATATTGTATTGTTGCTAAAGGGTAAAATGGCAGGGTTCAATGATATTAATTGATTTTACTTTGTCTATATCATTTTGTCATGCTCCAAGCATTACTCTGTTTCTTATGAACTTAATACCTCAAGATGCATGTTGGATAGTTGTCGAGGGGTGGAGTAATGATAGTAGATTTTGTAAGATTAACGGTCTACTTGTTACAAACGTAATTCCTATATATGAATTCTTCCATGAATAATCACATAACTATGTGCTTTTCTATCAATTGCCCAATAGTAATTTGTGTACCCAATGTATCATGTTTATGAGATAGATGCCTCTAATGAACACTATGGACCTGGGTCCACTTTTCCTATTAAAAACCCAAACACAATTACCCTTCTATTTCCTTTTTCTTTTTATTTTATTTTATTATCAACCTATCATTATCATATCTAATCCTTTCAATTGGCGGGAACATGGGGATTGACAACTCTCTTGCCTTCGATGGGTGCGAGCATTGGCTTTGCGTGTGTGCAGCTATTATTGACAATATCTATGTGGTGTCTCCTATTGGTTCGATAAACCTTGGTTCTTAACTAAGGGTGAAAGAGCATGGTGCCCCTATGTTTGGTTTTGGTAATTGATGTCAATCCTTATGGACTAATGGTTGACTTGAGATATATTTGAAGGGTTTATTCATAGGCATTGCTTGAAGACCATTCATTGGTTTAAAGGTAATTATGAGGGTTGTTAGTAGAATTTATTTCCTTGCTACAATCCATTATTATCTCACCAATTCTTATGGACAAAATAAATCTTCTACTAAACATATCATAGAGGCGATGATAAAAGCTTGTGATGAGAAACTTGAGCTAGAAGTCTCTATACCTAGAAAATTGCATGATGGGGAACCTAATATTAAAATAAATCTTCAATAATATGAATTTAATGCTTTGTGTGACCTTGGTGGTAATGTTTCAACTATAGCTAAATCTCTTTGTGATTTGCTTGGTCTCGCCGATATACAAGGTTGTTCCCTTAACTTGCATCTTGCGGATTCTACCATTAAGAAACCTTTGGTTAGAATAAATGATGTGCTTATTACTTCTAATATAAATTATGTGCATGTATATTTCATTGTGCTTGATATTGAATTGAATTCGTCTTGTGCAATAATACTTGGGGATACCTTTGTTATGAACTATATGTGACATTATTGATATGAAAGAGGGAAACATAAGGTTCCAATTTCCATTAAATAAAGATATGGAACACTTACCTAGGAAAATAATTAAACCACCTCACGAATCTATCATGAGATCTACTTATGGGTGGAGTGCCAAAGATGACAACTTTTGAAATTGTGCATTATGCCTCGCTAGGGGGGCATAAAACATTAGGGCTTGTTGGAGGCAACCTAATAGTTATCTTATTTTTTTATAATTTATGTTTGTGTGATATAAAGTGAATATTTCTACTGTAATAATTTTGTTTTTATGTTGAAATTGGTGATTGTTCTAGTAAAGCCTTTGAGATGACTTGAATGAAAAGTAGAATTGGTAATGTGCAAAAACAAAAACTTTTGCGTCCAGTGCCGAATTTCTATGATTTTAGTGGAACATAATTTTGATATGAAAATTTTACACAATATTTGTATACAAATTCCTCAGGTTTTACTAATTTTTCAGAATTTTCTGAGTTACAGAAGCATGGTTTCTTTGCTGATCACTACAGACTATTATGTTTTAGAGAGATTCTGGTTTTTGCTTTTATAGTTTGCTTGTTTTGAAGATGCTATGGATTGTATCGGGGTGTGTAAGGCATGGAGAATTTATAATATAATACCTTATGAAATAATAAAATTTGAATCAATTTATAACAGTACCTAATGTTTATGGTTCGCTTATCCTACTAACGGATCTCACGAGTTTTCTGTTGAGTTTTGTGTGCTGAAGTTTCAAGTTCTGGGTGTTCTCATGATGGATGAAGGAATAAAGAGAGGAAAGACCCTAAGATTGGGGATTCCCAAGGAACCCCAAGTAAAATTCTATTAATAATCAAGCGTCTAATCTTGGTGATGCCTCAGAAGGCATCCCCTCTTTCGTCTCAATCCATCGGTATGTCACTTGAAGCTATATTTTTATTCATGACATGATATGAGTTTTGCTAGGAGCATCATTTGCTTTAGTCTGTTTTAGTTTTAGTTTTCCACAATCATTGTTTTCTGGACTAACCCACTTGATAGAGACACATGTTCACCATAATTTATTAGAATACTTTTTTTGCTTCACTTATATCTTTTGAACTAAGCAGTTGCTCTAGTAAATCACTTATACCTTTTAAACCACGGTGGCCTATAGATTTTGTAGAAATAATTGTATTCTTATTCGTCGCTTAAATTTGTTTAAGAGTTAATAAATAGTGACAGTAATTTGCATGGGTTGTAAGACTAGTCCAAAAATAATAGGTATTCAATGAGTGCATAATCAAAACCTTCATGTAGCACATAAAAGAGAAATTGTGAGTTAATGATATTGATGTGGTAATATGAGAGGGTGTGAGTGCATGGTTGTTGGTTAGTAAAAATATCGATAGTTAAAGGGTGTTAATTTGTTTTTCATGTAAATGTTGGTTATGACATGTGATGTGTGAGAATTCTTACTCCTCGTTGAAATCCTAGTGTTGTTTAGGTCGGAGGCACACGATGGTTAACTCCTCCAACTTCCTCCCCAGGGGCATGCGAGTAGTACTTTGCTTCGATAGAGCTAATAAAAAATTGCAATAATTAAGTGAGTTCTTTATGATTAATGTGAATCCGTGGATGTACACACTCTCACCACTTCATATTTGCTAGCCTCTTTGGTACCGTGCATTTCCCATTATCACCTTGAGGATCGATGCAACCTTCGCCGGTGCATCCAAACCCCGTGACATGATACACTCTATTGCACATAAGCCACCTTATATCTTCCTCAAAACAGCCACCATACCTACCTATCATGGTATTTCCATAGCCACTCTAAGATATGTTGCCATGCAACTTCCATCATTACAGCATATGACTAGTACATTCATTGTCATATTGCTTTGCATGATCATGTAACTAATATCGTATTGGTGGCAAAGCCACTCCTCATCATTTTTATACATGTTATGCTAGATCATTGCACATCCCGGTACACTGCTAGAGGCAATCATATAGAGTCATGTTGTTTAGAAGTTTTTCATATTGAGTTGTGAGTAAATAAAAGTGTGATGATCATCAATATTAGGGAACCGTCTCGATGAGGAAAGGATGATGGGGACAATGATTCCCCCACAAGTCGGGATGATACTCCGGACGAAAAATAAAAATAAAATATAGAAAGAAAAAAGAGAGAAAAAGAAAAATGAAAAGAAAAATAAAAAATAAAAAAATAAACGAGAGAAAAGAGAGAAGGGACAATGCTACTACCTCTTTTTCCACATGTGTGCTTCAAAGTAGCAACATGTTTTTCATATAGAGAGTCTAATGTTTTGTCACATCCATATGGTAGTGGTAATTTTTCATTATAGAACTTGGCTTGTATATTCCGATGACGTGCTTCCTCAAATGCCCGAGGTCTTCATGAGCAAGCAAGTTAGATGCACACCCACTTAGCTTCAGTTGAGCTTTCATACACCTATAGCTCTAGTGCATCTGTTGCATGGAAATCCCAACTCCTCGCATTAATATCTATTGATGGGCATCTCCATAGCCCATTGATACGCCTATTTGATGCGTGATTTCTGCTTCACTTTTATGCCTTCAAAACCTACCACCATATTCTATTCCACCTATATGCTATATCCATGGTTCACATTCATGTATTGTGTGAGCAATAAAAAGCTGAAGCGCGTTAAAGAGTATGATACAATTGTCTGACTTAACATCGTGTTGCTTGACATTTGTATCTATGTGGTGAAGACAGAGCCATGACATGTTAATATGAGAAAATGAATAGGAGGTAAACATTCTTTAATGATCGTATATTTTGAACATCGATTATTATGTTACTTATGCTTATGGATATTACTACCTCTTGAGCCTGCGTTGGTATTCCCTTGAAGATGAAAGGGTGATGCAGTGACGTAGAGAAGTATTTCCCTCAGTTGTTGAAAACCAAGGTATCAATCTAGTAGGAGGAACAAGCAAGTCACCAATGGATGCACCTACACAAACAATCAAACTCTTGCACCCAACGCTATAAAGGGGTTGTCAATCCCTTCACGATTATTTGCAAGGATTAGACCTGATAAAGATAGATGTAAATGAGAACAGAAAGTAAAACATAAATAAATTGCAGCATAGTATTTTGGTTTATAGATCTTAAAATATATTATGGAAAGTAGACCCGGGGGCCATAGGTTTGACTAGAGGCTTCTCTCTTGAAGGAAAATATCATGGTGGGTAAACAAATTACTGTCAAGCAATTGATAAAAAGGCGAATAATCATGTAGTTATCCAAGGACATGACCATGCATATAGGCATCACGTCCGTGTCAAGTAGACCAAAACGATTCTGCATCTACTACTATTACTCCACACATCGACCAACTCCTGCCTGCATCTCGAGTATTAAGTTCATGACGAACATAGTAACACATTAAGAAAGATGACATGATGTAGAGGGATAAACTCAAGCAATATGATGAAACCCCCATCTTGTTACCCTTGATGGAAACAATACAATACGTGCCTTGCTACCCCTACTATGCCACTGGGTGAGGACACCGCAAGATTGAACCCAAAACCAAACACTTCTCCCATTGCAAGAATTACCAATCTAATTGGCCAAACCAAACCAATAACTCAAAGTAACTTACAAGGATATGAAATGCATATAAGAATTTAGAGAAGATTCAAATAAGATTCATGGATAATCTGAACATAAACTCACAATTCATAGGATCTTGACAAACACACCACAAAAGAGGATTACATCGGATAGATCCCCATGAAGATCATGAAGAACATTTTATTGAAGATCAAAGAGAGAGAAGAAGCCATCTAGCTACTAGCTATGGACCCGTAGGTCTGTGGTGGACTACTCATGCATCATCGGAGGGGCAATGGAGTTGATGTAGATGCCTTCCATGATCGAAACCCCCTTGGCAGATTACCATAAAAGGCTCCAAGATTGGATCTCTCGGGAACGGAGGCTTCTGGTGGCGGAAAATTATTTGTGTGGCTCGTTCTTATTTTGGGGGAATATTTGGGTATTTATAGGACGAAGAATAGGAGACCTGCAGGAGACTGCAAGCCTACTAGGCGTGGCCAGGGGGGCCACACCTACTAGGCTTGTGACTCCCTGGCAGGTCCCCTGGCATGCACTCCAAGTTGGTTGATTTGTTTCCTTCTGGAAAATTTCTTCCGAAGGTTTTATTCTGTTTGGACTCCGTTTAATATTCCATATCTACAAAACTCAAAAACAAGGAAAAAACAGAAACTAGCACTAGGCTCTAGGTTAATAGGTTAGTCCCAAAAATAATATAAAATAGCATATTAATGCATATAAAACATCCAAAACAGATAATATAATAGCATGCCATCATCAAAAATTATAGATACATTGGAGATGTATCAGCATCCCCAAGCTTAATTCCTGATCGTCCTCAAGTAGGTAAATGATAAAAACAGAATTTTTGATGTGGAGTGCTACGTAATATATTTATCCATGTAATATTCTCTATTGTGGCATGAATATTCGGATCTGTAAGACTCAAAACAAAATCTTAATATTGATATAAAAACAATAACATTTCAAGCATACTAGCAAAGCAATTGTATCTCTTCAAAATATAATGGCAAAAGAAAGTGATCCCTACAATATCATATGGTCTGGCTATGCTCCATCTTCCCCACACAAAATATTTATATCATGCACAATCCCGATGAAAAGTCAAGCAATTGTTTTCACACCTTTATTTTCTCAAAAAAATTCAACTCTCACGCAATACATGACCGTGAGCCATGGATATAACACTATAGGTGGAATGGAATATGGTGGAGGTTGTCAAGGGAAGGGAGAAGATAGTCTCACATCAACTAGGCGTATCAATGGGATATGGAGATGCCCATTAATAGATATCAATGTGAGTGAGTAGGGATTTCCATGCAACGGATGCACTGGAGCTATAAGTGCATGAAAGCTCAAGAGGAAACTAAGTGGGTGTGTATCCAACTTGCTTCCTCATGAAGACCTAGGGCAATTTGGGGAAGCTCATCATTGGAATATACGAGCCAACTTATATAAAGAAAAATTCCCATTAGTATATGAAAGTGACAAAATAGGAGACTCTCTATCATGAAGATCATGGTGCTACTTTGAAGCACAAGTGTGGAAAAAGATAGTAGCAATGTCCCTTCTCTCTTTTCTCTCTTTTTATATTTTTTTCCTTTTTTTGATGGGCATCTAAGGCCTCTTTTATTTTTTTATTTGGGCTTCGCTGGCCTCTTCTATTTTTTCATAAATTCTGGAATCTCATCCCCACTTGTAAGGGAATCATAGCTTACATCGTCCTTTTCTCACACGGGACATGCTCTAATAATGATAATCATCACACTTTTATTTACTTACAACTCAAAAGAAAATTACAACTTGATACTATGACAAAATATGACTCTATATGGAATATGGAAGTGATGGTGCAAGCTATAAAAGGAAACGATGGAGTTGCATGGCAATATATCTCGGAATGGCTATGGAAATGCCATAATAGGTAGATATGGTGGATTTTTTTAGGAAGGTATATGGTGTCTGTTTTGAGGAAGGTGTTTGTTGTACCGGCGAAAGTTGCGCCGTACTAGAGAGGCTAGCAAAGGTGGAAGGGTGAGAGTGCGTATATTCCATGGACTCAACATTAGTCATAAATAACTCACATACTTATTGCAAAAGACTATTAGTCATTGAAGCAAAGTATTAAACGGATGCACCAAGGGGAGAGGATGGTAGGAGTTAACCATCACGCACTCCCGACCATCACACAAAGGTTGACAATCTATAAACAAATCATGCTCCGAGTTCCTTACATAACGCTTCACCATACGTGCATGCTACGGGAATCACAAACCTTTACACAAGTATTTTTACCAAATCACAGTTACTTCCTAACATGACTCTTAACATTACCATCTTTATATCTCAAAACTTTATGCAAGGAATCAAACTTCTCAAAAATACTCAATGCACTTTATATGGAAGTTTTTATTATATCCCTCTTGGATGCCTATCATATTAGGACTAAATTCATAACCTAGACCAATTACCATGATGTTTAGAGACTCTCAAAATAATATAAGTGAGGTACGAGAGTTCAATTATTTCTATAAAACGCAAACACCATCGTGCTCTAAAAAATATAAGTCAAGCACATAGAGCAAAATTGCCTAATTCAAAACATATAAGTGAAGCACATGGAGTATTCTAATAAATTCACGATTCAGCATGTCTTTCTCAAAAAGATGTGTGCAGAAAGGATGATTATGGCAAACAAAGAAGCAAAGACTCATATCATACAAGAAGCTCCAAGCAAAACACATATCATGTGGTGAATAAAAATATAGCCTCAAGTAAATTTACCGATGGATTGAAGACGAAAGAGGGGATGCCTTCTGGAGAATCGCCAATCTTAGGCTCTTTGGCATCCTTGAATATGACTTGGCGTGCCTTGAGCATCCCCAAGCTTAGGCTCTTGCCACTCCTTATTCGATAGTCCATCAAATCTTTACCCAAAAGATGAAAACTTCACAACACAAAACTTAAGAGAAAACTCGTGAGATCCATTAGTATAAGAAAATAAATCACCACTTTAGGTACTGTTGTGAACTCATTCTTTATTTATATTGGTTTTATGCCCACTGTATTCTAACTACTCCATTCTTCATGCCCCATGATACTGTTGGTAGACGTAGTAGTAAATCAAAAAAATTCATACGTGTTCACCAAGATCCATCTATGGAGAAACCAGCAACGAGTGGGGAGAGTGCATCTTCATACCTTTGAAGATCGCAAAGCGGAAGCGTTACTAGAACGCGGTTGGTGGAGTCGTACTCGTAGCGATTCAGATCACGATGGAATCCGATCTAAGCGCTGAACAATGGCGCCTCCGCGTTCAACACATGTGCAGCCCGGTGACGTCTCATACGCCTTGATCCAGCAAGGAGGAAGCAGAGGTTGAGGGAGAGCTCTGGAAGCACGACGGCGTGGTGATGGTGGAGCTATGTGGTACTCCGACAGGGCTTCGCCAAGCACTGCGGAGGAAGAGGAGGAGGAGGGGTAGGGCTGCGCCGAAAGAGAGAGAGAAACTCTTGTGTTGGCAGCCCCCAAAACCCCCACTATATATAGGAGGAGGGGAGGAGGGTGCACAGCCCCTAGGGTTCCCACCCTAGGGTGGTGCGGCAGCCCTAGATGGCCATCTGGCCTGCGGCCAGAGAGGGAGAGGGGAGGGGCGGCGCCCTAGGTGGGCCTTAGGCCCATCTGGGCTAGGGTTTGGCCCCCTCTCCTCTTGTGCTCCGCCTTGGGCCCTTGTGGGGGGCGCACCAGCTCACCTAGGGGCTGGTTCCCTCCCACATGCAGCCCATGCATCCCTCTGGTGCTGGTGGCCCCACTTGGTGGACCCCCGGAACCCTTCCGGTGGTCCCGGTACGTTACCGGTGATGCCCAAAACACTTCCGGTGACCAAAACCTCACTTCCTATATATGAATCTTTACCTCCGGACCATTCCGGAACTCCTCGTGACATCTAGGATCTCATCCGAGACTCTGAATAACCTTCGGTAACCATGTACACTATTTCCCTATAACCCTAGCATTATCGAACCTTAAGTGTGTAGACCCTACGGGTTCGGGAGGCACATAGACATGACCGAGACACCTCTCTGGTCAATAACCAACAGCGGGATCTGGATACCCATGTTGGATCCCACATGCTCCATGATGATCTCATCGGATGAACCACGCTGTCGAGGACTCAATCAATCCCGTATACAATTCCCTTTGTCTACCGGTATGATACTTGCCCGAGATAAAAAGTACATCAATAAAAAGTATATCACATATACCTTTAATGTTGCTGGCCTTCTTATCCGCTAAGTACTTGGGGAAGTTCCGCTTCCAGTGACCGGTACCCTTGCAATAAAAGCACTCAGTCTCAGGCTTGGGTCCATTCTTGTTCTTCTTGTCGGCAACTTGCTTACCGGGCGTGGCAACTGCTTTCTCGTCCTTCTTGAAGTTCTTCTTACCCTTGCCTTTCTTGAAACTAGTGGTCTTATTCACCATCAACACTTGATGCTCCTTTTTGATCTCGACCTCCGCTGATTTCAGCATCGAGTACAACTCAGGAATGGACTTCTCCATCCCCTGCATGTAGTAGTTCATCACAAAGCTCTTGTAGCTAGGTGGGAGCGACTGGAGGATTCTGCCAATAACTGAGTCATCCGAAAGATTAACTCCCAGCTGAGTCAAGCGGTTGTGCAACCCAGACATTTTGAGTATGTGCTCGCTGACAGAACTATTCTCCTACATCTTACAGCTGAAGAACTTGTCGGAGACATCATATCTCTCAACCCGGGCATGAGCTTGGAAAACCAGTTTTAGCTATTGGAACATCTCATATGCTCCATGTTGCTCAAAATGCTTTTGGAGCCCCGGTTCTAAACTATAAAGCATGCCGCACTGAACCAGGGAGTAATCATCACAGCGTGACTGCCAGGCGTTCATAACGTCCTGAGCCACTGGGAAAATGGGTGCGTCACCTAGTGTTGCATCAAGGACATATAATATTTTGGAAGCTATGAGGATGATCCTCAAGCCACGGACCTAGTCCGCATAGTTGCTTCCATCATCTTTCAGCTTGGTTTCTCTAGCAACGCGTTGAAGTTGAGGGCAACATTAGCGTTGACCATTGGATCTACAATATAGATTGTGAAGACAATTTTAGACTAAGTTCATGATAATTAAGTTCACATAATCAAATTATTTAATGAACTCCCACTTAGATAGACATCTCTCTAGTCATCCAAGTGACACATGATCCACGTCAACTAGCCCGTGTCCGATCATCATGTGAGACGGACTAGTCATCCATGATGAACATCTCCATGTTGATTGTATCTTCTATATGACTCATGTTCGACCTTTCGGTCACCCGTGTTCCGAGGACATGTCTGTACATGCTAGGCTCGTCAAGTCAACCTAAGTGTATTGCGTGTGTAAATCTAGCTTACACTCATTGTATGCGAACATTAGAACCTATCACACCCGATCATCATGTGGTGCTTTGGAACAATGATCCTTAGCAACGGTGCACAGTTAGGGTGAACACATTTCTTGAAATTTTAGTGAGAGATCATCTTATTTAGCTACCCTCGTTCTAAGTAAATAAGATGTAAACATGATAAACATCACATGCAATCAATATAGTGACAAGATATGGCCAACATCATCTTGCTCCTTTGATCTCCATCTTCGGGGCACCATGATCATCACTGTCACCGACACGACACCATGATCTCCATCATCATGATCTCCATCATCGTGTCTTCATGAAGTTGTCTCGCCAACTATTACTTCTACTACTATGGCTAACGGTTAGCAATAAAGTAAAGTAATTACATGGCGTTTATAATTGGCACGCAAGTCATACAATAAGATAAGACAACTCCTATGGCTCCTGCCGGTTGTCATACTCATCGACATGCAAGTCGTGAATCCTATTACAAGAACATGATCAATCTCATACATCACAATGCATCACATCACATCCTTTGGCCATATCACATCACAAGGCATATGCTGCAAAAACAAGTTAGATGTCCTCTAATTTGTTGTTGCTAGTTTTACGTGGCTGCTATAGGTTTCTAGCAAGAACATTTCTTACCTACGCCAAAACCACAATGTGATATGCCAATTTCTATTTACCCTTCATAAGGACCCTTTTCATCGAATCCGATCCGACTAAGGTGGGAGAGACAAACACCCGCAAGACACCTTATGCAACAAGTGCATGTCAGGTGGTGGAACCGGTCTCACGTAAGCGTACGTGTAAAGTTGGTTCGGGCCGCTTCATCCCACAATACCGCCGAATCAATATCAGACTAGTAACAGCAAGCAAATTAACAAGATCAACGCCCACAACAACTTGTGTTCTACTCGTGTATAGATTCTACTCATAGACCTAGCTCTGATACCATTGTTGGTAGACGTAGTAGTAAATCAAAAAACTTCCTACGTGTTCACCAAGATCCATCTATGGAGAAACCAGCAACGAGTGGGGAGAGTGCATCTTCATACCTTTGAATATCGCAAAGCGGAAGTGTTACTAGAACACGGTTGATGGAGTCGTACTCGCAGCGATTCAGATCGCGGTGGAATCCGATCTGAGCGCCGAACAACGACGCCTCCGCGTTCAACACACGTGCAGCCCAGTGACGTGTCCTATGCCTTGATCCAACAAGGAGGAAGGAGAGGTTGAGGGAGAGCTCCGGCAGCACGACGGCAAGGTGATGGTGGAGCTGCGTGGTACTCCGACAGGGCTTCTCCAAGCACTACGAAGGACGAGGAGGAGGAGGGGTAGGGCTGCACCGAGAGAGAGAGGAACTCTTGTGTTGGCAGCCCCCAAAACCCCCACTATATATAGGAGGAGGGGAGGAGGGTGCTCAGCCCCTAGGGTTCCCACCCTAGGGTGGTGTGGCAGCCCTAGATGGCCATCTGGCCGGCGGCCAGAGAGGGAGAGGGGAGGGGCAGCGCCCTAGGTGGGCCTTAGGCCCATCTAGGCTAGGGTTTGCCCCCCTCTCCTCTTGTGCTGCGCCTTGGGCCCTTGTGAGGGGCACACCAGCCCACCTAGGGGCTGGTTCCCTCCCACTTTCAGCCCATGCAGCCCTATGGTGCTAGTGTCCCCACTTGGTGGATCCCCGAACCCTTCCGGTGGTCCCGGTACGTTACTGGTGATGCCCGAAACACTTCCGATGACCAAAACCTCACTTCCTATATATGAATCTTTACCTCCGTACCATTCCGGAACTCCTCGTGACGTACGGAATCTCATCCAAGACTCCGAACAACCTTTGGTAACCACGTACACTATTTCCCTATAATCCTAGCGCCATCGAACCTTAAGTGTGTAGACCCTACGGGTTCGGGAGGCACGTAGACATGGCCGAGACACCTCTCTGGTCAATAACCAATAGCGGGATCTGGATACCCATGTTGGCTCCCACATGCTTCACGATGACCTCATCAAATGAACCACGATGTCGGGGACTCAATCAATCCCATATACAATTCCCTTTGTCTATCGGTATGATACTTGCCCGAGATTCGATCGTCGGTATCCCTATACCTTGTTCAATCTCGTTACCAGCAAGTCTCTTTAGTCATTCTATAACACATCATCCCGTGGCTAACTCCTTAGTCACATTGAGGTCATTATGATGATGTCTTACCGAGTGGGCCCAGAGATACCTCTCCATCACACGGAGTGACAAATCCGAGTCTCGATTCGTGCCAACCCAACAGACACTTTCGGAGATACCCGTAGTGTACCTTTATAGCCACCCATTATGTTGTGACATTTGGCACACCCAAAGTATTCCTACGGTATCAGGGAGTTCACAATCTCGTGGTCTAAGGAAACGATACTTGACATTAGAAAAGCTTTAGCAGACAACTATCAAAAGGGGCTGAGGTATTAATGGTGAATGAAGTTATCAAAATGATCAAGTGTTAGTCACCAAAAACACCCACAAGCTCTCCCACAAATATTCTGTTCTATAACCTACCACTCAAAATCGGTGCCACCAACATTTTCAATATCGGATACACCGAGTCAAAACCATAGACAGAAACCCTAGCGAAAATCCACTTCTCGGTACTACCAACATTCACTTCAGTGCAACCGAGTTTCAGTGACCAACTTTTTGTTACCTGTTTCACTAGAATTGGAATTTCCGAGTTCTATGATTTGGTCTCACCGAGTTGTGTAACTGCCCTTGGCCGCTCATATCGTTACCGCCAAGAATTATATATCGTTCTAACCGAAACGCCAAAGTTGCCACTTTTTGCACTAGTCAGTGCAACCAAGCTTTTACTTCGGTTACACTGAGTTGGGAAATAATGTTGTAACAGTTGGATTTTTGGAGATGCCTATATATACCCCTCCACCACATCCTACTCGCAAGAGAAGCACCAAGAACAGACCCACACTTCCCATATCCAATTTTCTGAGAGAGAACCACCTACCCTTGTGTTGAGGTCAACATCATCCACTCCAACCATATGGATCTTGACTTCTAGCCTCCAAAAGTTGTTTTCCATCTAATCAATCTCTTCTACCCAAGCCAAATCAATGAGAGAGTGATTGAGTGTTGAGGATACTATCATTTGAAACACAAGAGCAAGGAATTCATCATTACTATCGAGCCTATTACCTTATGAAGGGAGGTGCCTCCTAGATTGGTTAGGTGTTGCTTGAGAGCCTCCTACTTCGTGTTGTGGAGTTGAACCAAGAAGTTTGTAAGGGAAAGGATATCACCTACTTCATGAAGATCTACCCTGAGTTAGGCTAGTCCTTCGTGAACGTAGGTCATCATGGTATAGACAAGGTTGCTTCTTCGTGGAACCCTTTGTGGGTAGAGCCCTCCATGAACTCTCACAACTGTTACCCTCCATGGATTGAAGTCTCCATAAACATGGATGTACTGTAAAGCCACCTATCGGAACCACAGGAAAAATCTTCATGTCTACTATTTCGTTTGATCCTCCTATATCTACTCTCTTACATATGCTTGTCTTACTTTCTGTTGCAATACTTGTTGACTATCATATATAGGGTGCATTGGACTTGTTATATTTGCTAAAATATGCCAACCAATTAACTTGGGAAAAGGATAGGTTTTAATTCTTGCAAGTAGTGTATTCACCCTGCCTCTAGACGTCTCTTCTATCTATCCTGCAATTGGTATCAGAGCTTTGGTCTCTATAGCTTCGGTTTCATCACCGTGGAGGAAGATGGATGTGTCTAGTTTGGGTAGTATTAGTTCTAGAGTGCCTGTTCTCGATGGGGAGTACTATAGTCAATGGAAATACGAGATTCTTGAGCTATTCAATGAATTCCATTTGAGCATGTATGTTAAGAACCCCTATGTACCTCCCATTGATCCCTTACATCTCAGACACGAAGAGCAAATTGACATGCTTCGCAATCTTAGAACTGTTAATCTCATTATCAAAGGATTGCCTAGATTTGTGTTTGATCCAATGAAGAATTTTGAATGTGCTTATACTTTGTGGGATGATTTGGAGAAACGATATCCAAGTTATTCATTGAGTAATCTTGATGAAATTCTTCATAAAGCTATTGCCTTTCATATGATGAAGCCTAGTGATCCTAACTTTGATAAATGCTTATTTGAGCTTCGTGACCTTATGCGTGCTAAAGGAGATGTTACCACTATCAACAACATTATCTTTAAAGCCATTCACATTCATAATCTTGAACATTGCCATTATGACGATCCTAACAAATCTATTGTCTCTTATGGCGAGGATATTCCACTTGATGATGACAATGTGGAACATGGCTACTATGAAGAAGATGAGTTATTCGACATCGAGTGTGAGAAGACAATGAGGAGTCTAAGTCTCATGGCAAACTTCAAAGATTACATGGCTGGAGGAAAGGAATGGATTCTCGATAGTGGATGGATCCATCATATGAACGGAGATAAAGGCATATTTCAAGAAATCACACCAAACCATGGACCGCGAAGGTATGTAACTTTTGGAGACAAATCCAAGGGTAAAGTACTTGGTATTGGTAAAGTGGCCATATCTCATGATAGCTCTATTCAAAATGTCATGCTTGTCGAATCACTTGGCTACAATCTTCTTTCCTTATCTGGACTTGTCGGCTTTGGTTTTAATGTGTTATTTACGAAAGTAGATTGCCAAGTATTTCGTCAAGATAATAATAGCATGGTATTTACCGATTTGTGTAGAGGTGATCTATACATTGTTGATTTCACTAAGAGATCCAAACCTTGTACTTGCCTTATTGCAGAATCTTCTAAAGGTTGGCTTTGGCATAGAAGGCTGGGAGATGTTGGTATGCCTAATCTACACAAGCTCATCAAAGGTGATCATATTATTGGTATTGAAGATGTTATTTTTGACAAAGATAGACTTTGTAGTGCTTGTTAAGCTGGAAACAAAGTAGGTGGAAGTCATCCCGTAAAGAATATCATGAATACTAGGAGACCACTAGAGTTGCTTCATATGGATCTATTTTGTCACGCCCAAGATGCGCGCCTATCCACTTAAGGCACGAGGGCCTCGCAAGAGATAGAGGCGCATCTTGCCCTTAGCAAGAATAGTATCATCACAACATACAATACTGAATGAGAAGAGTATACAAGTTGGCTTACACTCGCCACATGCTAACTTACAATGTCACTCAAATTATAGCATCAAGTTGAACATAGGGTCCGACTACGAACGAAATCAAACGATAAAAGAAGTTGCAAATGATACTATCAAGCTATCCCAAAGATCACGACCAGGTCCTCTACTCATCCGGATACGTCACGTACATCTTGCCTCTCTCCTCATCATACTCCCACTGGAGCTGAGTAAGATCATCCTGCACGAACTCATATGAACCTGCACCTGGATATTGTAGTAAACTGTGAGCCACAGAGGACTCAGCTATCTTGTGCCCGGGTACCAAGACTATTTAAGCTTTAGGACGGAAGGGTGATGTTTAGTTTGCAGCAGCGCTAAGCATTTTATGGTGGCTAACTTACGCAACAAGAAATAAATGTGAGTGGCCTACGAAGAACGATCGAATCTAGTATGATCTCTAAGAGATCCTGAACACTTACTTACGTCAATCATAACCCCACCGTGTTCTCTCTCCGTTCATGTTCACGAGCAGAGACGATCATGGTTACTCACACAGTTGGTGTATTTTAATTAGAGTTTACTCCAAGTTTGCTAGAACCGGGTGTTAAACAAATATCCAAGTTGCCACATAACCGCGGGCACGGCTTTCCGAAAGATTTAACCCTGCAGGGGTGCTCCAACTAGTCCATCACAAATAACCACACTTCATGGGAATTTCCTCGACCACGGATCTCGTGATCTTCATCGGTAATTCCAAAGGGATTCCAACACCTCGAGTAAACCCGAAGAAAATCAGAGTCCACACGCAAGACATTCGATAAGGTAAAACAAATCCAGCAAGACCAGCCGACGTGTCGACGAACCCGATAAGAGCCGCGTATCTCAGTCTCAGGACACGACGGATAAGCTACGCGTACGGAGGCCTGATAGAAATCTCTCAAGTTGCCCTAGGTTGGCCCCGCACAGTGCTCTAGTTTGGACCAACACTCATGAGGAGCACTGGCCCGGGGGTTGATTAAATTATCCACAGGGTTGCAAAGCCCTATGCAAGTTCATTACTTATTAGCAAATGTAGTACCAAAGTTGGGTCTTGCTAGACAAGTTTTAATCTCAACCGAATAATCAAGGGGGTCCCCATAACAACCCAAGCGTGTTAGGAGCGCAAAATATGGAAAACATAACACCGGTAACAAGGAACTAATGACGGTACGAGTGGAACAAATCACTTAGCAAAAGGGCAAGCCTTCCACCAATACCTGATATATATGTTCATTAAATTAAATAACATAATTTATTGTGATATCCAATCCATGTTAACACATGGAACAACCTGCACCTGCAACTAAAAACGCTATAAGAGGGGCTGAGCAGCGGTAACTTAGCCAATCAACGGTAACTTAGCCAATCAACGGTTTGCTGGGATGTGGAGGTTAGAGGCTTCATGGCAACATGGGGGCTGATATCATGTGGTAGGTAGCGCAATTTTAACGATAAGAACGAGAAACTAGCAGGCAAATATAGTATTGGGATCTGGGTACGATCATCTTGCATGTTGGATCTTCAGCGGAACAAGTAGCGGGATCCTCGTAGTGGTACTCTCCAGGGTCCTCCAACTCAGTATCGACACTCACGTCTTCCCAAGAGAAACAGCAAATAAATAACCAACCAAGGTGCAATGCACAACCAAGATAATGCATGATCCATTTAATGAAGGATTATAACATGTCAATCCAAAACTAGTCATGTTTCACATGCAAAGTTGTTTATTAATGAATCTGGATAGAACCTCATGTTAAGTTATTTAGACATGCATTAACATGGAAATTATGGATGCATCATGCAAAATCGATGAAAATGCATATAAGGATTGCAAGAAACGGAGCTACGGTTCTCGAGATACGCTCACGACAAGGTACGGAGGCAAAATACAAGACCACCAAATACCCTCAACTCACAAAACAAGATAGCACCCAATCTGCCACAAAACAGCAACATAGCAATTTGAAAAGCTCACAAATAGAGCTACAGGAATCCTACAGCCACAAACAAGATATGGACAGAATCTACTCAACACCCACATCATTTCATTCAACTATGCAATCATAAAAAGGGGCACACATCAATATACATGGAGCAATCCAGTAGGCATGATGAATCAGAATTTTAGGGACTTAGTGAAAATTCCAGTTTTCTGGAATCTGGGTTAATAAAGTAGCAAGTTAATAGCACTGGTTAAATATTCTAGAAAGTTCCAACTGGTATGAAAATTAACAGGATGGTATATGGCAACATACACTACAATTAACTAACACTGAGCATGACCAAATAACAACCACAGCACTAGTTACACCCCACTCTACATGGCAAAACAATAACAGCAGACTCTCCAGACTTGGCCATTTCTAAGCAGGATGAACAGTAACAGAAAGTAGCCTACTAAACAGTATGGTTCCCACTTATCTAGAGACTTGACATGAATAACAAAAATACTGGGGCATTCCCAAAAACTTTGACTAACAGATTCATGTTGGCAAGATCTTGAAAGCATGCATGGATTAAGTCATATGAAAAAGACAAAAGGGCTTCACAGCCTAAAAATGCAGTTTTGTCAAGTTGCCCCAAAGTCAAATCTAAGTTCCAGGTGCATATATGGGTTGATTCTACCCCAAAAGCATTATTCATACCCCTATACTTGTGTGGAGCAAGGGGGAGGAAGGCTAGGTCGAAATTTGACCCTATCCCCCATGGATGACTTATGGCACTTAAGTGACATGATGAAAATGCACAAAATGACATGGTCTCTAAGCTTACAAGTTGGAAATGAATAAATAGCACCCTAGGGACATGTTAACATGGCATAGCATCATTTACAAGGATGAAACTAGCTAGAGAGAAACTATGCTAATGTGAGAGTAACCTACACATGGAGCTAAGCATGCACTTACATCCGCACTTGCATATATATATCAACCAACAACACACTCATATGCAAACCATGCTCATGCTTGTATGCACTTGGCACCTACACACACAAGCCCATACATGTGCAAATACACATGCACCAACACACACATACACCCTCACTCTACATGCTGCACCACACACCTACACACACCTACACACACACTCTCTAGCATTCTCACACATGGATGTGTGTGAAACCACACAAGCATACATACACATGCACTTGGACAAGTGTATGTGCAAGAGCACGCACACACAACTACACCCACACTATCAACCATAACCCATCGACATGTGTGCACACACAAGGGGGGTGTATGTATGCATACAAACACATACACATATAAGATGTGCATAAGTGTATGCAAAACATACACACACACACTCACTAAGACCACATACATACATACACTAAGTGCACACACACAAACACTACACATGCACCTCTAACAGAAATAATAAGGGATCCTAGGTCCCACACCTACATACACACACAAACAATTAAAAGGGAAAGAAAAGAAGGCAAAAAAGAACACCAAAAAAAGGGGGGAGAAGGGGGATCGAACCCCAGACCCCCTGGACACACACAGCACACCAGACCACTGGGTTACGGGCTCGGTTCTTACTGGTATAGGCGCTGCACTCCTCTTAACTTGTCCTGCGCTGCTTAACTGAATCCAAAGACACACACCGCTAACTGACGGACGACGTGCACGTCCTGGGCACGGCCAGAACCGAGCCTACACGCACTAAAGGGCGACGCTTTGCACGGGGATGGATCGACTGCTCGACGGGCTACCCCACGGACACCAAGCGCACGTTCTCAAGCCACTGGGCACACACACACGTCGCCATGGTGGAAATGGGAGCTACGGGCACCTCTGATCTACGCGCACACGACGAAAGAAGGCAAGCAGGGGCTCGGGAATGCATTGGGAGCTCACCTAGGGGTCGCTGGGAGCGCCGGAACCGAAGGGGAGGAAGAAGATGCGCGCGGGGGAATAACACGAGCTCGGGGCGGAGCTTCTGCACCCGAACGAAGCCACAGATGAAGAAGTCAAAGAAGGGGAGCTTCCACTCCCCTAGCGCCGGGGACGGGGAGCGGGATCCATCCACTTACCCTTGGACATGGCTGCGACGACCTGCCTACGCCGGAGACCTTGCCGGAGCCGACGAGACCTTCCGGCCGCTCTCTGAACCTCGCTCACCTAACCTTACAAATGAGGAGAAGAGGAAGAACAGAGAAGGAGAAAGGGGAAAGGAGTGGCGGCGGTGGAAGGAGAGGAAGCAGGGAAGACCTAGGGATCCGCGCCTATAAATAGGCCGGCCTTGACGTTCGGGAGGGCTAACGGCGACGGACGGCGCGCTCTCTCTCTTGCTACGCTCTGCTCTCTTCCACGCCTGACGGAGGAAGACGGAGCAGGTGCACGGTAGGTCGGCTGGGCCACTTGGGCCGGAAGCCCACCGCACACAGTGCCTCTCACTCAATGCACAGAAGGGTTTTACCCTTTTGATAAACAGCCACACAAACAATAATCCCCAGAGTAAATAAAAGGGTTTTAGAGTAAAACAAAAATAGTTTTGTAGAGAAATTAATATGCTCTAATTTAATAAAATGTAGAAAAGATTTTTAGAACAAGTTATTTTAATAGTATAATAATAAAACAGCCCCTGTTTAAATAGTTTTCAAAAGTCAAACACTTCCAAATAACCAAAGTTCCACTCCCAATATTAATAACAACATAAGGGCCACCTCATGGACATTTTAAAAGATTTTTAAATCAACTTAATTTTGATGATAAAAATAAATAGAAAGAGGGGTTTGGAAGAAGTTGCAAAGGGAATGAGAGGGAGAAGAAGAGGCTGCCACATGGCTCCACCACTCTCAAGGCCAACCCACTCAAGGCACATCACACATCACACCACCACAAACACAAGAACAAGATGAATGCATGATGATGAAATGATGGATGCCATGGTGCATGATGAATGAATGCAAGAACAACACATGGGGGCAAGGTGCAAAACACATCATATCTCATGTCACAAGGTTCATACATTGGGATACATGCCAAATAAGGTAGGGACAGCACTGGGGCTGTCACATATTTGGTCTCAATGCGTACAAGAGCCTCGATAGAAACTCCTTTGGTCTAGTTATAGTTGATGATTTTTCCAGATTTACGTTTGTATTCTTTCTTGATGATAAGTCGCAGGTGCAAAATATCTTCAAGAACTTCGCTCACAAATCTCAAAATAAATTTGAGGTGAAGATCAAGAAAGTCCGGAGCGACAATGGATCGGAGTTCAAGAACACAAATGTGGACACCTTTCTGGACGAAAAAGGAAATCTACATGAATTCTTGGCTACGTACACGCCTCAACAAAAAGGAGTTGTTGAGAGGAAGAACTGAACTCTTATTGAGATGGCAAGAACGATGCTCGATGAATACAAACGCCAAGACACTTTTGGGAGGAAGCTGTGGAAACAACTTGTCATGCCAGGAACTGACTCTATCTTCACATGCTTCTCGGTAAAACGGCATATGAGCTAATCACTGGTAACGAGGCCCAAGTTGGATACTTCGGGTATTCGGCTCCAAGTATTACATTCTTGATAAGCATCGTCGTTCAAAATTTCCTCCTAAATCTCATGAAGGTTTCCTACTCGGTTACGGATCAAACTCTCACACTTATCGTGTCTACAACAACTTCACTCGAAAAAGTTGAAGAGATGGTAGACGTGAAGTTTGATGAATCTAATGGTTCACAAGTCAAACAATTGCCAAATTATGTAGGGTATAAAGAACATTCGGAAGCTATCCAAGACTTCTTCATTGACAAGATTCATCCCATGGAGGTGAAGGAAAGTACTTCATCAACCGATGTGGAAGCTCCTACTTCACGTCAAGGAGAACCTCAACACGACATGGAAGCATCCGCAAGCGGTAAATGACAAGATGAAGAGGAAGAAGAAGGTACATCATGATTATCCACCTCAACCTCCTTCACCACCACATCAAGGAGATGACACGTTCAAGAACAACAATGAAGAAGAAGATGATGGTGAGGAAGCTCCACCATCCAACAAGCAAAAGCTACCTTGAGTTCGAGAAAGGGTGAACAAGAATCATCCCTTAGAGAAAATCATTGGTGACATTCAAACAGGGAGAATCACTTGCTCTAAAACCCGCTTAGCTAACTTTTGTGAACACTACTCATTCATCTCTAGTATTGAGCATGTGAAGGTGTGAGAAGTGCTTGAAGACCCAGATTGGGTGAATGTTATGCATGAAGAGCTTCACAGCTTCGAGAGGAACGAAGTGTGGACACTTGTGGAGAAGCCCAAGGGCGAGCAAAACATAATTGGAACCAAATGGGTGTTTCAAAACAAGCAAGACGAAGGTGGTCAAGTCGTTCACAACAAGGCATGCCTCATGGCGCAAGGCTACACAAAAGTCGAAGGTATGGACTATGGTGAGACATATGCCCCCGTTTCTAGACTTGAAGCTATTCGTATATTGCTTGCTTATGCGAACCATCATGACATCACACTTTACCAAATGGATATTAAAAGTGCATTTCTAAATGGGGAGATTGAGTAAGAAGTCTATGTTAAGCAACGCCCCAGCTTTGTAAATCCTAAGAAACCCAACCATGCTTACAAGCTTCGTAAAGCTCTTTATGGACTTAAGCAAGCCCCTTGTGCCTGGTATAAGTGCCTAACAAAGTTTCTTCTTGAAAAGGTGTTTGAAATTAGTAAAATTGATGCAACCTTATTCACTAAGAGAGTTAATGGTGAATTATTTGTGTGCCAAATTTATGTGGATGATATTATCTTTGGATCTACTAACCCACAATTTAGTGAGAAATTTGGAAGGTTGATGTCCGAGAAGTATGAGATGTCCATGATGTGTGAGCTGAAATTTTTCCTTGGTTTGCAAATCAAGCAAACGAGAGAAGGATCTTTCATCTCTCAAACCAAGTACACCAAGGACTTGATCAAGAAGTTCAACATGAAAGAGTGTAAAGGTATGACACTCCTATGCCTACTAGTGGACATGTTAATCTTACCAAGGAGGACAAACCCATTGATCAAAAGGTTTATTGATCAATGATTAGATCATTGCTATATCTATGTGCCTCCCATCCCGATATCATGATTAGTGTTTGCATGTGTGCTAGATATCAAGCTGCTCCTAAAGATTGTCATCTTAAGGCCATGAAAACAATTGTGAGATACTTAATACATACACCAAACTTTGGCATTTTGTATCCCAAGGGTTCTTCTTTTAACCATGTTTCCTATTCCGACTCGGACTATGCCAAAGATAAGGTTGATAGAAAATCCACCTCGGGTACATGTCAATTTCTTGGTAGACCTCTTGTGTCTTGGTCCTCCAAGAAACAAAACTCGGTATATCTATCTACCGCCGAAGCAGGATATATTTCCGCTAGATCATGTTGTGCTCAATTGCTATGGATGACTCAAACTCTTAAGGATTATGGAATACATGTGATACATGTACCATTGTAATGTGACAATGGGAGTGCAATCAAAATTGCTTATAATCCCGTGCATTATTCGCGAACTAAGCATATTCAAGTTCGACATCATTTCATTCATGATCATGTTGCCAAAGGAGATATCAATCTCAAGCATGTCCGTACTAACAAACAACTAACCGATATCTTTACTAAGGCACTTGATGAAAAAATATATTTTTTCCCTTGAGGAGTGAGTTGAACATCATTTATGCTTCAAAATTTAGCTAGACTCACTCGGTTGCATGCAAGGGCATGATCTTAGATGATACTTCCTTGATACATTTGACATACTATCTTATATCATGGAAATATATGCTCCCTTTTATCGCAACTAACATTTTGTAGGTACTTGGAAGAACTACACTCCACAAGATTGCCAACTACTCATATCACAAGCAATCCTGTCATCGCCAAGTATCCACAACCCCTCTTTGATGATGGAAGGAAGAAGACAAAACAAGCCATATCCTTGACACATATTTGCTGAGATCACAATTAATTGCTCACAATTGGTATCATGTAATTTGGATATATCATGTTCTTCCTTACATGACTAAACCATGTAGGTGAAAAGAGAACCAAAACGATCAAGCATTGCTCCCAACTCAAGATGATCTTCATCAACATCGAGCATCCACAACAAGTTCTCCTACATGCTATGTCATGAAAATCACTCAAAGGTATGTGATCATATCCTTGAAATAGCTTTACTCCAAGTCATGAGATAAAGCAACTCAAGTGATATGAAAACATTAAAATGCTTACTCGAAAAATGGTAACCACATTTTGAGCTTAACGATGAGTATGACCTATGATCAAGTATTCTTGCTTGGCTCCTAAGTCGATATACTCTAATATAGGTGACCCAGCCACCGACCTTTATCTAGATGAAATCTCTTGTTTGGTTCATCTAATATTTACATGCCTTCTTAGAACCACTCAATTCTCATCTAGTTGAAACATTTGTTTCAAATCCTTTTTAAAATTCATTGCAGATTCTCTCGAATATTTTGAGACTTTCTGAAAAATGCTCTTGACAAATCTTGCCAAGTTTCTGTTCAGCCCTCGGAGCCTACGACTCAAATAACTCAGTATCACCGATTCAGCAGATAGGTTGCATGACCACATTTCGGTTTCACCGACTTATTTGCCTTGGAGCCACCGATTTTGTTAAGTTCTATCCTCTTTGATAAACTTGAAGGGGGAGAAACTTCTGTTCAAGGATCCCTATGTCAAAGGGGGAGAAACTTTAAAGCATCTTTTTCGGCTGATAAAAGGGGGATAAAAAGTATTCAATGATCCCTTAGGCTCATATACTCTCTATGATCCTTACGTTCTATGATCCATACTTTCAATGAACCCTATTTTCTAGGATCCCTTCTCATTCAGTGATCCCTTTATCTGACCCTATGTATGAAACTTTTTGGAAATTAATGCCAAAGGGGGAGAAGTACCAAAGCTTGAATGCAAATGGGGAGATATACAATTAAGGGGGAGATATAACATTAAGGGGGAGAGCATCAAAAGATTTTGTTTGTATATAGGGGGAGAATACCAAAGTCTATGCCTATCCATAGGGGGGAGATATTATGATCACCCAAAGTGAGAGACACTACTTAAGGGGGGGAGAGAGTATATCAAGTTTTACGTTATTTGCCTACTATTGTCAAACTTGTCTCACCCTACCTACTCCCAATATCTACATGCTAATATTAGGGGAGAAAGTTCTAAATGATCATAGAGACATATCAATATTAAGGAATACTATCTTCTATATGTTCCCCACATCTTGGTACTGTTGAGTTCTATTGCATTTTTGGCTTGTAGAATACTCCTGTATTTCCTAACATTGTTTTCTCAAGTGTATTTCTCTATTAGAATGCTCAAGAACTCAAGGTAAGTATATGCATCACATCTTTTATCAAGATGATCTCTTGCTTCTTGCATGGTGATGACCCAGAAGTATAGGGGATCTATCATAGTCCTTTCAATAAGTAAGAGTGTCGAACCCAACGAGGAGCAGAAGGAAATGACAAGTGGTTTCCAGTAAGGTATTCTCTGCAAGCACTGAAATTATCGGTAACAAATAGTTTTGTGATAAGATAATTTGTAACGAGTAACAAGTAACAAGTGTAGCAAAGGTGCAACAAGGTAGCCCAATCCTTTTTGTAGCAAAGGACATGCCTGGACAAACTCTTATATAAAGCAAAGCGCTCCCAAGGACACATGGGAATTTCTGTCAAGTTAGTTTTCATCATGCTCATTTGATTCGCGTTCGTTACTTTGATAATTTGATATGTGGGTGGACCGGTGCTTGGGTGCTCACCTTACTTGGACAAACCTCCCACTTATGATTAACCCCTATCGCAAGCATCCGCAACTATGAAAGAAGAATTAAGATAAATCTAACCATAGAATGAAACGTGTGGATCCAAATCAGCCCCTTACGAAGCAACGGATAAACTAGGGTTTAAGCTTCTGTCACTCTAGCAACCCATCATCTACTTATTACTTCCCAATGCCTTCCCCTAGGCCCAAATAATGGTGAAGTGTCATGTAGTCGACGTTCACATAACACCACTAGAGGAGAGACAACATACATCTCATCAAAATATTAAACGAATACCAAATTCACATGATTACTTATAACAAGACTTATCCCATGTCCTCAGGAACAAAGGTAACTACTCGCAAAACATGTTCATATTCATAATCAGAGGAGTATTAATTATCATAAAGGACCTGAATATGTGATCTTCCACCAAGTAAACCAACTAGCATCAACTACAAGGAGTAATCAACACTACTAGCAACCCACAGGTACCAATCTGAGGTTTGAGACAAAGATCGGATACAAGAGATGAACTAGGGTTTGGAGAGGAGACGGTGCTGGTGAAGATGTTGATGGAGATTGACCCCCTCTCAATGAGAGGATCATTGGTGATGATGATGGCTTCGATTTCCCCCTCCGGGAGGAAAGTTTCCCTGGCAGAACAGCCCTGCCGAAGCTCTAGATTGGTTCTGTCCAAGTTCCGCCTCGAGACTTCGGCGCTTCGTCCTGAAAGCTCCCTTCTGATTTTTTTTCTAGGTCAAAACCCTCCATATAGTAGAACATGGGCGCCAGGGGCCTGCGAGGTGGGCCACAAGCCTGCTAGGCGGGGCCAGGGGGTTGGCCGCGCCTGGCAGGCTTGTCACCTCCTTGTGTCCCCCCTCTGGTATCTGTTTCTCCCAGTATTTTTTATATATTCCAAAATAATTCTCTGTAGATTTTTTAGGACTTTTGGAGTTGTGTAGAATAGGTATCTCATAATTGCTCCTTTCCCAGTCCAGAATTCCAGCTGCCGGCATTCTCCCTCTTCATGTAAACCTTGTAAAATAAAAAAGAAAAATCATAAGTATTGTACCATAATGTGTAATAACAGCCCATAATGAAATATATATCAATATAAAAGCATGATGCAAAATGGACGTATCAACTCCCCCAAGCTTAGACCTCGCTTTCCCTCAAGCGAAAGCCGAGATGGATAAATATGTCCTCATGTTTAGAGATAGAGGTATCGATAAAAAATATAAAACAAACATGAGGGTATCATGAACATCCTTAGAATAGAAATATTTCTTGTACAAGATTTCTTATGCTAGAGTAACAATTCATTCACAAGATAAAGTATGAACCAAGAACTCTATTGACAACCAACAAACTATGATCTTTGTCATTGAAGCAATTGACAATTTATAACATCGGAAAGAGTCAATATAAGAGCTTGTAAAGCAAACCCACATACTCAATCGTCTTTTAGTCTTTCACAATTGCTAACACTCACACGATACCCATGAGATCAAAGCTTCAATTAGTCACAGAGAAAGATAGGGACTTATAGTTTTGCCTCCCAACTATTCACCTCAATGGTGATGTCAACAATAATAACTCATGATCACCCACGTCCGAGTGGATATATGCATCTAGATCATTCCCCAACACATAATTCTTGCCAAGAGAGACGAAATATAGGAAGTGGTGTGGATCACCATGACTCTTGCATAAAGGTAAGTACTTAAAAAGTAGAGGTAACAGATAGGCCCTTCGCAGAGGGAAGAAGAGATTGTCATGCGCTTTTTGTTTTGGGATGCACAAACTCTTAGTGCAGAGGAATGCCACGTTGTATTTCCCTTTGTGATAGCAACCTTTATCATGCAGTTTGTCGCTTTTATTTCTTTACTATCACAAGTTCGTAAAAAACTTATTTCCCTTACAATAAAAGATCACATATAGTTAGGAGCAATTTTTATTGCTTTTTGCACCGATGACAACTTACTTGAAGGATCTTATTCAATCCATAGGTAGGTATGGTGGACTCTCATGGCGAAATTGGGTTGAGGTGTTTCGATGCACAAGTAGTATCTCTACTTGGTGCAGATGTTTTGGCTAATATGAGGTGGAAGCAAGCACTACATGTTGGAGGATCTAAAACCATATAACTTCTATCCGAGGCAAGCAAACATAACCCATTATGTTGTCTTCCTTGTCCAACATCAACTTCTTAGCATGTAATATTTTAATGAGTGGTCACAATCATAAAAGATGTCCAAGATAATATATTTATATGTGAATCTCTCTTTCTTTATCACACCTATTCAATTGCACCAATGACCAACTACTATGTTTGTTAACTCCCAACAAATTTCAATTGACATACTGTAACATCCCAAAATTTCATTTTTGGAATGTTATGAAATATAGCTATGCATCCATCATCATCATTGCTTGAATGTATGTAATTGTTGAAATGCCCCTTCTGAATTTCTGAAAACCCTTTCTACTTCCCCTAAGTTGCTTTCACCTATTTGTAAATCTTGGTAAAATGTTCAAAATAAGAGGGGAGTAACATGACACTCCACAACAGGGTCATCTTGGTGATATATTTGAACAATAAGAACCAGGGGGTCTTTTGAAAAATATTTGCAAAAGGTTTTAAAACCAAATAGGCAATTTCTAAAAATATTATTTTATCAAAGTATTCAAATGACATAATAAAAATGTTCAATTAATGGAATTTATTATTCTGTTAATTTCGATATATAATACTCCTATATTTAGAAAAAAAATTAATGCTTTTAAAGACGTTTTACTGCTCTGGTTATTAAAAACAGTAACGGTTTTGTAATTAAACGGGCCGGCCCACGGGCATTTATTAGCGAAGTAATTACCAACCGGTCGACTAACGCGCAGTTGACGCCCCCTCTCTCTCTGACATCGGGACCCACCCGACCGACCATTCGCACCGTGCGGTCATCCCTCTCCTTCCCACACGAGCCGACGACCTCGCCGGCAGTTTCTTCTCCTCCCCGGATCTCCCTCCTCTCTCCTCCCCGCACACACCCGAGCACCCTATATAAGAGACCCAACTCCCCGCATCCATTTCCCCCTGATCCCCCTCTTCCGTCGCCAGAACGCCGCCGGAAACCCTCGCCGGAGCCCCTGCCACCACCGAAGCTCCCCATTGCTCGTGGCCATCGACTCCGACCTCCCCTCGCCTCTCCGACGCCACTGTTCGACGCTGGACGTCAAGCGCCACCGCCCGGACCCCTTCAACATCTCCCTCGACCACCGGAGCTCCTCGTCGACGACCTCGCCGCCTCGGATCCACCGGAGACCTCCAACGCCGGCGACCTTTACACTTTGAGCTCCCTCATTCGTTCGATCTGGATCTGATGACCCAGATTATAACGTTAAGCCCCGAACCGTTTTGCTCTAGCCATCGGCCGTCCGCCCGTAACCCCACTCGCACACACCTCTTTGGCCACTCACAGGCTGCCACGTAGCCCCTGGCCGTCCGGTAGTTTTCTGTTTTTTTCTGTTTTGTTTAATTAACAGAAACTTTTCAAATTTGTTTTAGCTATAACTTTTAATATGTTTAATCTTTTGAGTTGATTCTTTTTGCAATAGCTCACATTTTTCATGTAGTTTCACCCTGTACTTTTAAATTTTAAATTTGAACTATAAAATTTGAATTTAATCAAATTTTCTCAAATCATTCAAATCTGAATAACTAGAGTTTGAAAATAGATTTTGATATGAATCTTTTTGCTACTGTTTGGTCTTAGTTAGGACTATCTTCATGATTAGTTTGAGGATTTTTAGGATGATTTTGATTAGTGTTCTAGCTATAAAAAGATTCTGCCTATTAGTTAGTATAGTTTTATTTATTTAGTTTTTAGTTAGTTTAAATTAGATTTAGTTTTATTTTGTTTAGTAGTGTTGTTGCTTGAACATTTAGTGTTTTACTTACTGTTAAAAAAAATGTAAATTTGCTTAGTTTGTTTCTTTATTAACATAGGAATCACAACTTCTTTTCAAATAGGTTTAATTTGATTAAAACAACTAGTTAGTAATAGTTTTTCTTTCAACAAAGTTTTATATAATTTAATTCTTTTTTCTAAGACAAGTTTAATTGTAAATTCTTTTCTGTTAAGAACATGTTTTGTTAATAAATAATAAGTTTAGTTTCATTCTTTTGTTAGTAAATGTATACTTGATTCATATAGTGTTTATCAAAACTTTTATAAACTTTACTAAAGTTTTACTCAACAAACTTTAAATTTATTTAATTCTGTTATTAATAAAAAAAATTGTTTTCTTGCTGTCAACTATTGTTTTGGTTAATACAAATGGTTTCATTATGTTAGTAATGTTTTATTCATCACCTTTTTGAAAACAAAACTTTGTGTGTTTTCTTGCTTGTGATTTGTGCATTGTTTTGTCTTGATTGTTTACTAGTTCATGGTTGATGTTTGTGAGTTGCAATATTTTGTTGTATGCTTATTGAGTGCTTGTTTGCTTCGTTAGATTATCCGGAGTGCGAAGCTTGTTACTTAGAGTCACTCACGTACGAAGATCATCAATCAGGCAAGTCACTTTGATCATGTTTACCCATGTTTTATTGCATTAGTTCTACCATTCCCCCCAATTGCATAAAAAGTAGGTAATTGGAAACTTGGTTACGGTTGTAGTATCATGTGGTAGGTACCCCCTCTCAACCTTTGACACATTGGCCCCGGGAAACGTTGTTTTACTTTTTGCTATGCTATTAGTAGACGGGGTTGGTTGTGTGATTCATGAGAGTTGAGAGAGTTAAAAATTTCAAGACCTACATAATGATCAAGACTTCAAGACTCCAAGTTTTCAACATACCTCTGGGTGGATGATGGTTGAACGGCACCCTGGAGAAACCAGTGGATTTGCTTAGGTGTTGCTGGAGATGGCCAGTATTCACGCGGAAAGGTCCACCCAGGCACAAAGAGATGGATGGATGCTTCAAAACCCAAGGCTTACCTGCACAGCCACAAGTCATTATGGGCTCTGGCTTGGTTGGATATCGTGGTAACCCTGGACAGGCGGTGCTACGAGATGTAGAAGAATGGTAGGAAAGGATGGGCACCGACAGAGTCGCAGGGAAACCCTTTGGAAGATCATGTTTTGGTCATCCGTTTCTCAAACACCCTGAAGTGCGAGAAATCAAACGAAGGCGACCAAATCTTGTGGGGAACGTGTGCAAAGCTCTGCAGAGTACTCAAACCTAATCGATTAGCCGTGTCCACAGTCATGGACGACTTGAGTCAAAGGAACTGAAACTTTCGGAAACTCTCAACACAATTAATATGATGATGTGGGTATTAATAACTTGGGTATGAGAATTGGTTGGTGGAACCATCTCATTAAACAACCAACTTAGTAATAATTTTGCTTAGCCCTCTCTTGTTGTATGAAATGCCATAATTGCATATAGATTAGAGGATTATCTTTTCACCCCTCTCTTGTGACTTTGTCGGCATATTCAACATGCTGACCTATATGGCTGCAACGTATCATGTTGCAGAGTACTTTTCCGACCAGGAGTGAGGATACGCTCTACGCTCGGTGAGATGCCCTTGGAGTCAGATGGACTCATCTACCTTCGACGCTTCCGCAAGACTTAGTTATTCTCATGAGTTGGCCTTCGGCCACTTTATTGTAATGATTATTGTAATAAAGGACTCGATATGAGATTTCGTTAAATAATGTTGTGTGATTTCCCTTTGATATATACATTGATGTACCGTGTGTGTACCAGCATGATCTTGGGATGGTACGGAAACACCGAAGATTCGACCTTTTAGGTCGGGTCGCTACAGAAATGGTATCAGAGCACACGCTGACCGTAGGACGTAACCTCTAGGATTGGAAAGCCTTAGGATTTATTTCTCTTTGTCTTTAAAATTCTTATACTCTCATCTACTAATTTCTGATTTCTCTCCAGTTATTTCAAAATTTAATGATGGCCACCTTCATCCCAGTGTTGATCACGGAGTTTTGCCAGCCTGACGCAACGATGCCCTTTGGTAAGGAGCTGATGAGGATCGTCAAGGACGTGAGGATTGCTTTGTCGAGCATCACCGGGACTCCTATCATGTCATTTCCCCAAGATGGACACTACAGGATCGAGGTGCACATCCCAGGGAAGACCTTTGGGAATCGGAAGGAACCCATCGACTTCAAGTTTGTGGCACCCAGCTGGATACTTGGAAGAGACATGGCCATTCATCGTGCCCTTGGACGTATTCAGGAGGAATACAGAGGTGGAACCATTTCACCAGGACTCAGCGTGGTTTGTCGCAGGGATGCCAATGGAAACATCATAACCCCTCCCACTGCAGACACCACCATTTCCTATATCCAGACCTTGGAGACTCACATCAGGACCCTGGAGCTTCGAGTTTGTGCTGATACGAAGACAATCAAGAATCTGATGAACCGCGAGATTGACCTCAAAGCTGACTTACGGGAAGCCGAGTACGAGCATGAGTATGAGGTGAAGGATTTCTTAGAGAGGATCGACAAGCTAAACACTCGCATCGCCACTCTGGAGGAACAGATGGACATGGGTGAAAATCTTCATCCTGAGGGAGACTTGGCTCCTTTCATCAGCGACGATGATGACTATGAGGAGAGCACCACTGGAGGAGACTCGGTCACCATGTACTTCTGAGGAAAACTTTAGTTATGCCCACCATGTATCTTTTATTTTCAACGTTAAAAGCGTAGGTCGATGCTTAGTTTGATTGAGTATTGTATTCCGATGTTTGGCATTGATTGAATAAATGAATGAGTGTTTGGTGTGATATGTTTGTTGCATTGCATATGGGTAGTGAATTTCTCCTTTTAGGCCCTTGTTCTATTCTAATTCTCACCCCTCTGAAAACAGCAAGATGCCTCCACGACGTGAGTCCGACTTCACCTTCCCGCCAGAACTCACGCAACTCCTTCAGCAGCAGAATGCACGGATGCAGATATTGATCCAGAATCAGACCAACAACCAGAACAACAACCACCACCATCCACCCCAGGCTGACAATCCCACCCGTTTTTTGAGGTTGAACCCTCCAACTTTCTCCAGCAGCACTGAGCCCATTGTAGCAGATGACTGGCTCCGTAAGATGGAGAGAGAACTCGTCACCGCTGGATGTACTGATGCTGAGAAAGTACGCTTTGCCGCACATCAACTGGATGGACCAGCAGCTTCATGGTGGGAACACTACACCACCACATATCCTATTGCTGAGGTAACTTGGGAGCAGTTCAAGCAAGCTTTCCGCACCGCACATGTTTCAGCTGGAGCTATGAGTCTGAAGAAGCGCGAGTTTCGCAACTTGCGCCAGGGAAATCGCTCTGTGGCCCAGTACGTGGACGACTTCAGCACATTGGCCCGTTATGCACCAGGAGACGTGGCCGATGATGCGGCCAAACAAGAGAAATTTCTGGAAGGACTCAACGATGAGTTGAGCATGCAGCTGGTAGTGGCTACCTTCAACAACTACCAAGAGCTGGTGGACAAGGCCCTCATCTTGGAGGGAAAGCACCAGCAAATTGAGAACCGCAAGAGGAAGTACACTCAGGGGAAGTTTAACTCTGGAGCTCATCCGAAGCCTTGATACACCCCGTACTCCGGAAATACCGGATCAGGTATCGGTAAGTTTGGAAGGCACACTCATGTGGTGCACAACCATGGAGGCCACAACCATGGAGGAAATGGGAATCTTCGTCCCAACCATGGCAACTTCAAGACTGACAATGGGAATGGGAACAACAACCAGCACCGTCACGCTCCTACTCAGAAGGATCTGAGCCACATCACCTGTTTCAAGTGTCAGAAGACAGGGCACTATGCTACTGAATGTCCCCAGAGCAAGCAGGGAAATGGAAACGGCAACTCCGCAGCCAAGAAGCCAAATCCGTTTCCTCGTGCCCAGGTGAACCACCTTGACGTGGAAGAAGTCTATGATCAACCCGAGACTATGGTTGGTAAGTTTTTATTGCATTCACTTCCTGTTACATTACTTTTTGATTCCGGTGCAACTCATTCATTCATATCAAGGGTAGTTGTGGATAAGTATGGTTTGCCCACCAAAACCCTTAGTCAACCCATTAAGGTCAGTTCCCCAGGAGGTATGATGATGGCAGGGATAGGATGCCATGCCTTGAAGCTTAATATAGGAAACCATGTTTTTCCCACCGACCTCATCGTCTTAGAATCCCAGGGATTGGATGTAATCCTAGGCATGGATTGGATGACCAAGTATGAAGGAAATCTTGATTGCCCCAGCAAGTCTGTTTCACTCACCACCCCGGAGAACAAGAGGATTAAGTATGTATCCTGACGCACACGTATGAGTGCTCGGTTAAATTCCCTCACAGGAGTTGTTCAGGAGGAAGTACCTATGGTAAAAGACTTTCCGGATGTATTCCTGAAAGAATTACCAGGCATGCCACCAGATAGGGAGATTGAGTTCCTAATAGAGCTACAACCAGGGACAGCCCCAATTTCCAAGAGACCCTATCGGATGCCCGCAAATGATCTGGTGGAAATCAAGAAGCAAATTAAGGAGTTATTGGACAAGGGATATATTCGCCCAAGTTCTTCACCTTGGGGAGCCCCAGTTCTTTTGGTGGAGAAGAAGGATAAAACCTTGAGAATGGTAGTCGATTATCGTGCCTTGAATGAGGTGACTATCAAGAACAAGTACCCTCTGCCGATGATTAATGACTTGTTTGATCAGCTAGTAGGCACCAAAGTATTCTCCAAGATCGATCTTCGATCAGGGTATCACCAACTGAAGATTCATGAACAGGATATACCCAAAACAGCTTTCACCACAAGGTATGGCTTGTATGAGTATACCGTCATGTCTTTTGGTTTGACAAATGCTCCTGCTTACTTCATGAGTTTGATGAACAAAATATTCATGGAATACCTGGATAAGTTTGTTGTGGTGTTCATCGATGACATTTTGATATTCTCCAAGAACGAGGAAGAACACAAGGAACATTTACGTTTAGTTCTGGAGAAGCTGAGAGAGCATCAATTATATGCCAAGTTCAGCAAATGTGAATTTTGGCTGACGGAAGTCGGATTCCTTGGACATATTATTTCCGGAGATGGAATAGCAGTGGACCCTGCTAAGGTTGAAGCCGTCACCAAGTGGAAGTCACCCACCTCAGTTAAGGAGATCCGCAGTTTCCTCGGACTTGCCGGATATTACCGGAGATTCATTGAGAATTTCTCAAAGATTGCCAAGCCCATGACAGAGTTGTTGAAGAAAGAGTCTAAGTATATTTGGACTGAGGAATGTGAAGCCAGTTTCCAGGAATTGAAGAAACGTTTAGCCACAGCCCCAGTGTTGATTTTTCCCAATATTCGGAAGGACTTCCAGGTTTATTGTGATGCTTCACGTCAAGGACTTGGAGGAGTACTCATGCAAGATGGAAAGGTTGTAGCTTATGCATCCAGACAACTACGACCTCATGAGTTTAATTATGCCACCCATGATTTGGAACTAGCAGCCGTAGTGCACGCACTCAAGACCTGGAGGCATTTCCTTATCGGAAATAGTGGTGATGTTTACACTGATCATAAGAGCCTGAAATATATCTTCACGCAGAAAGAGTTGAACCTCAGACAGAGGAGATGGTTAGAGTTAATCAAGGACTATGACATGAGATTACACTACCATCCAGGTAAGGCAAATGTGGTAGAAGATGCTTTGAGTCGGAAAACTTATGTAAACACACTCACAGTGGGAGGATTACCCCAGGAGTTAGCCGATGATCTCAGAGAGCTCAGGCTAGAGATAGTTCCAAGCGGATATGTTGCCACACTAGAAATCTAGTCCACCTTGACCGAAAGAATTCGAGAAGCCCAGAAATCGGACAAGGAGATAGCTGAGATAAAGCAGAGAATGGAAGATGGAAAAGCTAAAGGTTTTCGTTAGGATGAACACGGAACTTTGTGGTTTGAGAACCGCATCTATGTGCCCAATGACCCGGAGCTCAGGAAGTTGATACTTCAAGAAGCCCACGATTCCCCTTACTCGATACACCCAGGCAACACAAAGATGTATCTGGATTTAAAGGACAGTTATTGGTGGACAGGTATGAAGAAGGATATTGCTGAACATGTTGCAATATGTGATGTTTGTCAGCGAGTAAAGTCGGAACATCAGAAACCAGCAGGGTTACTCCAACCTTTACCGATACCCGAGTGGAAATGGGAAAAGCTTGGTATGGACTTCATCACAGGATTACCCAGGACCCGTTCAGGATTTGATTCCATCTGGGTAGTGGTATATCGTTTGACCAAGGTGGCTCATTTCATTCCAGTGAAAACCACCTATACCAGCGCTAAGCTAGCCAAGATATATATGACCAGGATCGTATGTCTGCATGGAGTTCCGAGGAGTATCGTGTCAGATAGAGGAACACAATTTACCTCAAAGTTTTGGCATCAGTTACATGAAACTTTGGGTACAAGGCTGGAGTTCAGTACAGCTTTTCATCCGCAGACCGATGGACAGACTGAGAGAGTCAACCAGATTCTAGAGGACATGTTGAGAGCTTGTGCGCTAGATTATGGATCTAGTTGGGATGACAACTTACCTTATGAAGAATTCTTGTACAACAACAGTTATCAGACCAGTCTGAAGATGGCCCCTTTCGAAGCATTATACGGAAGGAGGTGCAGAACACCATTGATGTGGGATGGTGTTGGAGACCGACAACTTTTTGGTCCCGACCTTATTCGAGATTCAGAAGATAAAGTCAAGTTGATTCGTGACAGACTCAAAATAGCTCAATCCCGACAGAAGAGCTATGCCGACAACAAACGCAAGGAAGTAACGTATGAAGTGGGAGATCGGGCATATCTTCGTGTGTCCCCACTTCGAGGAATCAAGAGGTTTGGTGTTAAAGGAAAGTTAGCACCCAGATTCATAGGCCCCTACAAAATTCTTGAACGTAGAGGCGAAGTTGCATACAAACTGGAATTGCCGGATGGATTGTCTAGAGTTCATGATGTTTTCCATGTTTCCCAGCTGAAGAAATGTCATGCTAAGATGGCTGATATTCCTTTGAGAGACACAGTGCCCCTAGAGGCCATACAACTTGACAATGATCTGACCTACGAGGAGAAGCCTGTCAGAATCCTCGAGACTGCCAACAGAGTTACCCGCAGCAGGATCATCAAGTTCTATAAGGCTTTGTGGAATCATCACACCGAGGAAGAAGCCACCTGGGAACGCGAAGAAGATCTTCATAGAGACCAACCGCACCTATTTTCTAGCCAACCCGAATCTCGAGGGCGAGATTCATCTTAAGGTGGGTAGGTTTGTAACATCCCAAAATTTCATTTTTCGAATGTTATGAAATATAGCTATGCATCCATCATCATCATTGCTTGAATGTATGTAATTGTTGAAATGCCCCTTCTGAATTTCTGAAACCCCTTTCTACATCCCCTAAGTTGCTTTCACCTATTTGTAAATCTTGGTACAATGTCCAAAATAAGAGGGGAGTAACATGACACTCCACACCAGGGTCATCTTGGTGATATATTTGAACAATAAGAACCAGGGGGTCTTTTGAAAAATATTTGCAAAAGGTTTTAAAACCAAACAGGCAATTTCTAAAAATATTATTTTTTTCAAAGTGTTCAAATGACATAATAAAAATGTTCAATGAATGGCATTTATTATTTTGTTAATTTTTATATATAATACTCCTATATTTAGAAAAAAAATTGAATGCTTTTAAAGACGTTTTACTGCTCTGGTTATTAAAAACAGTAACGGTTTTGTAATTAAACGGGCCGGCCCACGGGCATTTATTAGCGAAGTAATTACCGACCGGTCGACCGACGCGCAGTTGACGGCCCCCTCTCTCTCTGACATCGGGACCCACCCGACCGACCGTTTGCACCGCGCGGTCATCCCTCTCC
The DNA here is from genome assembly GCA_022496015.1 of Hordeum marinum. Lineage (NCBI taxonomy): Eukaryota > Viridiplantae > Streptophyta > Magnoliopsida > Poales > Poaceae > Hordeum > Hordeum marinum. The sequence continues at coordinate 222,812,074 of CM039678.1, read as the reverse complement.
TTCCCGCACGCACCGACGACCTCGCTGGCAGTTTCTTCTCCTCCCCGGATCTCCCTCCTCTCTCCTCCCCGCACACACCCGAGCACCCTATATAAGAGACCCAACTCCCCGCATCCATTTCCCCCTGAGCCCTCTCTTCCGTCGCCAGAACGCCGCCGCAAACCCTCGCCGGAGCCCCTGCCACCACCGAAGCACCCCATTGCTCGTGGCCATCGACTCCGACCTCCCCTCGCCTCTCCGACGCCACCGTTCGACGCCGGACGTCAAGCGCCGCCGCCCAGACCCCTTAAACATCTCCCTCAACCACCGGAGCTCCTCGCCGACGACCTCGCCGCCTCGGATCCACCGGAGACCTCCAACGCCGGCGACCTTTACACTGTGAGCTCCCTCAACCGTTCGATCTGGATCTGACGACCCACATTATAACGTTAAGCCCCGAACCGTTTTTCTCTAGCCATCGGCTATCCGCCCGTAACCCCACTCGCACACACCTCTTTGGCCACACACAGGCTGCCACGTAGCCCCTGGCCGTCCGGTAGTTTTCTGGGTTTTTTTCTATTTTGTTTAATTAACAAAAACTTTTCAAATTTGTTTTAGCTATAACTTTTAGTCTGTTTAATGTTTTGAGTTGATTATTTTTGCAATAGCTCACATTTTTCATGTAGTTTCACCCTGTACTTATAAATTTTAAATTTGAACTATAAAATTTGAATTTAATCAAATTTTCTCAAATCATTCAAATCTGAATAACTAGAGTTTGAAAATAGATTTTGATATGAATCTTTTTGCTACTGTTTGGTCTTAGTTAGGACTATCTTCATGCTTAGTTTGTGGATTTTTAGGATGACTTTGATTAGTGTTCTAGCTATAAACAGATTCTGCCTATTAGTTAGTATAGTTTTATTTATTTAGTTTTTAGTTAGTTTAAATTAGATTTAGTTTTATTTTGTTTAGTAGGTGCTGTTGCTTGAACATTTAGTGTTTTACTTACTGTTAAAAAATGTAAATTTGCTTAGTTTGTTTCTTTATTAACATAGGAATCACAACTTCTTTTCAAATAGGTTTAATTTGATTAAAACAACTAGTTAGTAATAGTTTTTCTTTCAACAAAGTTTTATATAATTTAATTCTGTTTTCTAAGACAAGTTTAATTGTAAATTCTTTTCTGTTAAGAACATGTTTTGTTAATAAATAATAAGTTTAATTTCATTCTTTTGTTAGTAAATCTATACTTGATTCATATAGTGTTTATCAAAACCTTTATAAACTTTACTAAAGTTTTTCTCAACAAACTTTAAATTTATTTAATTCTGTTATTAATAAAAAAAATGTTTTCTTGCTGTCAACTATTGTTTTGGTTAATACAAATGGTTTCATTATGTTAGTAATGTTTTATCCATCACCTTTTTGAAAACAAAACTTTGTGTGTTTTCTTGCTTGTGATTTGTGCATTGTTTTGTCTTGATTGTTTACTAGTTCATGGTTGATGTTTGTGAGTTGCAATATTTTGTTGTATGCTTATTTAGTGCTTGTTTGCTTCGTTAGATTATCCGGAGTGCGAAGCTTGTTACTTAGAGTCACTCACGTACGAAGATCATCAATCAGGCAAGTCACTTTGATCATGTTTACCCATGTTTTATTGCATTAGTTCTACCATTCCCCCCAATTGCATAAAAAGTAGGTAATTGGAAACTTGGTTACGGTTGTAGTATCATGTGGTAGGTACCCCCTCTCAACCTTTGACACATTGGCCCCAGGAAACGTTGTTTTACTTTTTGCTATGCTATTAGTAGACGGGGTTGGTTGTGTGATTCATGAGAGTTGAGAGAGTTAAAAATTTCAAGACCTACATAATGATCAAGACTTCAAGACTCCGAGTTTTCAACATACCTCTGGGTGGATGATGGTTGAACGGCACCCTGGAGAAACCAGTGGATTTGCCTAGGTGTTGCTGGAGATGGCCAGTATTCACGCGGAAAGGTCCACCCAGGCACAAAGAGATGGATGGATGCTTCAAAACCCAAGGCTTACCTGCACAGCCACAAGTCATTATGGGCTTTGGCTTGGTTGGATATCGTGGTGACCCTGGACAGGCGGTGCTACGAGATGTAGAAGAACGGTAGGAAAGGATGGGCACCGACAGAGTCGCAGGGAAACCCTTTGGAAGATCATGTTTTGGTCATCCGTTTCTCAAACACCCTGAAGTGCGAGAAATCAAACGAAGGCGACCAAATCTTGTGGGGAACGTGTGCAAAGCTCTGCAGAGTACTCAAACCTAATCGATTAGCTGTGTCCACGGTCATGGACGACTTGAGTCAAAGGAACTGAAACTTCCGGAAACTCTCAACACAATTAATATGATGATGTGGGTATTAATAACTTGGGTATGAGAATTGGTTGGTGGAACCATCTCATTAAACAACCAACTTAGTAATAATTTTGCTTAGCCCTCTCTTGTTGTAGGAAAATTGGCTTTACGCAAAACTTACTACTCCACCTGCCATAATTGCATATAGATTAGAGGATTATCTTTTCACCCCTCTCTAGTGACTTTGCCGGCATATTCAATATGCTAACCTATATGGCTGAAACGTATCATGTTGCAGAGTACTTTTCCGACCAGGAGTGAGGATACGCTCTACGCTCGGTGAGATGCTCTTGGAGTCAGATGGACTCATCTACCTTCGACGCTTCCGCAAGACTTAGTTATTCTCATGAGTTGGCCTTTGGCCACTTTATTGTAATGATTATTGTAATAAAGGACTCGATATGAGATTTCGTTAAATAATGTTGTGTGATTTCCCTTTGATATATAAATTGATGTACCGTGTGTGTACCAGCATGATCTTGGGATGGTATGAAAACACCGGAGATTCGACCTTTCAGGTCGGGTCGCTACACATACTTTTTATATGTGAAGTCATCACTCCCCATAAGATCATTATGTAAACTCTCTGCTTTTATTCTATTATTCTTTATTCATTACTCTCAAGAGCATAGTAATCTAGCAAAGCCCTCCCATCAAAACTACTTTTTATTATATAACTCTCGGGCTTGCTTACATAAGGGGAGCAAAGGCAAAAACTAAAAGGTCGATCATACTAAAATTTTATTCTACTAGATCAAAACGAGACAAAAAGGATCGAACTAAGAAAAACAAGAAAAACGAAAAACAAAATGGGAAAAAGGTGTGATGGTGATACGATACGACGCACCTCCCCCAAGCTTGGCACAAGCCAAGGGGAGTGCCCATGCCCATATGCTCAGGTATCCATCTTCAGAGGTGATTGTGGTGGAGTGGATGATGAGGTTGGAAGCTTGTCCAACTTCCTGCTCGTGCTTCAATATCCTTTGACATTATTATTCTTTACTCTCCTGCAGAAAACGAGAAGGAATAAATAGAACTTTGGGTTTTCTTCTTGCGTTTGGAAGGCTTGATTTTCCGAACTCCACGTGCATGTCTCCCAGTTGAGGCATAGGAGTCTCCTCTTCATCTGATCTTTCTTCTCTATACTTATCTTCTTGTTCCTCCTCCGAGAATAATCCATAAAGATCTAAGTCCCCATACAGCTTGGGATTGGAAATATAATGCGATATGTAGCTCTCCCCATCAGACTCTTGGGACGACATCTTGCTCTAAATATGTTGTAGAAATGGTTCAAAACAAAAACAGGAGGTATTGTCATGATACGAAAGTGCAAACCTTCGGGAGATTATATAATGAATTTTTTCCCACAGGAAGGGGTGTACCACAAGAAAACGGAGTCCGAAGGGCACACGGGGTGGTGACAAGCCCCCTAGGCACGGCCAGGGGGTGGCCGTGCCTAGCAGGCTGTCGCCTCCCCGTGCGTCCTTCAGACTACTTTTCATTATCCTAATTTTTTTAATATTCCAAAACTGAGTAAAATTGCTATTGGGAAAGTTTTGGAGTCAGTTTACTTACCGTATAACGTACCTATTCCTTTTCGGAGTCTGAAATGTTCCGGTAGGTCTCCCTAATATGCTCTTCCGAAGTTATGGTATTGATAACATTGGTTTCAACATTAATGGGAGTACCTGAGATATAATGTTTGATTCTTTGCCCGTTTACCACCTTTGGATTTGTGCCTTCGGCGTTGTTGATCTTGATGACACCAGAACGATATACTTCCTCAACAGTGTAATGCCCTTCCCATTTAGAGAGAAGTTTTCCTACAAAAAATCTTAACCGAGAATTGTATAGCAAGACATGATCGCCTACATTGAATTCACACTTTTGTATCCTTTTATCATGCCATCTCTTAAATTTTTCTTTAAACAACTTGGCATTTTCATAGGCCTGGGTTGTCCATTCATAAAGTGAGCTAATATCAAATAACCTCTTCTCACCAGCAAGTTTGAAATCATAGTTCAGCACTTTGATTGCCCAATAAGCTGTGTGCTCTATCTCTAGAGGTAAGTGACATGATTTACCATAAACCATTTTATACGGAGAGATACCCATAGGATTCTTATAGGTAGTTCTATAAGACCATAATGCATCGTCAAGTTTCTTAGACCAATTCTTCCTGGATCTATTAACTGTCTTTTGCAAGATCAATTTAATTTCTCTATTGCTTAATTCTACTTGACCACTAGACTGAGGATGATAAGGAGATGCAATTCTATGGTTAACATCATAATTAGCAAGAAATTTACGGAAAGCACCATGAATAAAATGTGAACCAACATCAGTCATTAAATATCTGGGGACTCCAAATCTAGGGGAAATAACTTCTTTAAGCATCTTAATAGAGGTATTATGATCGCACTATTAGTTGGAATAGCTTCTACCCACTTAGTAACATAATCAACAACAACTAAAATATGAGTATACCCGTTGGACGTTGGAAAATGTCCCATATAATCGAAGCCCCAAACATCAAATGGTTCAATAACAAGAGAGTAATTCATAGGCATTTCCTGACATCTACTAATATTGCCAATTCTTTGACATTCATCACATGACAAGACAAACTTACGAGCATCCTTGAAGAGAATAGGCCGATAAAAACCAGTTTTTAATACCTTGTGTGCAGTTCTATCTCCGGCATGGTGTCCTCCGTATGCTTCGGAATGACACTTCTGTAGGATCTGTTCCTGTTCCTACTCAGGTACACAACGTCTAATAACACCATATACTCCTTCTTCATAAAGGTGTGGGCCATCCCAGAAGTAATGTCTTAAATCATAGAAAAACTTTTTCTTTTGTTGGTATGTGAAACTAGGCGGTATAAATTTAGCAACAATGTAATTAGCATAATTAGCATACCAAGGAGCATTACGAGAAGCATTTATGATCGTTAATTGTTCATTAGAAAATCTATCATCAATAGGTAGTGGGTTATCAAGGACATTCTCTAACCTAGACAAGTTATCTGCTATGGGATTATCAGCACCCTTTCTATCAACAATATGCAAATCAAATTCTTGTAGCAGAAGAACCCACCTAATAAGTCTAGGTTTAGCATCTTTCTTTTCCATAAGATATTTAATTGTAGCATGATCAGTGTGAACAGTTACTTTAGAATCAACAATATAGGGTCTAAACTTATCACAAGCGAACATAACTGCTAAAAATTCTTTTTCAGTAGTAGCGTAGTTTCTTTGAGCACTATCTAGAGTTTTGCTAGCATAATGAATAACATTTAATTTCTTATCAACTCTTTGTCCTAGGACAGCACCAATGGCATAATCACTAGCACCACACATAATTTCAAAGGGTGGGTTCCAATCAGGTGGTTGAACAACAGGTGCAGAAATCAAGGCATTCTTAAGAATTTCAAAAGCTTCTACACAATCATCATCAAAAACGAATGGAACATCCTTTTGCAAGAGATTAGTGAGTGGCCTAGAAATCTTAGAGAAGTCTTTAATAAATCTCCTATAGAAACCAGCATGACCAAGGAAACTTCTTATACGTCTTATATCCATAGGACACGGCATTTTTCAATAGCATCAACTTTAGCCTTGTCAACTTCAATACCTCTTTCGGAAATTTTGTGTCCCAGGACGATGCCTTCATTAACCATAAAGTGACACTTCTCCCAATTCAAGACAAGATTAGTTTCTTCACATCTCTGCAACACTCTATCAAGGTTGCTCAAACAATCATCAAAAGAAGTTCCGTAAACTGAAAAATCATCCATGAAAACCTCAACAATCCTTTCACAAAAATTAGATAATATAGCAGTCATGCATATTTGAAAGGCAGCAGATGCATTGCATAAACTGAAAGGCATACGTCCATAAGCAAAGGTACAAAAATGGCAGGTAAAGGTGGTCTTCTCTTGGTCCTCTTTTGACACAGGTATTTGAGAGAAACCAGAATAACCATCTAGAAAGTAGAAATGTGTGTGTTTGGATAATCTTTCTAGCATTTGATCAATAAAGGGTAGAGGCTAGTGGTCCTTTCTAGTAGCTTTATTCAATTTCCTAAAATCAATTACCATTCTATACCCTATAACAATTCTCTATGGGATCCATTCATTTTTATCATTAGGAACTACGGTAATACCTCCTTTTTAGGGACACAATGAACGGGACTAACCCATATACTATCAGCAATAGGGTAAATGATACTTGCCTCCAGAAGCTTTAATATCTCATTTCTTACCACTTCTTTCATTTTAGGATTCAACCGTCATTGGTGATCAACAACTGGTTTAGTATCAGGCTCCATTTTAATTTTGTGCTGACATAGAGTGGGACTAATGCCCTTAAGATCATCAAGAGTATATCCAATAGCATCATGGTGCTTCCTCGGAGTTTTCAATAATCACCATTCTTCATGCTCTGAAAGGTTAGCACTAATAATAACAAGATATATCTTCTTTTCATCAAGATAAGCATATTTTAGAGTATCTGGTAATTGTTTAAGCTCGAACACGGCATCACTCTTGGGTAGAGGAGGATCCCCAAGTATTTCAACAGGCAAGTTGTGTTTCGGAATAGGATGTTGATCAAAGAAAATCTTATCTATTTCATTCCTTTCATTCATATGCATGTCATTTTCATGGTCTAGAAAATATTTGTTCTAAAGTATCGGTAGGAGGCATAGCAATAGAAGCAACACCAATAATTTCATCCTTACTAGGCAATTATTTATCATGGGGTGTCTATGAAATTTATAGAAAGTAAAATCATGAGACGTATCCCCAAAACTAACGGTAATTGTTTCCTTCTCACAATCTATCCTGGCATTAACGGTATTCAAGAAGGGTCTACCAAATATAATGGGACAAAATCATCTTGTGGGGAGCCAAGAACAATAAAATCAGTAGGATATTTTATTTTCCCACACAAGACTTCAACATCTCTAATAATCCCAACTGGTGATATAGTGTCTCTATTAGCAAGCTTAATTGTAACATCAATTTCCTCTATCTCAGCTAGTACAATATCATTCATAATCTCTTTATATAAGGAAAAAGGAATTGCACTCACACTAGCACCCATATCACATAAGCCGTGATAACAATGACCTCCTATTTTAACAGAAACATCAGGCGTGCCAACAATGGGTCTATGTTTATCTTTAGCATCAGGTTTAGCAATTCTAGCAGCTTCATCACAAAATTAAATAACATGCCCGTCAATATTATCAACCAAGAGATCATTCACCATAGCAATACTAGGTTCAACTTTAATTTGCTCAGGGGGTGTAGGTTCTATCATAGCTCTTACGAACCACAGTTGAAGCTTTACCATGTTCCTTTATTCTAACAGGGAAAGGTGGTCTTTCAATGTAAGCTGCGGGAATAACAGGATCAACATCATAACTGATAGTTTTATCTTCAACTTTAATAGGTTCAACTACTTTCACTTCGATGGGAGGATGATATTTAAACCACTTCTTCTTAGGGAGATCAACATGAGCAGCAGAAGATTCACAAAAAGAAGCTACTATCTTAGAGTCAAGTCCAAATTAAGTGCTAAATTCGCGGAAAGTATCAGTGTCTACGAAGGATTTAACACAATCACACTTAAGGTTCATACCTGACTCATTACCTTCGTCGAGTTCCCAACCTTCAGAGTTGTGTTAAATTATTTCCAATAAATCCCATTTGAAGTCAATATCTTTCTTCATATAGGAACCAGCACAATAAGTATCGAGCATGGATTGATCATTACGAGAAAGCCGAGCATAAAAATTCTAAATAATAATTTCTCTCGAGAGCTCATGATTGGAGCATGAATATAACATTGACTTAAGCCTCCCCCAAGATTGAGCGATTCTTTCTCCTTCAGGAGGCCAAAAATTATAACTATATATCCGATCACGGTGAACTAGATGCATAGGGTAGAACTTCTGATGAAATTCCATCTTCAATCGGTTGTAGCTCCATGATCCAATATCATCACATAGCCTATACCATGTAAATGCCTTTTCCTTCTAAGATAAAGGAAAAACCTTCTTATTAATGTGATCCTCGAGTAGACCTGCAAGCTTAAATAATCCACAAACTTCATCCACATAGATTAGATGTAAATCAGGATGTAGTGTTCCATCTCCTGTGTAAGGATTAGCTAGCAGTTTCTCAATTATACCCGAAGGAATTTCATAATAAATATTTTTAGTAGGTTCAGTAGGTTGAGGCATAACTCTTTGTGTTTCCGTTCGAGGTGAAGATACCCCAAACAAGCCCCTCAAAGGATTACTTTCCATAGTGACAAGTGACAGTAAATTTCAGCACACTATATAAATTTTTCCTTACCAGATTCCACTTTCCAAAGACGCTTCACTCCCAGGAAACGGTGCCAGAAAAGAGTCTTGACCCACAAGTATAGGGGATCTATCGTAGTCCTTTCGATAAGTAAGAGTGTCGAACCCAACGAGGAGCAGAAATAAATGACAAGCAGTTTCCAGTAAGGTATTCTCTGCAAGCATTGAAATTATCGGTAACACATAGTTTTGTGATAAGATAATTTGTACGAGTAACAAGTAAAAAGTGTAGCAAAGGTGAAGCAAGGTAGCCCAATCCTTTTTGTAGCAAAGGACAGGCCTAGACAAACTCTTATTTAAAGCAAAGCGCTCCCGAGGACACATGGGAATTTCTGTCAAGCTAGTTTTCATCATGCTCATTCGATTCGCGTTTGTTACTTTGATAATTTGATGTGTGGGTGGACCGGTGCTTGGGTTCTGACCTTACTTGGACAAACCTCCCACTTATGATTAACCCCTCTCGCAAGCATCTGCAACTACAAAAGAAGAATTAAAATAAATCTAACCATAGCATGAAACGTGTGGATCCAAACCAGCCCCTTACGAAGCAACGCATAAACTAGGGTTTAAGCTTCTATCACTATAGCAACCCATCATCTGCTTATTACTTCCCAATGCCTTCCCCTAGGACCAAATAATGGTGAAGTGTCATGTAGTCGACGTTCACATAACACCACTAGAGGAGAGACAACATACATCTCATCAATATGTCGAACGAATACCAAATTCACATGATTACTTATAACAAGACTTATTCCATGTCCTCAGGAACAAACATAACTACTCGCAAAACATGTTCATGTTCATAATCAGAGGAGTATTAATTATCATAAAGGATCTGAACATATGATCTTCCACCAAGTAAACCAACTAGCATCAACTACAAGGAGTAATCAACACTACTAGCAACCCACAAGTAAAAAATCTGAGGTTTGAGACAAAGATCGGATACAAGAGATGATCTAGGGTTTGGAGAGGAGATGGTGCTGGTGAAGATGTTTATGGATATTAACCCCCTCTCGATGAGAGGATCGTTGGTGATGACGATGGCTTTGATTTCCTCCTCCGGGAGGGAAGTTTCCTCGGCAAAACAGCCCTACCGGAGCTCTAGATTGGTTCTATCCAAGTTTCGCCTCGAGACGGCGGCGCTTCATCCCGAAAGCTCCCTTCAGATTTTTTCCAGGTCAAAACCCTCCATATAGCAGAAGATGGGCACCGGGGGCCTGCCAGGTGGGCCACAAGCCTGTTAGTCGCGGCCAGGGGTGGCCGCGCCTGGCAGGCTTGTCACCTCCCTGTGGCCCCCCTCTGGTATCTGTTTCGCCCAGTATTTTTTATATATTCCAAAACAATTCTCCATAAATTTTTAGGACTTTTGGAGTTGTGCAGAATAGGTATCTCAAATTTGCTCCTTTCCTAGTCCAGAATTCCAGCTGTCGGCATTCTCCCTCTTCATGTAAACCTTGTAAAATAAGATAGAAAAGGCATAAGTATTGTACCATAACGTGTAATAATAGACCATAATGCAATAAATATCAATATAAAAGCATGGTGCAAAATTGATGTATCACACATATTGTTTACAAGGGTGAATTCTTCAACAATGATACATCTCATTCACATATATTTGATGCATATAGCCAAGATACACATGACTCATCTTTTTCCTTCTACTATATGTGTGACCATGCATTCCAAAGCAACTATCCTTTAAAGGGATTGCACACATTTAGGGGGAGCAAGTTTTTGTCATGTGTCTCTCAAAGTCTTCATTATATCTTGCATATCTCTATTTTAAGCTTTGATTGTATGTTGTCATCAATTACCAAAAAGGGGGAGATTGAAAGCACATGTGTTCCCTTGGTGGTTTTGATAATTCGTGACAACATATATTGTTTGTTGGACTAATAGTTCTACCTAGTTTATTTTAGGTTCTGTCCACAGAGAGTGTTGGCAAAGGATTGTGGGGAGACCCCAAGATGCAAGGAATAAGATTGGCCAAGCTACAAGCATGAAGAATCTACATTTTACTTTGTGAGAAATCACTTCGAGTCCATAGGAAAGCCAAAACTATCATAAGGGGATGATGTATTAATGGTGAATGAATTTTTGAAAATGATCAAGTGTTAGTCACCAAAAACACCCACAAGCTCTCCCACAAATATTTTGTTCTAGAACCTACCACTCAAAATTGGTGCCACCAACATTTCCATATCCGCTACATCGAGTCAAAACCCTAGACAGAAACCCTAGCCAAAATACACTTATAGGTACTACCAACATTCACTTTGGTGCAACCGAGTTTCAGTGACCAACTATCCGTTACCTATTTCACTAGAATCGGAATTTCCGAGTTCTGTGAAACGGTCTCACCGAGTTGTGTAACTGCCATCGGCCACTCATGTTGGTACCACCAAGAATTATATATTGGTCTCACTGAAAAGCCAAAGTTGCCCCCTTTTGCACTAGTCGGTGCAACCAATTTTTTACTTCGGTTTCACCGAGTTGGGCAATAATGTTGTAACTGTTGGATTTTTGTAGATGCCTATATATACCCCTTCACCACATCCTACTCGCAAGAGAAATACTCAGAACCGACCCACACTTCCCATATCCAATTTTCTGAGAGAGAACCACCTACCCTTGTGTTGAGGTCAATATCATCCACTCCAACCATATGGATCTTGATTTATAGCCTCCCCAAGTTTCTTTCCATCCAATCAATCTCTTCTACACAAGCCAAATCAGTGAGAGAGTGACTGAGTGTTGAGGAGACTATCATTTGAAACACAAGAGCAAGGAGTTCATCGTTACTATCGAGCCTATTACCTTTTGGAGGGTGGTGCCTCCTAGATTGGTTAGGTGTCGCTTGGGAGCCTACTACTTCGTGTTGTGGATTTGAACAAAGAAGTTTGTAAGGGCAAGGAGATCGCCTACTTCGTGAAGATCTACCACGAGTTAGGCTAGTCCTCCGTGAACGTAGGCCATCATGGTATAGACAAGGTTGCTTCTTCGTGGAACCCTTTGTGGTTAGAGCCCTTTGTGGACTCTCGCGACCGTTACCCTCCGTGGGTTGAAGTCTCCATAAACGTGGATGTACGATAGCACCACCTATCGGAACCACGAGAAAAATCTTCTAGTCTACTATTGTGTTTGATCCTCCAATCTCTACTCTCTTACACATGCTTGTCTTACTTTCCGCTGCAATACTTGTTGACTATCATATGTAGGGTGCATTGGACTTATTATATTTGCTAAAATCTGCCAACCAATTAACTTGGGAAAGGGACAGGTTTTAATTCTTGCAAGTAGTCTATTCACCCCCTCCCCTCTAGATGTTTCTTCTATCGATCCCGCAAGATGTAGTGTCGAGTGAGACTAGGGGAGATAGGGATCGACAGAAAGACCTAGAACGAAGGAGCCAACTCTTTTGAAATTTGTTTAGATCACTAAGGAGCTAGTTGATGTCATGGGATAGAAAGAATGCCACATAAAAACCATGCGGAAATGATGTTTTGAAGTTTCAAAAATGAAATAAAAAGGGGATGTTAAGAGGGTGATGTTCTATTGCCATGCGAAATTCCAAGTTAAAGTTTTTTTCATAGCTCACATTTTGTAATGTGTTTCTTACTATTAGTTGATGAATTTGTTTTTTTCATAGCTTGCATCCTGTAATGTGTTTGAACTTAAATTTTTGCATGACAATAGAGCGTCACCCATCCCATATTTTTTCCAGTTTTTTAAAACTTTTAAACGTGAGTTTAACAAAGTTTTTTTTGAATCTTGATTTCCGTGTGATATTCTTCCCAAGGGCTAGAGGAAACGTGGCCATTTAGGCCCGAATTACGGCATGAGAAGCACATCCCGACTCTGGAAATTGTTTGGGTCGTCGGTCTCTTGGGTGTGCCGTGAGAGCTTGAACGGCACCAACCTCCAATGAATACCGGAGGCTAAAATCATTTGGATTAAACATACAGAGCAAATACAAATGGAGAATACATGTTGTAGAGCGACGATAGAGTGCATGAGCTCGCTTGCTCTAGTTGCTCATACCAATGGGACAAGGGTGCGTCGCTCGTATGTTAAATGCGATTGTGGGTGGGAGGAAAACGTACGTAGCGTCAAACAGCACCGTACAGTGACTTTGACGTCTGATGACGATGGTCTCACGGTACATCATCCATATGTTGTGTTGGTATGGAAATATACAACCTATCATATCATCAGACCGCCTATGTATGAGTGAATATGTAGGTTCCTCCTTCCGATGGGAGCTTTTTTATTCATGTCTCCTCGGGTTCGAGCTCGAATGCCCCTTGTTGTCAGTGTTGATCAAGAAAACCATGTTCAGAATATGAGTCCTAAATATCATGCTACTGGTAGCAGTGCTAATGTGCATGTAAGTTTCGCAGCAGAGGCGTTCACAGCTCTAGGTACGCTCTGCTAATGGTGCTCCTAAGTTAGTTTTGCAGTAGGATTCCATTGACGGGAGAGCTCAGGCATCGATCGCAATTGAAGCTTACAAAGATGAAACTGAAATTCAGTCCCATTTCTCATCATAGGAGGAAATAAGGGACCACGATCCAAAAAATGGAAGTTCCTCGGCGGTGAAAACTGCGTTGTTCCACGTAGCTTCATCGAATCAGTGAGTGAGGTTGGAGCTGGATCTAGCAGTGGCATTTATGGTGAGAAGCTAACAACCGAGCACCAAAGCGGTCAAGGATTGGACACTAACACGCTAAAAATGACACTTGTACAAACTGTGCATACTGGTGTAGTTAACGCTAAAAATAATCCATGGTGGTTATGTTGTGCAGTATTTATGTGAACTCTGTTTGCGTGCATGATTGCATTGCCTGCTTGGCCTTCATGTGTGTCAGTGTACGATTTCCACCTAGTCACGTTGGTAAAGTATCAAAATGATGTCGTCAAGGCTTTGACGTCCGTCGTCATGCATGGTGCAAACATTGGCTTCTGCCATTCAACAGAAAGAAGAAATACTTACCAGACACTTTTCTCGTCGTTAATTAAAGACTACTACCTTCAAGAAGAAGAAGTTCAACAAGGCTGAGCTCGAGAGCTATGCTTGCAGGAAGCTCGGACACTTTTCCAAGGAATGCCAGAACGTGCAAACCGCAGAGGGAAAACAAGCTCCAAGATTGTCAACATGGTGACCACTAGTAATACTGATGGGTATGGTAATTTACCTATTGTGCTTTCAGTATTTCAATCATCTTCATGGTGGATTGATTTAGGTGCTAACGTTCATATGTGTGCTGACGTCTCTTTGTTTACTTCTTATCAGGTCGCAAGGGATTCTTCCGTCCTAATGGGAATGGGTCGCATGCATCTGTTCGTGGCATTGGCACGGTGGATTTGAAGTTTACTTCAGGGAAGATCGTGCAACTAAGCAACGTGCATCATGTCCCTACTATGAATAAGAATATAGTTAGCGGCTCCCTTCTATGTCAAGATGGGTTAGTGTAGTTTTAGAGTCGGATAAATTAATCGTATCGAGATTTGGACAATTTATAGGCAAAGGCTATGAGTGTGGAGGCTTGTTCTGCTTTTCCCTTTCATATTTTTACAATAAGTCAGTAAACCAAATTTATGCTAGTACTAATGATGATACAAGTGTTTGGCACTCTCGTTTATGTCATATTAATTGTGGTTTAATGTCTCGGCTATCCAGTATGAGTTTAATTACTAATTTCACTGTTGCCAAAGGTTCTAAGTGCCATAGTTGTGTGCATTCAAAGCAACCTCGAAAGTCTCACACGGCTGCCGAGGAGAGAAACTTGGCACCTCTAGAACTCATACATTCTGATCTATGTGAGATGAATGGTGTGTTGACAAAAGTTGGAAAGAGATATTTCATGACTTTGATTGATGATGCAACTAGATTTTGCTGTGTTTATTTGTTCCAAACTAAAGATGAAGCCTTAAACTACTTTAAGATCTATAAAGCTGAAGTTGAAAATCAACTAGAGTGAGATCAAGCGTGTTAGGTCGGATCGTGGTGGAGAGTATTTTCCCAAAGTATTTGATGAATTTTGTGAGGAACATGGTATTATTCATGAGAGGGCGCCTCCCTATTCGGCCCAATCAAACGGGGTTGCCTAGAGGAAAAACCGCACGTTGATTAACTTGGTGAATGCCATGTTAGACATTGCGGGTTTATCTAAGGCATGGTGGGGGAGGCTTTGTTGACTTCATGCCATGTCCTAAATAGAGTTCCTAACAAGAATAAAGAGAAAACTCCTTATGAAGAGTGGGTCAGGAGAAAACCATCACTCTCTTATTTGCGCACTTGGGGATGTTTGGCAAAGGTCAATATTCCTATTCCTAAGAAATGCAACTTGGACCATAGACAATGGATTGTGTCTTTCTGGGATATACTCAGTGGAGCATTGCTTATAGATTTTTAGTAGTTAAATCTGAGGTTCTTGATATGCATGTAGATACTATAATGGAATCTCATGATGCAACCTTTTTTGAGAATATTTTTCCTATAAAAGATATGCAAAGTATTGCTAGATGTTCTTCTGATATAAAATCTGAATCTAGTACTTTTGATGATTATATTGAACAATCACTTGAGGAAATCCGTGAGAAGGATAACGATGAAGCTCCTATGAGGAGCAAGATACAAATGGTCGCAAAATCCTTTGGTGAAGTCTATTGCGGAGGCATATGCATCTACGGATGTAGATGTTTGGAAAGAAGCCGTTCATAATGAGATGGACTCAATTCTTTCTAATGGAACTTGGGAGCTAACTGAACGACCCTATGGCTGTAAACTTGTGGGTTGTAAGTGGGTGTTCAAAAAAGTTAAGGCGTGATAGTACAATTGATAAGTACAAGGCGCGTCTTGTGGACAAGGGCTACACTCAGAAATAAGGCGAAGATTAATTTGACACCTATTCACCTATTGCTACAATAACCACCATTCAGGAGCTACTTTCCCTATCTGCCTCTTATTGTCTGATCATTCATCAAATGGATGTGAAGACAACTTTCCTAAATGGAGAGTTGGAAGAGGAAATTTATATGGACCAGCCTGATGGGTTTGTGGGAAAAGGTGAAGAGAGAAAGGTGTGCAAGTTGTTAAAATCTTTGTATGGTTTGAAACAAGAACCTAAGCAATGGCATGAGAAGTTTAAATGAACTCTGACTTCTGCGGGATTTGTCATTAACGAGGCTGATAGGTGAGTTTATTATCACCGTGGTGGGCGCAATAGTGTCGTATTATGTTTGTATGTGGATGACATACTAATCTTCATACAAACATTGATGCGATCAATAAGGTCAAATCTTTCCTATCAAAGAGTTTTGACATGAAAGATCTGGGAGAAGCCGATGTGATCATAAACATCAAACTTATTAAGGATGAGAGTGGGATTACTCTAACAAAATCTCACTATGTTGAGAAGGTCTTGAGTCGTTTTGGCTTTATGGATAGCAAGCCTTCTCCAACACCTTATGATCCCAGCGTAACACTTAGAAAGAACAAGAAAGAAACGAGTGGTCAATTAAGATACTCTCAAATTATCGGTTCACTCATGTACTTAGCTAGAGCTACAAGACTAGACATCTCTTTTGCTGTGAGCAAACTAAGCAGGTTCATGTCCAACACGGGTGATGATCATTGGCATGCACTAGAAAGGGTCTTGAGCTATTTGAGAGGTACTACGAGTTATGGAATTCACTATTCAGGGCGTCATGCTATGCTAGAAGGATATAGTGATTCAAACTGGATCTTTGATGTTGATGTACTCTATGCCACAAGTGGGTATGTATTTACTCATGGAGGGGAGCAGTGTCATGGAGGTCTTGTAAACAAACCATATTGTTGAGGTCAACTATTGAAGCAAAACTAACTGTTTTAGACACAGCCACTTTTGAGGCGGAATGGCTGCCTGAGCTCTTGAGGGACTTGCTTGTGGTTGAAAAACCTATACCGACTATTCTTATGAATTGTGACAACCAAACGGTTATCACTAAAGTGAACAATTCTAAGGATAACACGAAGTCATCAAGACACGTGAAAAGACGTATATCCAAACAAACAAAAACCTGGCAGATCCTTTTACAAAGGGACTATAGATATTGCATCAAGGGAGAAGAGTATGAGACCCATAGATGTTACACCATAGTAGTAACCCAACCTTTGTGATCGGAGATCCCGTAAATTAGGACCTGGGAAGAACAAGCTATTGGTTAACAGAGGAGAGTAATAAGTGTCTGTATCTAAGTGAAGATGCAAAACTCTTAGAGCTGTAAGGCTCACTACTGTAAGGCGGGTTGGCAACATGCCTTAATGTGATTCTATTGGCTATTATAGCAAAGATGGTGTCCTACAAAGTAGTCTTGAAAGAACGCGCATATATGAGCTCCGATTGTAAAACGTCGCAGTCTATGAGATTTGAGTGATCTCTAGTAAGATCATGAAGAGACCAGGGAGTACGACGTATATGCTCCAAACCAGGTACTGGTCAAGACTTTGACTGAAACTTGTTCACACAAAACTAGCAATTCAACGCATAGTCCATTGTCAACTTAACAGTCTCTACTGAAACACTAGTATATTAAACAAGTGGGGATAAAAGGCAAATCTCTAAATAGGTATTTGAGATCTGGTGGGAGATTGTTAGATTTAATGGCTTGGCCCATCTACAAATTCTGAAATCTCAAATGAGCCCATGAATAAAATGGCAAGTGGTGGTGTGGTGCTGCTAAAGTTTACTATCATACTGCTAGTTTAGGAAGTGTTGGACCTCTTTATATAGTGGGTTCTCTCCACCACTCTAAGTGTGTGTTGAAAATAGAAAGGGGAAGACCACATGCACGCTCGCTCGCCTTGCCTGGCCTGGCCGGGCCGGGGCGTGGCGTGGCGGAGCATACGTGCGACATGCACGTGAATGGTCTGCCGAAATCTTGTCTATTGCCTTGCTAGGGCGTGGCTTCCTTTTGTAGTTTTATTTTTATGTCTTGGTAGACAAGTTAATCATTTCTTGTTCGGTAAGTATACGACTTAGAAACCAAGTCGGTTTGAGATCGTGATCGCGACACGGTATCGCCTCTGGTCCTACTGCTTACCTTCCTTGGCCAAAGATACACTGAAAACACCTAGATTTTTTGCCTCATCTCGCAACTTGCACCGCCACCATAGTCTACCTCATCTCGAACCGTTCATCTTTGCGATCCTGCATCAGGATAGGACGAATTAGGTTTTTGGGAAGCGCTCTATGCGACTGCTCAAACACGTCATCACGGGTCGTCTACCGTTAATGTAGCGACCCGACCTGAAAGGTCGAATCTCCGGTGTTTCTGTACCATCCCAAGATCATGCTAGTACACACATGGTACAGCAATGTATATATCAAAGTGAAATCACACAGCTTTAATAATCGAAAAATCTCATATCGAGTCCTTTATTACAATAAGAATTAAAATAAAGTGGCTGAAGGCCAACTCATGAGAATAACTAATCTTGCGGAAGCTTCAAAGGTAGTTGAGTCCATCTGACTCCAAGGGCATCTCACCGAGCGTAGAGCGTATCCTCACTCCTGGTCGGAAAAGTACTCTGCAACATGATACGTTGCAGTCGTGTAGGTCAGCATATTGAATATGCCGGCAATGTCACAAAAGAGGGGGTAAAGTAATCATCTAGTCTATATGCATATATGGCAGGTGGGGTAGTAAGTTTTTTTGCATAAAGCCAATTTTTTTCCTACAACAAGAGGCAGAAAATTATTACTATAATGTTGGTTGATTAATGAGATGGTTCCACCAACCAATTCTCATACCCAAGTTGTCATTAAAAACCCACATCAATAATATTAATTGTGTTGAGAGTTCCAGATAGTTTCAGTTCCTTTGGCTCAAACTGTCCATGACCGTGGACACGGCTAATCGATTAGGTTTGGGTACTCTGCAGAGTTTTGCACACGTTCCCCACAAGATTTGATCGCCTTCGTTGGATTTCTCGCACTTCAGGGTGTTTGAGAAACGGATGACCAAAACATGGTCTTCTAAAGGGTTTCCTCGAGACTCTGTCGGTGCCCATCCTTTCCTACCGTTCTTCTACATCTCGTAGCACCACCTATCCAGGGTCACCACGATATCCAACCAAGCCAGAGCCCATAATGGCTTGTGGCTGTGCAGGTAAGCCTTGGGTCTTGAAGCATCCATCCATCTCTTTGTGCCTGGGTGGACCTTTCCGCATGAATACTAGCACTTCTCCAACAACTAGGCAGTGGGCGCCGTTCAACCATCATCCACCCAGAGGTATGTTGAAAACTCGGAGTCTCGAAGTCTTGATCATCTTGTAGGTCTTGAAATTATTAACTCACAACTCTCATGAATCACACAACCAACCCCGTCTACTAATAGCATAGCGAAATTAAATCAACGTTTCCCAGGGCCAATGTGTCAAAGAGTTGAGGGGTGCCTACCACATGATACCACATCAAGTAACCAAGTTTCCAAATTACCTACTTTGCATGCAATTGGGAAGATGGTAGAACTAATGCAATAAAACATGGGTAATCATGATCAAAGTGACTTGCCTTGCTGACGATCCTCGTACTCAAGTGACTCTAGATAACAAGCTTCGCACTCCGGATGATCTAACGAATCAAACAAAACACACAATAAGCAACCACAGTACAATTCACACAACAGCAAGGTAAACAAATACTTCAACAAACAATACCACAATCAAAAGGAAGAATCACTCAAAGTATAAGACTCTAAAATTTTTGGTTTCAAATCTCTACTAAGACATAACAAGTCAAAAATTTGTTTTGAATAACTAGGCATTTAGATAACAAAAAACTAAATACAAAATTTTATTAGAAAACAGAAAGTATTTCATTATAAAAAAATTGTGCAAAAAGAGTTACTACAAAACTTTTTTCTAAACAATACTAAAGGTGAAAATAAGATGTACCTATTCAAACTAGAGCACAAAACAAATTAAAAAAAATATTTTTATTAACAGAAAATAATACACCTAATGTTGAAACAACAGAACCTAATGAAATCTAAAAACAAAAGTTAAACTAAATCAGGTTCAAACTAAACTAAAATCAAACTAACTGAACTCTATTAAGAACTAAACAGATTCTGTTTTTGTTAAAAAACCTAACCAAATTCATCCTAAAAAATTTCAAACTATGTAGGATGATAGGTCTAACTAATACAAAACAGTGGCAAAAAGATTCACTCAAAAATATATTTTTAAACTCTAGTTATACAGATTTTAGTAATTTAAGCAAATTTGGTTAGATTCAAATTCTAAAGTTCAAATTTGAAATCTAAGACTTCAGGATGAAACTACATGAAACTTGTGACCTAATGCAAAAAGAATCAATTAAAAACAGTAATTATTTTAAAATATATAACAAAAATAAAATCAGAACACATTCTGTTTTCTAAAACAGAAACAGGAAAAAAAAAGAAAAAATATCGATCGGTTAGGGGCTACGTGGCATGCTGTGATTGGCCGAGGCCGTGTGCATGCGAGGTGTTTGCAGCGGTCGACCGAAACGTAAAAGAAAACAGTTTGCCGTTTAAATCTTCTAATCAGGCGTGTTGGATCTAGATCTGACGGTTGTGGGTGGAAGTGTGGCTTACAGAGGAGGGGGTCGGAGTTCCGGCGAGGTCGACGGCGGCCGGACGTCGGAGGTGCTCAGGGCTGGTGCTGCGATGGTCGAGGGTGGCGTCTGAAGTGCTCAGGCGACGGCGGCGAAGCTCCGGCATCGATTGGTGGCGTCGTACGGGGCTGGGGACGACGGAGGCGACGGCCTCGTGCTCGGAGAGCTTCGGTCATCGACCGAACTCTGGCGAGGTGGTGCGGTGGCGTTCTGGCAAGGGTAGAGGGGGTAGCGGGGTGGAACGGAGAGCGGAGAGGCAGGGGCTCTTTATAGGCTAGGTGCGGGGTCGGGAGAGGGAGAGAGGAGAGAAATCAGCGGGGTCGGGATCGCCGGCGACGTTGGGGGCGAGGGGAAGGGGATGAGCGCGGGGATGGCGCTGTCGGGCGGTGGGTCCCGCGCGTCAGTGAGAGAGGGGGTCGTGTTTGCGCGTCGGTGGCCGATCCGAAATGAATTCGGGGTTTAAATGGCTGTGGGCCGGCCTGTTTGCTAATTAAAACGTTTAAATACGTTTCCTTTTCTATTTTCCAGAACGTCTAAAATCCTTTAATGCATTCAAATAATTTCCAAACATAGGGAATATATATATCAAAATGACCAGGGGAATAAATGCTATTTAATGAACATTTTTCCTCTGTCAAAATGTATACTTTAGAAAAATATTTTTTAGAAAATACCTAGTTGATTTTAAATTCTTTTGAGATAAACTTTCAAATAACCCCCTGGTTTTATTGCTCAAATATTTCACCAAGATGCTCCTGGTGTGGAGTGTCATGTTACTCCTCTCTTTTTATGAATATTTCCAGGAATTTTCAAATAAATGAAACAAGTAAATGGAAAAAAGGAAAAGGCCTTTTAGAAAGCCAAAAGAAGAACTTCAACAATTCATTTCAGTCAAACAAAGTGATGATGATGCATACTTGATGTAGTATCATGTGGTAGGCACCCCTCAACCCTTTGACACATTGGCCCCGGGAAACGTCGATTTAATTTTGCTATGCTATTAGTTGACGGGGTTGGTTGTGTGATTCATGAGAGTTGTGAGTTAATAATTTCAAGACCTACAAGATGATCAAGACTTCGAGACTCCGAGTTTTCAACATACCTCTGGGTGGATGATGGTTGAACGACGCCCTGGAGAAACCAGTGGTTAGCCTAGATGTTGCTGGAGAAGTGCCAGTATTCATGCGGAAAGGTCCACCCAGGCACAAAGAGATGGATGGATGCTTCAAGACCCAAGGCTTACCTGCACAGCCACAAGCCATTATGGGCTCTGGCTTGGTTGGATATCGTGGTGACCCTGGACAGGTGGTGCTACGAGATGTAGAAGAACGGTAGGAAAGGATGGGCACCGACAGAGTCTCGGGGAAACCCTTTAGAAGACCATGTTTTGGTCATCCGTTTCTCAAACACCCTGAAGTGCGAGAAATCCAACGGAGGCGATCAAATCTTGTGGGGAACGTGTGCAAAACTCTGCAGAGTACCCAAACCTAATCGATTAGCCGTGTCCACGGTCATGGACAGTTTGAGCCAAAGGAACTGAAACTATCTAGAACTCTCAACACAATTAATTGTATTGATGTGGGTTTTTAATGACAACTTGGGTATGAGAATTGGTTGGTGGAACCATCTCATTAATCAACCAACATTGTAGTAATAATTTTCTGCCCTCTCTTGTTGTAGGAAAAAAATTGGCTTTATGCAAAAACTTACTACCCCACCTGCCATATATGCATATAGACTAGATGATTACTTTACCCCCTCTTTTGTGACATTGTCGGCATATTCAATATGCTGACCTACACGGCTGCAACGTATCATGTTGCAGAGTACTTTTCTGACCAGGAGTGAGGATACGCTCTACGCTCGGTGAGATGCCCTTGGGGTCAGATGGACTCAACTACCTTTGAAGCTTCCGCAAGATTAGTTATTCTCATGAGTTGGCCTTTAGCCACTTTATTGTAATTCTTATTGTAATAAAGGACTCGATATGAGATTTTTCGATTATTAAAGCTGTGTGATTTCACTTTGATATATACATTGATGTACCGTGTGTACCAGCATGATCTTGGATGGTACAGAAACACCGGAGATTCGACCTTTCAGGTCGGGTCGCTACAGTTCAAGTCGGGCGGTGCTACTCATTATCGTCTCCATCGCCGTCAAGAACAGATCATCGCCAACATCGTCATCAACACCGTCGCTCCTACAACAGCCAACCAACATTACGTTATTCGTGATCTGTTAATATTTCTCTCTGTAGTTGCTACTTCGCGTGAGATGATGATTTGCATGTTCTGTTGCTCTTCTACTTTGCTAGATTATTGCATGCTATTATCTATTCTGGTTATGAATTATTTATTGGAATTAATCATGAACTTCCCTAATTTTCCAACACTCAACAGATGAAATGTTTGGAGAAAATGAGCTACAGACAGATCTTGACTGAAAATCCACCCCTATGATGGTTTATTTGTATTCTTCTTTTTTTGTTCTTTTTCCTTGTGTTAGAGCATCTCTAGCATGCCCGTATAATGTCCCGACCCGCAAAATAACCATCAAAATAAAGGTCCGTGTGAAAAAAAAATGCCCGATCAGACCCCGGAAATGCGTTGGACCCGTAAAAAAATTGAGGGGCACGGTAAAATCCCACCTCCAACCCGTGAAAACACAGGTTTACTCCCTCGACCCGACGGTGCCCCGTATCTCCAAAAAGTGGTTGGCGGGAGGGACATTTCAGCCTGCGCGCGTTCCCCGCCCTGTTCTGCGGCCGGCTGCCATCGGTTCAGCCCGACCGTCTCCGGCGATTCCGGTCATATCTACGGACGCAATCACGCCGCCAGACCGCCCCTCAACCGGTTACACCTAGCCGCTTCACTGGCTCCCCGGATCCGCCGAGCCGTCGCCACCTCGAGTTGTCGTCGCCACCTCGGGATCGACCGCCGCCGAACCAGCGCCACGAGCCGCCGGTGTGTACTTGTGCTTGTGCTTTCGGATGCGATATGCATAGTTGGTTCATGCAGCGTTCGTATTTGTGATTTTAGATGGAATTGCGCCCTTGCGAGAAGTTTTTGCTCAAGGATTCGTCCGATTCATATGGTTCATATGTTGAGACGCTGCTTGCGAACCATCGGCGGCAGATGTTGGTGATGGTTTTCGCCATGAAGGAGCACGACGATGAGAACTGAAAGAGACGACGAGGAACGACCGTCGGTCACCTTTGCATTCCTCGCAATCGCCATCTCGGGAACGAGATGCTGATGCAAGATTACTTCGTGTAATCCAACATATCCGACGCACCTCTTTCGGAGAAGGTACCGAATGCACCGACCCCTCTTTGTAAAAATAGTGCAAGCTTGGGAGGCCAATTGTTGGTATTTTACTCAAAGAAGAAATGACGCGGGCTTGAAGGGATTTAGTGCATATATATAAAAAAATCTTGGCAGCTATGCGGGTAATTGCATACGTCATTCCGGCTGACTATGCCGATGAGTACCTTCGCATTGGTGAAGATACTATAATTGAGTCATGCGTAGGTTTGCCAAAGTGATCATCTGTGTGTTTGGTCCTGAATATCTTCGGGCACCCAACGAGGAAGACACAAAAAAGTTGATGGCATCAAGTGAGAGAAGAGGTTGGCCAGGCATGCTAGGAAGCATTGATTGTGTGCATTGGATTTGGAAAAACTGCCCGAAGGCATGGCAGGGAATGTATTGTGGCAAGTCTCGTGATGCAACAATTATGCTAGAGGCCGTAGCATCCGAGGATTTATGGATTTGGCTTTGCTTTTTTGGTATGTCGAGTACTCTCAATGATATCAATGTGTTGCTACGGTCTCATTTGTTTGCTAGGCTTGCTACTGGTGATCTTCCTACTTGCAATTACACTATCAATGGGCATGAATACATGAAGGGGTACTATCTTGCATATGGTATCTACCCTTCTTGGTGCACATTTGTCAAGAGCATCAAAGAGCCCAAAAATAATAAACAATGTGAATTTGAAAGGGTGCAAGAGGCAATCCGAAAATATATTGAAAGAGCATTCAGGGTTTTGCAAGCAAGGTTTGCCATTGTTCGTGGTCCTGCTCGTTTTTGGGACAAGCGATCCCTGAAAAACATCATGACATGTTGTGTGATTCTTCACAATATGATTCTCGAAGATGAGAGAGACATGAACTTAGAGTTCTTCTATGACAATGTGAGTAGCCGTGTCAAATCAGCTAGAGACCCTAACTGCATTAGAACATTGCTTTAGACCTATCGAGAGATTGAACATGCAAACATTCACTTTCAGCTTCAGGAGGATCTCATTGAGCACCATTGACAAAAAGCTGGGTAGTAACACATTCCATTTTTGCATTTATTTCATTTAATTCATGTGTGATTTGTATACAGGACAAGCTTTGTATTGAATTATTTAGTTTGCTTCGATGATTTCAATAATTATTGTAATTTGGATAATTATTGTACCGTAATATTAACATTTTATTTTATATTGAATTAATAATTATGAATATGTGGCATATGTGTCAACTTTAGATAAAAACCCATCTGATTTGCGTGCCGACGCAGACTACGACAAAGCAGATTCCATATAGCGAAACTGTAAAACAAAATATCCATGAATATTCCGTTTCCGCTATCTGTAAACGAGTTCGGCGGCTATCTGTAAACGAGTTCAGCGATATTCGGGTATTTCCCTCTTCTAGGTGTGCCGCACCGTCAAGATTACATGCGCAGCAGCCTGGCTGAAAATAACATCGCATGGCCGCGTCCGCGTGTCAGGAACGCGATGCAGAGAACCCCCTATGTTATTTCGATGTATCTGAAGTTACTAGAAAATATCATGATCTCTACAGTACAAAGCTCTAGCTGGAGATAATGGTGCCAGTTTTGCACCGGATGTGGTCTCGACAATCTATACCGACATTTTACATCGAAGCGGCTTGCTCACATCTCTCCGTGGATGCTGCTGCTATGGGCTCTTCATCGCCAAAGTTTGGAGCCTTAGGAATCAGGCCAAGGATCTTGAACATTGCCTGGTCCGCGTCAAAGTCATTGTTTGCAGTTGTCAGGAGCTTTTCACCGGCGAAGATCGAGTTGGCCCCAGCGAGAAAGCAGAGAGCTTGTTCTGGCATGGAGAACCGTACTCGCCCTGCCGAAAGTCGCACCATTGCCTTGGGCATCACAATCCGAGCGCTGGCAATCATGCGGATCATTTCCCATATCTCTACAGGCTGGTATTACACATTAGTTAGCAAAAGCAATTATAACAAATAAGTCGGCATATAATCTTAGCGTGAAGCTGGTTATATTATGTATATCGTACCCAATTGACAATTGAGGTTATGCAAGCCTGTTTTACGATAGCTTTCGACAACTTAACCTACAGAAAATAATCAACAGTAACATACCTTCTGATCCTGAAGAGGTGTGCCTTTGACAGCAATCAATGCATTGATAGGAACGCTCTCTGGGTGTGTTGGCAAAGTGGCCAGTGTATGCAACAGCCCTACACGGTCTTCCTCCGCCTCTCCAAGACCAATAATTCCACCTGCAAACAGCAAACGGTACATCAAGTTATTTCATTAATAAGGAGGCAAAGACACATATAGGAATCACACAATGAAAGTTAGAATTATCAGTGATTTAAGCACAATAACCTGAGCAGACGCTTATTCCAGCTTCACGAACATGCTGAAGTGTCTGTAATCTATCATCGTACGATCTTGTAGAAATAATGTTGGGGTAATATTCTCTTGATGTATCTAGGTTATGATTATAAGCTGTAAGTCCAGCCTTCTTGAGTTCTTCAGCTTGTTGTTTCTCTAGCATGCCCAGGGTGCAACAGACCTCCATGCCCATACCTCTGCACACATGTTTATCCAAAGCATACTATCAACATATTAACAGTAGATATATGATAAAGAAAAATGCGTTTTTTCTTGGTATTTCCTCAAATGCTATGCATTGTGATCAAATATGTTGTAGACCATATATCATGTTAGCTTTTCTGATAAATACCTTATGTCCTTGACATATTCAAGAATCTGGTTGAAATTTGTTTTCCTGCCAATTGTCTCTCTCCATGCGGCTCCCATGCAAAACCGGGTGCTCCCAGCGTCCTTTGCCTAAGAGGTAATAGGTCAGAAGAAAAAACAGGAAGATTAAGCATCTATGTGGGCCAGACAATATTTCCCCATGAACCATAAACTGAAGTCTACAGTCATCCTACCCCCCCCCCCCCCCCCCCCAAGAAAAAAGGAAATTGTTAAAAAAACAGTACCTTTTTTGCTGCTTCTAGGACAGCATCCTTCTTCATTAATTTTTCGGCCTTCAATCCAGTACTGTATCTTGAAGACTGTGGGCAGTATGAACAATCTTCGCTGCACCCACCAGTCTTTATTGAAAGAAGTGTGCATTGCTGCACTTCTCTAAATTTATGGACATTCCTATGAACCTGAGCCTACAAAAGATGATGGTATTATCTGGTTAAATTTGAAGACAAGGTAACTAAGATTTTATGAGGAATAAAGTTAATAAATCTTTCTTAGGATGAAATAACACTACAGGAAAATGTGGTGAATGTGCTGAACATAATACTGAATGAGTGGAGTCATCATCCTTTATGTCTCTTTTGTACATAACTACATATAATCAAAACAGAGGAACCAAGCTTACCAATTCATGTGGTGCAAACAATGCTCACAAGCTGTGACGCACCAAGTTGATAAGAACTGTTACAGTTTTATATCAAATAAATAATGCTGTTGTTACCTAAGACCTTGACTTGTGCATTAGTCATGCTAAATTTGTTACTGACTTCCTTCTACCATCAGATAGTGGAGAACTGAGGGTTTATCAAAAAGATTTCCACCATAGCATATGACCTTCGGCACCTCATAATTCATAAACCCATTCCCACCATATAAATCGTCCTAAAGGTGATACTTTTGATAGTCTTGAGTCCCAATCATCCAAATACCCTGAATGTAAAATACTTGATGCAAATTTCCAGATTATACTCCCTAAATGTCCTTGAGTACAGTATACAGCTTACAAAGTAAATAAATAGATTATCCTTATGACAAAATTATCAACATGAACGCCTTACATCTATGATCCATATGAACACGCCAATGAGAAAATAAAATTTCCTGGAAGACAGAACTATCCTTATGACAAAATTTCCCAAGAAGACGCTATGCACTATTCGATTTGAAATCTTCTCTGGGAATTAAGCTGTAGAATTCTGAAACTGGTAGATAATGAGAAAGAAAGTTGTCAGCTACCACTGGCAACACCAAACCATTAAAAAGGCCCCAAAAGACTTTATCAATGCTACTTAGTAAAGTGCTTTGTGTCAATCGCCACTTTAACTGTTTAGCAATCATGACAGAGAATATCTCCTGTGCTAATATCGGACGTCAAGTAGGAAATCCCACTCAACTTGAGACCAATGTCAATGATGGGGAATCTCCACTACTAAAATGCTCCAAAGTGAAAAGGTTGAAGCTAATTTCCACCATGCCGACTCGGAAAGAATGTTCGGTGGCAGATTAACACTAAACTAATAATTCCAAGTGGCGTTAGCTGGACATGGATGTGGACGTTAAATACATGGGCCAGCGGGTGCTAGCAGCTTCCAGCATAGTGTATTTGATAAGAGTAAAGATAACTTGTGTATAAATACTTCATAATCCTGGTTCACCAATCAGAAAGAGTCACTCCCCCAAAGGCAATACCTATGGGTGCACTCTCCAAGCTCTTCCAAGCAAACTAATCCCAAAACGAGCCACACTGTCACAAGTAGCCCAACTGGAGCTGCTCGTCTACCCGCCACAGTTCAGAGGTCGCAGAGGAGCAACCTTGGCAGCAAATCTAGAGCCACTAGGAAATTGGGGACATTACCAACTTGGAACGGAACGCAGACAGAAAAGGGGGATGAGAGAGTATGTACCCCGTGGAAGAGGAGGTCGAGGAGCGGGGAGTCGTAGATGGCCTGGATCTCGGGGCGGGTCCAGTCGTTCCTGGGCCCGTCCCGCACAGCCCGCTCCGCCTCAGCCGCGGCCGCCGATACCGATGAGAAGGGCGCGGCGCTAACGGCGGGGGCGAAGGGGAGGAGGACGCGGGAGCGAAGGCTGCGCGCGAGCAGCAGCATCATGGCCGGCTCGGCGAGCAAAGCTGGCCGGAACGGAACCGCTGCTGCACTAGGCGATACTGCCGAGGGAGTTGGAAAGCGAGAGTGCGATTTTGCTGCCTTAGAGCAAGCAAGTAGTACAATAAGATGGCATAATCATGTATTATAGATTTAAATATAATATTTATGTTTAGTTGAAGTAAAAAAGAAAAACGGGTTATAGAATTACAGCCGGCTGTAATATGGGTTTCAACACTCTTTGTGAGAAAAAAGGTGAATTACATATGAATAATAGTATATTGGTATGAGTAACTATTGTATCAATGTATTCGCAAAGAAAAAAACTATTGTATCAATGAACTATTAGGTTGCTTATAGTTGATTCATATAGCTGGTTACAGGTTATACTATTATCTTAG
The DNA here is from genome assembly GCA_022496015.1 of Hordeum marinum. NCBI lineage: Eukaryota > Viridiplantae > Streptophyta > Magnoliopsida > Poales > Poaceae > Hordeum > Hordeum marinum. Next base: position 222,783,116 of record CM039678.1, on the reverse strand, counting down.
TTGCTTGTCCTGTTTTCAGGAGCATAGTGGATTTAGGCCATTTTCAATGCTAGTCATTAAACAGACCCCGCAAATGTCATTTTTCATGTCTGAACATGGTCTACGGATATGATCTTCATCCGATATTATTCATAAATTAATTTGTATTTTTTCTTGATGTCTAATTGGGAGGAAAAGAGAAGAGGGGGTCATGATTGTTTTTGGTTGGATATGTGTTGTGTGTGGTTGGGAGGTGAGAGAGGAGAGAGAGAGAAAAAGGGAAGCATCACGTGGTTGATTTTTGTTAGTAAGGTGGATGTCCGCACTCCTGCATACTCTCCAAAGCGCTCCGCGGACGGATATGGGTACTCATTGGGTGCCAAATTTTGACAAAAGCGATATGAACAACACAATTCAAACATATACGGAAGTTTTGAGGGTCTCCTTTGAAGATGCGCTTAGGCATGTGCAACGACATACCTCTGCAAATGTCCTGACCACGGTGTCTGGACCATTTTTTATATCCAACACTGTTCCGGGGACGTATGTGGACGTGTCTGTGCATTCGATTTTCCGCAAGCCGACACCCAAAGGAGGCCAAATGGGCCGTTACTAACGTGTTGTCTCGATACACCACGTGCCCGGCTCCTGGTGGACCTTGCCTCACACATTCATAACCGGGTTGTGCCGGCACGTGGCCAGCCTAGGGTTGTTCCTAGGCTGTAAGGATGGGCACGAGTGTCGGCACGGTATGGCTCGTTTACTTTTTAAAATTCTCGTATTCTTTTTATATATTAGCCCCCACAACAGTCGAAATAGGCCCAAAAACATCCCAAAGTTAGGTGGGATGGCGGGCCAAATGGGCAGTTACTAATATGTTGTCTCGATACACCACGTGCCCGGCCCGTGGTGGACCTTGCCCGACACATTCATAACTGGGTTGTGCTGGTACGTGGCCAGACTAGGGTTGTTCCTAGGCTGCAAGGATGGGCACGAGTGTCGACACGGTATGGCCCGTTTACTTTTTAAACTTCTCATATTCTTTTTATATATTAGCCCCCAAAACAGTCGAAATAGGCCCAAAAACATCCCAAAATTAGGTGGGATGGTGGGCGAAATGAGCCGGTTGTTAGAACATTGTGCCCTCATGTTTGGTTTTGGTAATTGATGACAATCCCTATGAACCAATGGTCGCTTTGAGTTATATTCGAAGGATTTGTCCATAGACATTTCTTGAAGTCTATCTGTTGGTTTCAAGAAGTTTATGAGATGACCAAGGTGGTATTCAAGGATTTATCCAAAGATTGGTCATGTGAGAGTTGAGCTTATTGCAAGCTTGTCTTGAAGAAGATTGTGGTAACATTCATGTTTACCTTCAAGACATCATATTTATGAAGAAAGAAAATAAGTCTCAAGGTTGATCAAGACTAAGTCAAAGAATGAATCAAGTTGATCAACACACAAAGCGTACACGATGTACCGAGAGGGATCAAATGATCCCATGGTATGGTAAGCATTGTCCATTACGCTTTGTGTACTAACCCATGGTCTGTATGAGAGTTCTATGTGGGGTTAGGTATGTGTCCATGGGCTTGCGTCAAGAGAAAGATCTCATATAACCCATGGAGGATGACATCAAGTGGTGATCGTCATCAAGTTTGTGGTGTGCAAGTTCAAGTGGAGCATCACGAAGAGATCATGCTTCTTGCCGTCCAGGTGACAATGGACTTGTGAAGATGTGTTTAAGAGTGGCTCATCCATAGGGGAGTATGGGGGGGAGAAATCTACTAGTCTTCATCAAGCCGGCGCTATCAAGAAAGGCGGTCCATCTTGAGGAGGACAAGATCGTCATCATCTAGCTCGAGTGGACTATGCGCAAGGCAAAGGTTTGCCCTTTATAGGTTTTCTATTTTATCGGTCTCATGGTGTTAGTTAGGAGTTTGGGTTATAGGATCAATTGTCGTACTATCAAGGGGGGCTCTCGAGTGAGTAGCTTGATCGTATCCTTCGTTGAGAGTCAAACCATTGCATTCTCGGCATCTGATACTTGTGATCTGCAATGGGTTTTTCCCCCAAAGAGGAGGGGATGATGCAACATAGTATAGATAAGTATTTCCCTCAGTGAGAACCAAGGGTATTGAACCAATAGAAGGACCATGCAATTTCATGTCTTCAGCGCCTACACACAAAAGAGCGCACACTTGCAACCACCGCGGGGAAGAGGGTTGTCAATCCCCTTAAACTGTTTACTTACAAGCAATAAGTAGTGTAGTTGGATAGTTTGATAAATATAAATATAAATAAATAAAAGGTAAATAAGAACAACAAGTTATTTTGTGTTTTTGTAAATAAATTTGTGAATAGACCCGGGGGGCATAGTTTTCGCTAGAGGCTTCTCTCTCGTATACGGTGAGTAAACAAATTATTGTTGGGCAATTGATAGAAAAGTGCATAGTTATGCAATATTTATTCATGGCAATGATCATTACATATAGACATCACGTCCATAAACAAGTAGTCCGACTCATGTCTGCATCACTGGGATTGAGCACAGCAAGATTGAACCCAATACAATGCACCTCTCTCACTGAAAATAAATCAATCTAGTTGGCCAAACCAAATCCCACTACTGCAGGATGCTGATAACGCTACACTACAATTAGATACCCTTCGACGAAACTGTGTGCGATGCATGAATCGCAAACGGTATAGTTCAAGCTCCGTTGCCAATGACACGAACTGTGTGCAATGGAGGATCCATCAAATACGATTCAGAAAATATTTGCATGTGCGATCTACGACAGACAATTGACTTTTAAGAAGTGTTTGTGATGAGGCGAAATGGCACAAACAATTAATCAAACATAGATGTGTGTGATGTACAACATATGGGTCCCTCGGATGAATTGTTTGCGATGATACGGAAGAACACAAACGGTTCAGCGTAACAAGGTGTGTGTGATAGGCTACAAACAGTTCGATAATCAGAACCGTGTGCTATAATTTTGGACAACACATACGATTTGTTGTTCTGAATTGTGTGCTCGACAGGGCACACAATTCAAGAAACCAAATGTGTGCGATATTGTGAATGATCACTGACGAATCTGTATTCTTAACCATTTGCAATCAGATCGAGAGGGTAGACAGAGTTAAGGAATAAATATGAGCAAATGACAACAGATTTAAGGATTACAGTCTGTTTTACTTCTTCTTGTTGTTGTTAGATGGCCCCGTGCTATCATCTTGATGTGGACGCTTCTTGCCACTGACCGTTGGGTTTTCATCGCCATCATCACTGATGTCCTCGTCGTCGTCCTCCTTGTTTGAGCATTCCTCTTCATCATCGTCGTCATCTTCTTCTTCGTCCTTCCGCGGCTCCTCGTCGTCCTCCTTCTTGTCTGACCATTCATCCTCCTCCTCATCGTTGTCGTCTTGTTCGTCCTCTGGTAGCTCCTCGTCCGTTCGGTCATCGTCCATGACTCCGACGATGGAGTCCCTTCCATGAGATGGAAAAATGGAGGTCAGGGCTTGATGTTAGACTCATGGAAGACGAGCGCGATGATTCTGTGGTTAACCCGAGACTAGTGGAACTGTCGTCCTCGCTGTCACTCCACATTGTTGTGGTACATAATGAAAGAACCGGTGAGAAAGCGAGGTTGCAGAGTGCGTGGAAGTGTAGAGTGGCCGACCGGGACGATGGAGATGGTGGTAGCTGAAGCGTGGTGTGAAGACAAGAGGAATGACAATTGAAGCAGGGGATTGACGAATTATATTGGCGCCTTAGGAGGTGGTTAGAATTCTGATATAATCAACCGCAATTTTGTGCACCTAGCCCGTCGGTCTAAATTCCCGCTATTGTGTAGTTCTCAATATGCCAAATGTTTCACATGTGTACGTTTTAGGAGTTCACATGGTTTGCTAGATGCATTGTTTAACTACCCACATGCTTATATGAACACAACGGGTGTGAAATAGTAAGCATTTAACATAGGACAATTGGTAAGCAATAGATGAGCTCTGCTTATTGATGTAGCCATTAATAATCAAACGAAACCCCTAATGATCATTGCAAACAGCGCAGAGAAGATGGCTAATGCGGCACTACAACTACACATGCTAGTTCCTTCTTGTCTCTGATACGTATCTATGATAGCAAACATCAATCTCAGAACATAGAAGATGTTGCTATGACTTTGCTATGCTTAATGCTTGTCACTAGGGCCCGAGTGCCATGATTTCAGATCTGTACCTATTATGTTTTCATGAATATATATGTGTTCTTGATCCTATCTTGCAAGTTGTAGACACCTATTATGAGTTATGATCCGCATCCCCCAGGGTGACAGTAACTGGGATTCTTTCCGGTGATTACCGTAGTTTGAGGAGTTCATGTATTCACTAAGTGCTAATGCCTTGGTCCGGTTCTCTATTAAAAGGAGGCCTTAATATCCCTTAGTTTCCCTTAGGACCCCGCTTCCATGGGAGGGTAGAACAAAAGATGTCATGCAAGTTCTTTTCCATAAGCATGTATGACTATATATGGAATACATGCCTACATTACATTGATGAACTAGAGCTAGTTCTCTGTCACCCTATGTTATAACTGTTGCATGATGAATGATATCCAACATATTTATCCATCACCATTCCATTGCCTACGAGCTTTCCACATATTGATCTTTGCTAAGTTACTTCTCCGCTGCTACTGCTACAATCACTATAAAATTGTTACTGTTACTTTTGCCAACGTTACCGTTACTTTCATACTACTATGCTACTGAATACTTTTCTATAGATATTAAGTCTTTCATGTGTGGTTGAATTGACAACTCAGCTGTGAATACTGGAGAATATTCTTTGGCTCCCCTTGTGTCGAATCAATAAATTTGGGTTGAATACTCTACCCTCGAAAACTGTTGCAATCCCCTATACTTGTGGGTTATCAAGACCTTTTTCTGGCGCCGTTGCCAGGGAGCATAGCTCTATTCTCTGAGTCACTTGGGATTTATATTTGTTGATCACTATGAAGAATCTGAAAGATCCAAAAACCAAGATCTATCCCTCTACTACGAGGGGAGGTAAGGAACTGCCATCTAGCTCTGCACTTGATTCACCTTCTGTTATGAGTAAGTTTGCGACACCACCACCTGCTAGTAATTCTGATATGTCACAAGTAATTGATGATGCCACTTCTTCTATGCATGATGCTTATGATGATACTTTGCTTGATAATACTGTGCCACTGGGTGGATTTCTTGATGAACAAATTGCTAGAGTCAATGCTAAGAATTATGATACTTCTGAAACTGATGAAATTATTGAATCTGAACACTTTGAGACACCTGCTAGTCCTAGCTCTCCTAGATATGAATTGCCTGATATTCTTGAGGGTTATGTTATGGAAGGAGAGGTAGCTAGGGACTTTCTTGCTTGTAATGATAGAGATGATCTTAAGAAATTACTATGCAAGTGAAAAGAAAAATCTTTGAATGCTAGAATGAAATATGATCCTAAGTTTGCTACTTCACCTATCTTTGTTACTGATAAGGATTATGAATTCTCTATCGATCCTGAGTTAATTACTTTGGTTGAATCTGATCCTTTCCATGGTTATGAATCTGAAACTGTTGTGGCTCATCTTACTAAATTGAATGATATAGCCACCCTATTTACTCATGAGGAAAAAATTGTTATTATTATATCCTTAAGTTGTTTCCTTTCTCGTTAAAGGGTGACGCTAAGATATGGTTCAACTCTCTTGCTCCTAGTTGTGTGCGTAGTCCCCAAGATATGATATATCACTTTTTTGAAAAATATTTTCCTGCCCATAAGAAACAAGCTGCCTTGCAGGAAATATTTAACTTTGTGCAAATTGAAGAAGAGAGTCTCCGACAAACTTTGGGGAGGCTTCTCCAATTACTAAATGCTTTGCCTGATCATACTCTCAAGAAAAATGAAATACTTAATATCTTTTATAATGGACTAACCGATGCTTCTAGTCACCACCTAGATAGTTGTGCTGGTTGTGTTTTCAGGGAACGAACCATTGAACAAGCTGAAATACTATTTAATAATATATTGAGCAATGATAATGATTGGACTATTCCCGAACCACCTCCGAAGCCAACTCCGGAGAAAAGAGGTATGCTATTTCTAAGTCCTGAAGATATGCAAGAGGCAAAGAAATCTATGAAAGAAAAAGGTATTAAAGCTGAAGATGTTAAGAATCTGCCACCTATTTAAGAAATACATGGTCTTGATAACCCGACAGAGTTAGTAGAGGTAAATTCTCTTTGTAGATTTGATGAAAGTGATATTCCTTATAATAAGTCTGCTAGCCAATGCTTGGATGAGTTTGATAATTTTGTTGTTAAGCAAGAAAATTTTAATGCTTATATTAGTAGAAAATTGAAACATAATGCTTTCATGCTTGATCGCTTAGGCGATTATATGAGTAGAACTATCAATGATCTTAAACTGATTCTTAAACATGCTTCCATGGTAACTACTCAAGTAGAACAAGTACTTAAGGCACAAAATGATTTGCTTAATAAGATGAACAGTAAAAACAATGATCATTCTATTATAGTTGTGACTAGAGGTGGTAAAATGACCCAGGAACCTTTGTATCCTGAGGGCCATCCTAAGAGAATTGAGCAAGATTCCCAGGGAATTAATACTAATACACCTAGTCGCTCTAGTAATAAGAGGAACAAGGATGATGATAGAATTTTGCATGCTGCTAGTGAACCTGTTATAGATACACCTGAAAACCCAAATGATATTTTTGTTTCTGATGCCGAGACACAACCTGGTGATGAACATGAGCCTAGTGATAATATTAATGATGATGCTCATGTCGATACTCAGCCTAGTAATGATAATGATGTGGAGATTGAACCTGTTGTTGATCTTGATAACCCACATCTTAAGAATAAAAGATATGACAAAAGAGATTTTATTGATAGGAAGCATGGTAAAGAAAGAGAACCATGGGTTCAGGAACCCATGCCTTTTCCTCCTAAACCATCCAAGAAAAAGTATGATGAGGATTTTGAGCGCTTTGTTGAAATGCTTAGACATGTCTTTTTGCGTATGTGCTTGACTAATATTCTGAAAATGTCTCCTTATGCTAAGTATATGAAGGATATTGTGACGAATAAAAGGAAGGTACCGGATACTGAAATTTCCACCATGCTTCTTAATTATACTTTTAACGATGGAGTACCAAAGAAATTAGGAGATCCTCGAATACCAACTATACCAAGCTCTATTAAAGGGAAATATGTTAAAACTGCTTTATGTGATTTGGGAGCGGGTGTTAGTGTTATGCATTTCTCTTTTATATCGTAGACTTGATTTGAATAAGTTGACACCCACTGAAATCTCTCTGCAAATGGCTGATAATCCAACTGCTTTACCTATCGGTATTTGTGAGGATGTACATGTCGTAGTTGCAAATGCTACTATCTTAACGGACTTTGTTATTCTTGATATTCCCGAGGATGACAGTATGTCGATCATCCTTCGTAGACCCTTTTTGAATACTATAGGGGCTGTTATTGATTCCAACAAGGGCAATGCCACTTTTCATATTAATGGTAATGAGCATACGATCCACTTTCCGAAGAAACAACCTCAAGTTCATAGTATCAACTCCATTGAAAAAATTCCGACGATTATTATTGGAGACTTTGACTTCCCTCTTCCTACTATCAAGAAGAAATATGATATACTTATTGTTGGGGATATACACATAACCATTAAGGTAACTTAGTGTTATTCGAAAATTCTCCGGTTTCATGTTATTCAAAAAAAGTTTGTTAATAAGACTTGATCAACCTTATTGATGGATTCCTTTGGATGAGCATGAGATGGTTGAATTTAGAAAGCACAACTTTCTGTATCCCACTTTTACTTTCTGTTAGTTAGATGAAATTAAGTAAAATGCTATTATTTTTCTATTTTCTGAGTTTCCCATGCAATAAAAAAGGTGACCTAAAAATAAAAGTTTTTCAATTGTCCTGAAAATGGAGTGTGATTTTTTCTGCAATATTTAAAAATATCTGGCACTAAGCACACTATAGGGGGCTGCACCAGTGGGCCACAAGCCCACAAGGCGCGGCCCCCTGGCCACGCCTAGTAGGCTTGTGGGTCCCACGTGGCCCTCCTTCATTTATTCCAGCACCCATTCACTTCATCTTCCTCCAGAAAAAATCCCAACATTGCTCAAACCCGTGTTCTAGCTCTTTTTGCTACCATTTTCAATCACCTTGTGCAAAGCTTCATTCGCAAAACTGTTTTGGGAGATTGTTCCTCGGTATGTGAGTCCCCCAATGGTCCAATTAGTTTTTGTTCTAGTTCTTTATATATTGCATTTTTTCTGCTGAGGTGACCCTCTTCTTGAGCTTGCATGTCAAATTTATATGGTCCCAAGTAGTTTTGATGCATGATATAGCCTCTAGGCACTTGAGGGAGTAGTTGCTATGAGTTTTGTTGAGTTTTGTTCACCTTTATTATGAGTCACTAAAAGTTTCAGAATTTTCCAGAGAAAGAAATGTTGAGGAGATTGTTAAGAGGCTCTTCTAGCCGGAGCTCTAAGCAAGATGAAAATGAGATGAGGGAGAAACCCAAGTATAATCTTCCTCGCGTCGTAGAAGTTTGACCATGTGAATGGCCATGTGACACATTATTGAGGGAGACCGACATTTATGAAGATTTCTATTATTTGGCCGAGAATGCAGGCATCACCGACTTCCTCAACAATAAGTGTGACCAGTACCTCTTGCTCACGATTACCTTTGTGCAAAATTTTCACTTTCATTCTAGAGAAGACCCTCCTATAGTAGAATTTCACTTATATGACGTGCCTAAGAAAATGAACCTTTATGATTTTTGCAAAGTTTGCAAAATACCCTATGAGGGCAGCATCAGGGAACCACGTCCTCGAGACATGGAAGACTTTATTGCCACAGTCACTGTAGGGGAAGAGAAAGGTGTGTCAAAGGCAAGAGCATCTATTTTATATTATCCTGTGCTACGCTATTATTCATTATTTGCGGGAAGATGTTTAGTTGATTGCTGGGAGAGTGGAAGTCTTAGTGCCCCTAACCTCGTCATTCTGAGCCATGCTTTATTTGCTGATAGAAACTTTAGTATGGGCGCTATGGGGGCCCAACGGTTGAACACCAACCATTCGAAGGGGCCCATATTCGGAGGCATCTATGCATCTCGTTTAGCCAAACATTTTGAGATACCCATTAGGCTTAACGTGAAAGATGAGAGGCTGCTACCTGCGAAGTTTTTAGATTATGACCATATGGTAGCTCATGATGTTATTTAAGAAAAATGATGATAGGAGGCTGCTTTACAACTTAGTTTTTAGCCAGGGTACTTGTGAAATTATTACTCTGCGTGCTTCTTCTTTGTTTGATATTCGCTCAGGCAGATACCCATTATGCCCGGAGACATTTACAGATATTGGGGTCTGACGCAACCCCCAGCTCTAGAACCGGCACCAACCCTTGATCCGTACTCGGAGCCAGTTTTTCAGTGGGAGCCACAGGAGTTCACCAACCAATGGAACTATGAGGACGCTCCTGACTATCCGGGAGAGAGCTCTTTCCAGCCATGGCCATAGACCAACTTAGGCCAAAAGCCTAAGCTTGGGGGAGTACGTATTTCTCACCGACTTTACATTCATGTGCACACACTCATCTCAGTAGTCGGTGTTCATACTCTTTCATTGTACTATCCATGGTAGTTTATTTCCTCGTTTCGCTTTCTTCTCGCGTGTTTATTTAACTTTGAGAAAAATACAAAAAATAGTTCTAGCTTTATCTTCTAATTTCTTAGTTGTAGTATTGAAAAGAAAACCCCAAAAGATTTTTCATTCTTCTTTTTGCTTGTTGGGAGCTTTCCCGTGTAAATAGTTTTTTCTCGTTCATGTTTTGATTTTTCCTTTTTTGGGTCGTGAGGAGAAGACCACAATGAAAATGTCGAGTGGCTCTCATATGCATTATTGTTTACCTATTAGAGATTCCATGTTACCTTGTCTTCTCCTTTGAGTTATTGCTTGCAGATTCCAGCTTAGTCTGATGCATGTGCACTCTTATTATTATCCACACCGTTCGGTCGTGCAAGTGAAGGGCAATAATGACGATATTTGACAAAAAGATTGAGATGGAGAAAAGCTGGTATGAACTCGACCTATCTTGCTTTTGTAAATATGATTAGCTCATCGTTCCAAATTCAGTTCATCATGGATGAAACATATTTGCAATGACAATTAGAGATTATAGTTACTCATGCCATGCTTAATTAGCTAAGAGTGGATAATGGTTTGTTTTGGGTGCAAACATGCATATTAAAATGGTTGTGATGTAGTATGACGGGATGGTATCCTCCTCTAAATGATTTAAGTGGCTCGACTTGGCACATGTTCATGCATGTAGTCGAAACAAAATCAACATATCATCTACGATATTTATGTTCATAGTGATTTATATCCTACTCATACTTGCATTCAATGTTGGTTAATCTCAAAGCATGTTGATGACTGTGTCGCTCTCTAGTTGGTCGCTCCCTAGTCTTTTGCTAGCCTTCACTTGTACTAAGCGGGAATACTGCTTGTGCCTTCAATCCCTCAAACCCAAAGTTGTTTCATATGAGTCCACCATACCTACCTATATGTGGTATTTACCTGCCATCCCAAGTAAAGTTGCATGTGCCAAACTCTAAACCTTCAAATAGACACTCTGTTTTGTATGCCCAAATCGCTCATGTGGCGTCCGGGGGCTGTCAGTATCTTCCATGCTAGGTGGGTTATTCTCACGATATGTGTTGATTCACTATCATTCATGAGAAACTGGATGGTAATCGGGATGCCTAGTTCCATGCTCGAAATAAAAGCAAAATCTAATTAAACAAAACTCCCCCAGAACTATTTTTGTATGGATGGTACCCGTGGATTCGGCTCGCCGTGGAGTGTGACTGATTGGTGGAGGGGGAGTAAAAAACTTTATCATTCTGTTTGGGAACCGCCTATAATGTATCTAGCATGGAAGATGTTGAAAACCTTTTGGTCGTTATGCGAGCAATGAAAGCATACCACTCAAAAATCATTACTTATCTCTATTTTAAAAACTCGAGCTCTGGCACCTCTACAAATCAATGGTTCCCTCTGCGCAGGGCCTTTCCATTTACTTTATTGTCAAGTCATAATCCTCTTATAAAAGGCACCAGTTAGAGAACATCACCGTCATTTGTATGCTTTGCTGTTAATTGATATTGAGTATGAGCATGATTGGATCTCTTTCACCGTGAATTACAATGTCTAGTCAGTCCTTGTTTTTTATAGGTGCTCTGCATTTATGTTTTGCGGTCTCAGAAAGGGCTGGCGAGATATCATTTCATCATATTGTATCATGATTGTTTCGAAAAAGTGTTGTCATCCAAGAGTAATTATTATTGCTCGCTAGTTGATTATGTCATTGATATGAGTAAATATGAGACTTAAATGTTATTGTGAACATGCTTAGTCCATGATCTTTGCTGAAAATCTAGACATCAACTAGAAGTATTTACAACAACAAGATCAAATAGAGTTTGTAAAAGTTTTTCTTTATCACTTTCAGTTTATCAACGGAATTGCTTGAGGACAAGCAATGGGTTAAGCTTGGGGGAGTTCATACGTCTCCATCGTATCCACTTCTAGAAACTCTTTTGCCCTTGTTTTGGACTCTAATTTGCATGATTTGAATGGAACTAACCCAGACTAACGTTGTTTTCAGCAGAATTGCCTTGGTGTTATTTTTGTGCAGTAATAAAAGTTCTCGGATTGTCTTGAAAATTTATGGAGAATATTTTTGGATTTACTAAAAAATACGGGCGCAAGAATCAACCAGAAGGGGGCCAGCCCCTGGCTTTGCCTAGCAGGCTTGTGGGGCCCCTATGGCTCCTCCGACCTCATCTCCAACTCCATATAACCCTATTCGCGGAGAAAAAAATCAGAGAGAAGAGTTCATCGCGTTTCACGATACAGAGCCACCGCCACCTCCTGTTCTTCCTCGGGAGACCAGATCTGGACTCCATTTTGGGCTCCGCAGAGGGGAAATCGACGCCATCGTCATCACCAACGATCCTTCATCACCAATTCCATGATGCTCTACGCCGTTCGTGAGTAATCCCATCATAGGCTTGCTGGACGGTGATGGGTTGGATGAGATTTATCATGTGATTGAGTTAGTTTTGTTAGGGTTTGATCCCTAGTATCCACTATGTTCTGAGATTGATGTTGCTATGACTTTGATATGCTTAATGCTTGTCACTAGGGCCCGAGTGCCATGATTTCAGATCTGAACCTATTATATTTTCATGAATATATATGTGTTCTTGATCCTATCTTGCAAGTTGTAGACACCTATTACGAGTTATGATCCGCATCCCCCAGGGTGACAATAACTGGGATTCTTTCCGGTGATTACCGTAGTTTGAGAAGCTCATGTATTCACTAAGTGCTAGTGCTTTGGTCCTGTTCTCTATTAAAAGGAGGCCTTAATATCCCTTAGTTTCCATTAGGACCTTGCTGCCACCAGAGGATAGGACAAAATATGTCATGCATGTTCTTTTCCATCAGCATGTATGACTATATATGGAATACATGCCTACATTACATTGATGAATTGGAGCTAGTTTTGTGTCACCCTATGTTATAACTGTTGCATGGTGAATGCTATCCAACATAAGTATCCATCACCGATCCATTGCCTACGAGCTTTCCACATATTGATCTTTGCTAAGTTACTTCTCCGCTGCCACTGTTACAATCACTATAAAACTGCTAGTGTTACTTTTGCTACCATTACCATTACTTCCATACTACTTTGCTACTGAATACTTTGCTGCAATATTAAGTCTTTCACGTGTGGTTGAATTGACAACTCAGCTGCGAATACTCGAGAATATTCTTTGGCTCCCCTTGTGTCGAATCAATAAATTTGGGTTGAATACTCTACCCTCGAAAACTGTTGTGATCCCCTATACTTGTGGGTTATCAATCTCTTACTTTCATCTGTTGCCCATGATTGATTCTTTCTTGCATCATCGTAGTGATTGTACACTCTAGATTAGTCAGTTTCTTCTTCAGCTTTATGTTATCTTCTGCAAGCTTGGTGATAATACTTCAAACCCTGCCATGCCATTCATCATCCAGCCAGTTAACAAAGGCACAAGCCTCATATCCCTATGAATGTTAAATAATCAAGATGAGTCGGGGCATCAACTGAACTTAAGGGATGAATTTATCACTAACCTCTAAGGGGCAACCGAGAAACCATCTGGCACTTTCGAATCCCTTTGTGCATACACGTCGAGCGGGAGTGTGTTCGTGCACACAACTCAACTTTTGGTACTTATCGGTGGCACGAAACTCGGAATCAAACTCATGTTGCGGGAGTCTGCTGGAGTGAAACTCTGGATCCAGCCTTTGATCGATTTCCTGTGTGTGGGGGGGGGGACTAAGTGAGCTGCTTGCTTTGCTCATGCTAAAAAGATGAGGAATGATTGGGACCTCACAAGACGATTCAGGTCTGTAGTACATCGGCCTCCTAGTGACCTTAGGCAAGTGCTCGATGGTGACCACCATCATGGTTGCATTGCCAATGGAGCTGCCAAGAGCGACTGTACGAACTGGTGCAGCCGCACTGAAACCATCAGCACCACTCGTCTGCATTTCCCCAATGTTAGTGCCATGCTAGGGAATTTGGGCTCTAGGGAATTGGAAGCTATTTAGGGATTTGGGGAAGACGGGAAAACTATGGGGATCTGATGATAATGGTAGGGGAACTATTTATCGCATTCTGTTGTATAGGGCACACAGTATTCCAAATCAAATCGCATGAGATGGAAACGTGCGTGATACATGGTTTCTGTAACATGACTGTTTGTGATGTGATTGTCGGTACATATGGATGCGGTAAACAACCGCTCTCCGGAAATCCCCCAAAAAATGTTATGCTGATAGAGATGCCAGCGGCGATCGAGGCAGCGGCTGGCGGATAGGAGGTCAATCCCCGGTCGGTCAGCGGTGTCAGTGTTATAAGGAGTCCATCCTCGGCCGGTCGGCGGTGGCGGGGTGACAGGAGGTCAATCCCCGGTCAGCGATAGGACATATAGGAGGAGCTCAATCCTCATGGTTGGCGCCAGCGTGACTCGAGCACGTCCCTCGCGGTCGTAGGCGGGATAGTGGAGCACGAACTACAGGCAGGTGCCCCGCTAAGCTCTGCTCCTTGACCCTATTGTCTTGCCATGCCACTGCTAATTAATTAAGGTATTCTTTTCCTTGAGTGTCCTAATTACTGTATTAAATTCATATAATGGCACTAGTGACGATGCGTGTAAATTGGCTAGTTGATTAGTGTCATTGCACAGCTGGGTAACATTATGCAGCACCCTCCATAAATTTTGAAAATAATATATTGTGATTTATTCACCCATCTTTGTGCATCCATTAAGGATGCAACGTGTGTAAATGGAACGATCTTAATGGATGGGGGATCGGACAAGCTCAAGGTATAGGGATGGCATGAAGGAGTTCATGGCTTTGGCTGAACGGACAAAGAAGAGAATTTGCAAAGAATATTATGTCCTCTCTCCATGAAAGGATTTTAGCAATATGATGTCACTTCCAATTGATGAGGTTGAGTTACACTTATACAAAAGGGTATTCATGGATGGATACATAAGATGGACTAAACACACCGAAGAGCCGGTTATGGATTAAGGTAATAACCTACCTGGGAGGTGCCAAACCCCGATCAGAGTCGCATGGGTGATGAATTTAACCTCGGGGATCAGATGTCAAGCTACAGACAGAATACTGGCATGCAAAAAACCCAAAGAAAAACTAAGAGTTTGAAGCAGACAACACCGACCTTGATGATATGCCAGATTTTGCTGCTATGATTGCAGATTTCTAGGGCCCAGAGAAAGATATAGTCGGGTACAAGGAGCTGCCAAGCATTGATGAGGCCTCCAAGAAATATTTGTATCTAGGTTGCAAAAAGAAATATTCCAAGTTGAGTGTCACACTGACGCTTCTCAGATTTAAAGCAGAAAGCCGTCTATCAAACAAGGCCTTCACACAGTTGTTGAATCTTTTCAAAGACATTCTTCCAGAAGATAATGTGCTCCCCCAAAGCACAAATTAAGCAAAGAAAATTGTTTGTCCATTGGAACTTGAAGTCCAAAGCATACACGCTTGTGTGAATGATTGTATGTTGTACCACAGTGAGTACAAAGATTTGCGTTCATGTCGCACATGCAACCACGCACGATACAAGCGCAGGAGAGCAAAGGACAAGTACAAAATGGATGAAGAGATCGAGATAGGAATCCCGTTCAAGGTTGTTTGGTACTTGCCTATAATTCCAAGGTTGAAGCGTTTGTTTGAAAACCCTAGACAGGCAAAGAGTTTGCAGTGGCATCATACTGAGCGAACCGCGGATAAATATATGAGGCACTCGAAAGATGGGGCTCAGTGGGAACAAATCGCTGACAGGTTTAAAGATTTTGCAAGGGATCCTAGAAATATATGGCTAGGGGAGTGTACTGATGGATTTAATCTATTTAGTGATATGAACACCAAACACAGCACTTGGTCTGTGCTTCTGTGCATACATAACCTTCCTCCTTGGTTCTGTATGAAGAAAAAAATACATCATGATGTCGATGATTATCCATGGCCCGAAGAAACCTGGAAATGATATCGACATTTACTTTGAGCTACTAGTAGAAGAACTGCAGACATTGTGGAGGTCTGGTGTGAACTGTTATGATGCCTACACAAAGGAGTTTTTTCGGCTACATGCGTTGCTTCTACACACCATTCAAAATATGTCGGCATTAGGCAACAATTCGGGCAGAAAACAAAGGGACCATTAGGATGTGTCACATGCATGGATAGGACAATGAGTAGATTTATTTCCAACTCGCGCAAAATCATGTATTTGCGTCATCATAGGTTCTTAAGGAAAAAAAATCACCCTTACCGAAAAATGATAGCTAAGTTTGATGGTACAGTGGAGAAAGGAACAGACCCAAGACCCTATGATGGGAAAGAAGTCCACGACATGGTTAAAGAAATTAAAGTTGTGCTTGGCAAGGGATCCGGTTCGACGTCAAAAATAACACAACAGTACCAAGTGTATGTCACTGCATTGATGTCATGCACGTAGTGAAGAATGTCTGTGAAAGCATCCTTGGTACTTTGCTCAAGATTAAAGGAAAAGAAAGGATGGTGACGATGCACGACTCGATATGCTTGGTGATCAATCAGAACACATGAATGAAGCAGAAGATGATGACAAATTGCTCTACGAACACCAGAGTTACAATTTCACTGCAGCAGAAGTAAAAGAGTTCTTCGCATTTTTGTTTTCAATTAAGACACCCTCTTCCTACTCCACAAACATCAGAAGTCTCATGGATGACTGATTGGGTAAAAAGAAGTTGTCTCACATGAAGTCACATGATTGCCACGTAATGTTGAAACAAATCCTCCCAGTGGCCATAAGGAATATGATGGACCCAGACATAAGAAACACATTGATTGATCTCTGTGATTTCTTCAACAAACTATGGCCGAAGGTGGTAGATGTTGAAGGGTTGGATAATATGCAAGCTGATATTGCAAGGATATTGTCAAACTTAGAGATGTTCTTTCCACCGTCATTCTTTGATGTCATGGTCCATCTCACCGTGCACCTTGTGGATGAGATAAAGTATTGTGGTCCTGTGTTTCTTCGCAACATGTATCCCTTCGAGCGGTACATGGGAATGTTGAAGCGCTATTGTCAGAACCGATGTTATCCAGAGGCAAGCATCCCATAAGGTTATACCGCGGAGGAGGTGATTGAGCTTTGCACCGAATACATGAAACTTAGACCTATAGGTGTGCCCCTCTCTTGCCATGAGGGGAGGCTGGCTGGTAAGTCGGTCCTTGCTGGGTCGCATATTTGTGCACCTAGAGAAATGGATGATCAAGCCCATTTGACAGTACTGCTTAACAGCCCGATACTCAACGCTTATGCTACAGAACACATCGAGGAGATATGACGAAGCAAGTTACCCAATGTGCTGTCACCAGCTGTCGAGACAAATGCACACAATAAGGACTATATAAGATGGTTGAAGGACCGTTTGGCAAGCGGATCCGATCAACACCTTGCAACATGGTTGGCACAAAAGCCATCAATGACGATTATGAAGTACCAAGTGTACGACACAAATGGCAACACATTCTACACTGAGGAACGTGATGCTAAGACCTCGTATCAGAACAACTATGTTCGAATAGAATGCCTAATGGTAAAGAAATATGATAAACATGTGTACTATGGAAAATTTGAAGAGATTTGGGAGCTTAACTATGTGCGAATGAAGGTGGCATTAAGTGCAGATGGATCCCTCTAAGTAGCGTAAAGGTTGATGCTTACAACAGGAAGACATATGTTGATCGCAGAATTATGGCGTATCACAAGGACCCATTTATTCTTGCCAGTGATGCTACCCAAATTTTCTTTGTGCCAGAATTGTTGCATACACACTGCCATTTAGTGATGTATGGGAAGAGAAGGGTACTAGGCATCGAGAATGTTGGTGATGAGGAGGAGTACAATCGATATGATGAGTTGCCACCTAAGAGGCCACGCGACTTAAAAGAGGAGAAGCGTAAAATCATCAGAAATCCTAAGTTCATTAGGGGTCAACCTAATGATCATGATCACCCCATGTACATGGGAATTTATTGAAAAAAGCAATCATTATGTTCACTGTACTGAACTGTTGCATGTACAGGATCGTGGGCGATGTGTACTGAGTTTGTTCTGCTATAAGTTTTGCATGTATTGTATTGTGATGTATGCATGGCCTTATGTTGATCTAGATTAATATGTTTTCACATGTAGCCATGAATTTGAAATATTCATGATAATTTACCCTATAGCTAGAACGCTTGGTTCATCTCACTCTGGTATGTATGAACTGAACATGTCCAGTTTGGTTTATCAATCGCACACGGTTCATTAAAAAAATCTATGTGCTTTCTAAACCGCTGTCGATGACACCTAATGTGCACAAACTGAGTCGTGCATTCTGATTGGCCAACACCCAAACCATACGGATCATACGTTTACACCATATGATTCACCTAGATTGAACAACAATCCTTATCCATCTCGCCGACACACGCTGTTGAAGTTGGGATTCGATTTATATGCACTAAATGACTAGTAAATGCAAAAAAAATGGCTTAAATATAGCACGTGAGCCCAAAAATGCGCCAGAAAATCAAACCTGGCGTATAATGATGATTGACTACCGTGGGATAAAATTTGGAGGAGAGGCGATGAAGACACTGTCGATTGGAGTTCGATTTGCCACTTCTCCCCTTGGAACTATGATGCTTCTACTCAGATGTTATGGTTTCCAATTGGCGATCATCATAGCTTGTGCCAAATTTTACCAAAAAATTTCCACGGTGTCCCAAGATCAGGCCACGATGACACACTGATTTTCGTGATTTTCTAATTCCATCTGGGTTTCCTGTAATTAAATTACTGACATTTATTTAGGTGGACACATCTCCCATCTGAAATGCTTGACAATTCTTCTCATTTGTTGCACAATGACGAAAATCACGCAAAGTGACACACAAATGATTTGTAAGAGATTCTTTGCCAGCATCCACACGTAATTCATGTTGGGATATTTTATTTATAAGAACTAATTAACATGGTAACTGTAAAATATGACTTAGATATAGCAAACGATACATGTAATCCACCAGAAGATCAATATTAGGAGTACAATGATGTTTGCATACCATGGTAAAAACCAAGGCGAAAGGATGAGGTGGATACCGATTGGAGTCCGAAATGCCAACTCTACTTTTCGTAAACTATGATCCTTTGTGTGAGATGCATTCGTTTTCAAAGGCATGGCCATCACAACTTTTGCCAGACATTACCAAAATTTTCCATGGGGTCTTCACATCATTCCATGGTGACACACCCATTTTTGTGATTTTCGTAATACATCTGCATTTCCTCCAATTAAATTACTAACAAGCCCCATGTTGGTGGAAAAATGTCTTCAAATTAGCAAACAAGTCATGAAATGCAGTCGGAAATCAATACAGGGGCTAATAGTTGATTGTCTACAGATGAAAATAATTCGAGGTGAAATGATGAAGTCACAAATTCATTTGAAATGAAAATATGATTGTTGTTCATGAACAAATAGCACACGGTTCATTCACTAGAACCGTGTGCTTTATAAACCGCGGCCTATAGGACTTAATGCATGCAAAGTGAGTCATGCTTTCTGATTGGCCAAAACTCAAACCACACGGATCGTACGTCTGCACTGTAGGATTCACCCAGATCGAACGATGGTCCTTATACCTCTCGTCAACACACGCAGTTGAAGTTGGGATTGATTTATATGCAATAAATGTGCCATAAATGATAAAAAATGCTGAAAAATATCGAACGAGCCCATAAATGCACGGATCCTAAGTCTGCACCGTAGGATTCACCCAGATAAAACGTCAGTCCTTATCCCAGATAAAATGAAGTTGGGATTCGATTTATATTTACTAAATGACCAGTAAATGCAAAAATGGTAAATATAGTAGGCGAGCCTAGAAATGCGCCAGAAAATCAATATTAGGGTACAACGATAGCTGCGTACCGTGGGAAAATTTCGAGACAAAACAATGAGGTCATGTCTACATTTCAAAGTTTCCAGGTTTTCATTTCGAACAGATTTGTGCTGCTTGTGCACACGGGTTACTATATGAAACTATTTGATAGGCCTTGCCACGGGGCGCACAACGATCTTTTTTCACCCTTTTCACCGAAGCCGCCAACATGCCCCCTCCCCTCCCCCCAAACCCGCTCCCTCCCATGTTTTGCTTATCTTTCCGCGTATTCTACCCAAACTCCATCGATAGCTAGCTCCCTCCCCTCCCGTCCCCCAGATCGACACCAGAACCCTTTCCAGCACCGTCGTGCTCAACCCGGCCGTGTACCCACTGCCTAGCATCAACCCTGCCCTTCACTCCCGCTCCGAACACATGGATTCCCACGCCTCGCCGTCTTCATTTGCTCTCCAGCCTCCGTCGAACATATCGATCATGTACCCTCACCTCTCCTGCCAGATTTGCACAAAAAATCTGGTCAGTTGCTGCCCTTCATCGCGGCAAGGTCTATTATCTTGCAATCCATTTTACTATTTGGTTTGGTTTGTCCCCAAAATGATTATAAAATAATGGAGAGTGTATTTATGTTCATAATCTACCTTCTAATATATAAGTTGTATTTGTTCCAATTAATTATAGTCGAGTTACATATCATGTGTGCACGAGTCACACTAAATGAACATATTAGTCGTACATTTCCAAATGATCACATGCCATGTTTAGACAGCTAGCTGCCAACCTGCTACATTTTTTAATGATTATCCCCCTTTTCTTAATTTTGCACGTGTCCTTTGTAGATGTCTATTAGCAGCGACGACAGTCATACTTCTGGCGATGTATCGTCATCTGAGTCTGAAGCCAACATGTCTGGAACAGATGATCATGTATCAAGAAATGATGAATGGGATAGAGCTGCCACAATCACCCTTCCAGTCAAGAACCATAAGAGCGCTGCAAGAAAGCCCACACACTAGCCTAAAGGTGTATATGAAGTAACCGACATCAATTTGATGTCTTGGGCTCCAACTAAACCTGATAAAGCATGCACGAGGTTCAGGAGTGTGTGTGGATTTGTTGGTAGGGGAAGGCTCAAAATTAATCTGCCGGGGTTTCGGAAGGCTGGTATAGAAACACAATAGAGGATAGTCCGTGAGATCACGACGCACTTCAACATTCCTAAGGAGTGGAGAGAGAAGGTGCACCACTCTACACTGAAGAAGGCCAGGGATGCTTGGAGAAAGTGGAAGAATGTGTTGTACAAGAAGTTATTGAGTCAAGGCAAGGACCCAATCCCCTCGTACCCCCAAATTACAAAGTAAGATTGGACAAAATTCAAAAGGGCCAAGGGCAGTGAAGAGTTTATTAAGAAGAGTGACATGCAATTGGAACTTCAAAACAAGAACACACACACCCACCGTATGGGTGTGGCGGGATATTACATCATGAAACCGATATGGGAGTAGGAGGACAAAGAATAAGTAGTTGCGGGTGGCAAACCAGCCTTTAGTGAAATTAGGGGCACTACACTAGGGACTACTTGAGAGAATGGGCAAACAGGCATGGAGACGGTTCTTATTACTTTGAAAACTTAGCAGACCAAGAACTATATGATGTGATGGCAAAGGCTTCCAAAAACACTGGAAGGTTCTACAGGAACTCAGGGCCATGTGACATTTTGTCCGAGGATCTAACTACCAAAGAGCCCTTGGCCCTGCTAGGGGTATTGGGGTCAATGTCCCACACAAGAGGGCTTTCTTACTAAGAAAAGAAGAGAGGCTCGACATGAAAAAAGCTAGGAGTGATTGTAAGCAGAGAGACTTGCGCGAAGGGATTAAGAGGGACATGTATCTTGGAGTTCGAAAGGAAGTTGAGGAGTCATATATGCAGGAGAAGACACTAATGCTGAGAGATAGCCAAGAGACGCAAGGGGATGTCAGCATGGATGATGCCACTTATTGTATGGCAACACCGCACAAGAGTAGTTGTGCATTAGTAGACCCTAGCGACAATGATGCTACAGCTAGACATGATGGTGCTATATCTGATCTATATGGACAGGCAGAGAGAGTGAGGGTCGTGCTTACACATTATGAAAATGTGCAACAACGTGGGTTTACAACCCTGACTTTGACGGGGGTCTCTTGTTGGACATTGTGCCATTGAAGTCCGGTTGTGTGAAGTTCTACGTGACTGAAATAAAGCATTGATTCAGTAATTTTGCCCTGAAGAATGTCCTTGGGGACCTTGATGAGCTGAGGACCTCGAAAGAAGCACGGTTAAATCATATCCAGTGGCCACTGAAAGAAATAGACTTCCTGGATGAGATCCCTCAAGGCCCCCCAATAGCAACCAATGTCGCCCTCGAACTGGCGACTCTCTTCTCGCCATAGGAGATCTTGTGTGACTCCACCGATGAACATACTCTTCGAAATCTGATGCCCGAGGCATCAACCTGTGATCAGCCCACCCGACTTCCCGCCATACAGGCCAGGTCATCGTCCACTCCTGAGCAGCATGTGACAAGGCCTACAACTACTGAAGGCGTATCACCGGTTCAGATGCCAGGCACTGAAGCAGATAGTGCAGAAACATCAGCACTACATTCTCAGCAGACAAACCTAGTTGAACCACCTACTAAGCAGTCTGAAAGTCTGGAACCACCCGCTAAGCAGTCTGAAAGTCCGAAAGCGCTTGCTAAGAAATCCGAAAGTTAGAAGCCACCTGCTCAATAGTCTAACTGTTCACATCCGCTAGATAAGCATACCGATCTGTCGGGACTGCCTGCTCAGCAAACCAGTGCGTTGTCACAGCCGCATCAACACACCGACACGTTCGCACTAGCTGCTCAGAACCCCGACATAGCTTCAACGGCTGGTGAGCTGTCCGTAGCCTCTTGTACTACAGCTCAGAAGTCCGTCATAGCAGCAACATCTACTCAGCAGTCCATTGTACCTTCACAGGCTTCTCAGCAACATGTCATTCGTGAAACCGAATGTCAAACAAGAATTTCTTCAACTCACAAGAGGATAGCGGCCACAGTTGCACAAAGGAAGATGCCCCCCCAAAACATAGGAGGGACGGGACCAAGAGCCTCCTACTAGAAAGAATTATCGCCCATAACCAAATTCACAACAAGTTTTTCGAAGGGATGGGTAATCCTGGTTCTAATGAAATGTCTGAAGCATAAGTTGAAAAGGTACTTTCTAGTTAGAAAGTAGAGCCAGTTGAAGCAGGCAAGTATAAGCATGGCCAACCATTTCTTGTTGGAGATTACTTTGAGGAGTGTAGTTCCAGTTGTCGCAAGTTACATAAATATTGCATGGACATAATGTCAAAAGGATAAGATCATAACATTGTGGAATTTCACCACGTCCGTCATCATTTCTCTCACACCACATGTACCATCAGTGTGGAATTCGAGGACTTTCATCTCTTCTTCAACTTCGATATGCTTGATGTCACTCTTGTCAAATTCTTGATGTTGTAAGTACTTCACAAACTATGATCAACTTCTCCATACAAGGTTGTACATGAAAAAAGCTAATTGTGTTGTATTCCTCTCAGGGGATTGATGACGCAGAGAGCACTAAAGGTGCAAGTGCATTTCATAGATCCTGATTTAGCAAACCGAATTTTGTTAAAGGAAAATAAGACACACGAGGCTTCCATCTTGCATGTCTCCAAGATCTTGTGGGAGTTATAGATAGTAGAATTCTTCATGTGGCCATAACATGAAGGGTAAGTTAAATATACAACCACACATATATTGATCATCTTTGAGTTTTCGACATAGTTTGTAAGTTCGAGGTTTTGTTAAACTATACAAATCACTGGATCTTGGTGGTCATTGTTCCAAAACATAACACATTTTACTACCTAGATTCTCTCAGAGGGTAAAATGCGCCTCAGGATCTGACTCGACTTCAGGAATTCATGGATATGTATTGAATTCTTTGATATTAATGTGTTGTGTTCATATCTGGTTCAAGAATTGAGTATGTGAAAATTCATCTTCATTCGCAGTGTATTGTGTAAGACCATAACTCTAGGAGCAAGATGGTTCGACGCCCAACTACCTCTACAACACTTGATCGTTTCTCCGGTAAGACAACGAAATCCGTTGTTTTTAGAAAATGATGGTCATAGTTCAAGTTTGTATGTAAACCTCTTTCTCTTTCTCTCCAAAAAAGAAACAACTTACATCGGTTAGGTTGTTCCTAATAGGGAAAATACATGACTAATATTGTACAAAAAATTGCAGTGTCCTCAACAACAACAAAGGACCAACCTATTGTTGGAAATATGCCCTAGAGGCAATAATAAATTAGTTATTATCATATTTCCTTGTTCATGATAATCGTTTATTATCCATGCTATAATTGTATTGATCGGAGACTTAAATGCATGTGTGGATACATAGACAAAACCATGTCCCTAGTATGCCTCTAATGGACTAGCTCGTTGATCAAAGGATGGTTAAGGTTTCCTAGCCATGGACATGAGATGTCATTTGATAACAGGATCACATCATTAGGAGAATGATGTGATGGATAAGACCCAAACTACAAACATAGCATATGATCGTGTCAGTTTATTGCTACTGTTTTCTGCATGTCAAGTATATGTTCCTATGACCATGAGATCATGCAACTCACGGATATCGGAGGAGTGCCTTGTGTGTATCAAACATCGCAACGTAACTGGGTGACTATAAAGGTGCTCTACAGGTATCTCCGATGGTGTTTGTTGAGTTGGCATGGATCAAGACTGGGATTTGTTACTCCGTGTGACGGAGAGGTATCTCAGGGCCCACTCGGTAATACAACATCACAACAAGCCTTGCAAGCAATGTGGCTAAGTGTTAGTCATGGGATCTTGTGTTACGGAACGAGTAAAGAGACTTGCCAGTAACGAGGTTGAACTAGGTATGGAGATACCGACGATCGAATCTCGGGCAAGTAACATACCGAAGAACAAAGGGAACATTATACGGGATTAACTGAATCCTTGACATAGAGGTTCGACCGATAAAGATCTTCGTAGAATATGTAGGAACCAATGTGGACGTCCAGGTCCCGCCATTGGTTATTGACCGTAGAGGTGTCTCGGTCATGTCTACATAGTTCTCGAACCCGCAGGGTCTGCACACTTAAGGTTCGGTGACGTTTCGGTAGTGTAGAGTTATGTATGGTGGTGACCGAAGGTTGTTCGGAGTCCCGGATGAGATCCCATACGTCACGAGGAGCTCCGGAATGGTCCGGAGGTAAAGATTCATATATAGGATGTCCCAGTTTGGTCGCCGAAAAAGTTTCGGGCTCATCGGTAATGTACCGGGAGTATCGGTAGTGTACCGGGAGTGCCGGTAGTGTACCGGGGGACCTCCGGGAGGGGTATTTCGACCCCAAGAGGTCCATGGGCTGTGGGAGAATAATAACCAGCCCTTAGTGGGCTGGGAAAACAGCCACAAAGGCCCATGGTGCAGGAGAGAAAGTCCTAAAGCAAAAAGTGGAAAATCAGCCAATAGGAGGCAATCCTACTCCAACTAGGATTGGAGGTGAAGTAGGATTGCTCCCACCTCCTATTTCGGCCGACCCAAAGGCCTTGGATGCCTCTCCTCTCCTCTCCTCCTATATATACTAGTGGATTGGGTGGTTTTTGGACAGAATTTCCGGCCACGTGCTACCCGTTCCACCGGTGCATAGTTTCTCCTCTAGATCGTAGTTCCGCAGCGCTTAGGCGAAGCCCTGCTGAAATTGCTCCACCACCATCACCGGAGCGCTGTCACGCTGCCGGTGAACTCTCTCTCCTCTCCACCTCCTCTCGCTGGATCGAGACGGTGGAGATCGTCATCAAGCTGCATGTGTGCTGAACGCGGAGGTGCCGTCCGTTCGGCGCTAGATCGGAAGGACCGTGATCGAGATCGCGAGACGGTTCGTGATGTGATCACGGAACGGATCGTGATGAGTTCGCGGGACAGATCGTGATCAAGATCGTGAGACGGATCGTGATGAGTTCACGGGACGGATCATGATGTGTTCGCGGGACGGTTCGTGATTGGATCGCGGGACGCTCGGCGATTTGGATCGCGAAGAAGTTCGACTACACCAACCGCGTTTCTTAACGCTTCCCTCTTAGCGATCTACAAGGGTACGTAGATCCACTCTCCCTCTCGTAGATGCTCATCACCATGGATAGGTTTGCGTGTGCGTAGGAAAATTTTTGTTTCCCATGCGACGTTCCCCAACACCTATGTGGATACTATGTTTGTGCACACATGATGAACCTATGCATACATGTTGAATGTGGCACCGATGCAGAAAAAATAGAACGAGTAAGTCTGTTTCTTAATTACCATCTTCTACTCCACACGTATGTCACATTCTGATCTAAAAGTCATGAGCTGATCTTGGGACCGATGACCTTTGAACCGCTCGCCGCTGATGAATTGTTGTATGTTAGGAAATTTATCAGCACCTTATTCGTGAAACACTATATCAAGCCCTCTAAAGACATCAAAGATTTCAGTATTCGTTATCCCCAATAATAAGTACACATTCATATAATGTTATCAGCTAAACATACATGCACGAATGCATTGTTTTCCATGTGGTCATGTCTATGTTTTCTGTACACTATGATTATGTACTACATATGTCGGTCTTGCATATGTGGAATTTAGCTAGCATTTGCTCAATTGCATATAGTCGCGAATTATGATGAATGTTCTTCCTATGGTCACTATTCAATCAATTTCTTATTGTGTCGAATTATGATGAATGTTCTTCATGTGGACACTATTTGTCGATTTCATATTCTGGTGAATTTTCTATTTGCAAGGTGATTCAAATGCAATATTTTGCAATAACCTGGTTTTTCCAGCACACACGATTCAAGCAACTAAGTGTCTGTGATTCAAAAACGGAAAGCACACGCAACTCATAGCGCAACCGTATTTGATCTATAGGAAAAGCGCACATGATATAAACTGAAACATTGGTGATACATAAGAACTCGCACATGATTTCTAGCACTTGTATGTGTGCGTAGGAGCTCCTCAATCGTTTGCGATAGCAACTTATCTCACACGTGAGCCAAAAATAAACCGTGCCCGATGCAAAGACGATCCCACGCGTAATTTTTTTGGGAAACGTGTGCAATGATATCATGCATGGCCGACGGTTTCCAGGTAATTCCCGTATGCGATGATGAAGATATCACACACATTTTATACCATGGCTTGTGTGGATTAGGTAATGTTTCACAAATGGTAGGTCAAACACCGTTTGTTTTCCATGAGCAATTAGATGCGTTTGACTCGTGATAGATGAGTGTGATTGATCCCAAATCCCACACGCATGCCCAAAATATAGCATGTGCGATATATTCCTGCACCGCACACGATTACGTTTGGTAGATCGTTTGCGCTCATTGATCACCATCACTGAAAGGTTTTCCGTGTCGTGTCGGATGGACTCCCCTATTGCCCACACATACAAGGTGATAGTTTCAAACTATGTCGTGGAAAGGGGTTAAAAACCACGTCGCTGCACCAGTGTCAATAGATCAGAGAGAGTTACGAAGCTATCATAATCATGCATATATGTGAAAACCAGCAAGGAACTCAATATAATCTCATGAATAATATGAACATAAACACACAATTCATCGGATCCCAACAAATGCATCACACAAGAGTGATTACATAAGATAGATCACCGTGAGAATCGCGGTGATCATGGCAACAAAGAACATAGACGGCGAGATAGCCAT
Source organism: Hordeum marinum (assembly GCA_022496015.1). Taxonomy (NCBI): domain Eukaryota; kingdom Viridiplantae; phylum Streptophyta; class Magnoliopsida; order Poales; family Poaceae; genus Hordeum; species Hordeum marinum. Next base: position 222,755,602 of record CM039678.1, on the reverse strand, counting down.
CTAGGTACTAACTATGGACCCGTAGGTCTATGGTGAACTACCCACACATCACCATGGGAGCAACAAGGATGATGTAGAGGCCCTCCGTGATCGATTCTCCCTCTAACAGGGCACCGGAACAGGGCTCCAGATGGGCACACGATGGAACAGAAGCTTGCGATGGCTGAAAAAGTGTTTCGGGAGTCTCCTTAGGGTTTTGGGGATTATTATGAATTTATAGTACAATGAGGAGGGCCAAAGGCCTAGGGAGGTGTCCCCAAGCCATCAGGGCATGACCACCTCGCCTAGGCACGCCCTGTTGGCTTTACGTCATCTCGTGCACCCTCCGGCCTTCTTCCGAAACTTACATGTCTTTATTTTGTCCGGAAAAAATCATCAAAAAGTTTCGGGGTATTTGGACTTCGTTTGGTACAATATTCCTAGAAAGCCAAAAACATGCAGAAAACGGTAAGTGGGGACTTCGTTTGGTACAGTATTCCTAGAAAGCCAAAAACATGCAGAAAATAGCAAGTGGCACTTGGCATGGGTTAATAGGTTAGTGCTTAGAAATAATATAAACCAACAATTAAATGCCTAAAAATCATCCTAGAATGATAATATAATAGCATGGAACAATCAAAAATCATAGATATGTTGGAGACATATCAGCATCCCCAAGCTTAATTCCTGCTCGTCCTTGAGTAGGTAAATGATAAAAACAATTTTTTGGATGTGATATGATACCCAACATGTAATATTTTGCAGGTATCATCATTGAGAAACGATGAATTAACAAACATCAACATAGTAATATCCATGAACATAAGTAACATAATCTTCAATTTTCAAAATATACGGTCCTTAAAGAATGTCCCCCCATTCATTTGATCATATTATCATGGCATGGCTCCATCTTCACCACATAAATACAAATGTCAAGCACCACGGTGTTAAGCCAAGCAATTGGATTGTACTTTTTAACATGCTTCACCTTTTTATTCCTCACTCAATACATGAGGGTAAACGATGGACATAGCATATATGTGGAATATAATATGGTGGTAGGTTTCAAAGGGATAAAAGTGGAGAAGAAAGTCTCACATCAACTAGGCGGATCAAGGGCTACGGAGATGCCCATCAATCGATATCCATGCAAGGAGTACGGATTGCCATGCAATGGATACACAAATGAGACACCGACCGACGGGCCCAGCCCCTAATTAAGTCAAATTTAGGTTTTAAGTAAAACCTAATCCAATTTTAAACTAGGTAGGCCACTGACCAGTGGGTCCCACTTGTCAGGTTTAACCTGCCTGACCCTGTTGAGTGCTGACATAGCGCTGACGCATGGATGACGTAGTAAATCCTTTTTTGGAATTATTCAAATTCATTAATATTTGGAATTATATAAAATGGTTTGAACTTCTAAAAATCATACAAATTCAACTGTAACTCCAATAAAAATAATTTATATATGAAAAAATGATCAGAAAAATCCAACGAATTTGTTTATGCCATGTTCATGCATGTTTAGACAAGTTATCATCACCAAATAGGACAGATGATGATTATGGCAAAGTTGATAAATAGTTTGGAGTTGGAATTTTATGTCTATTTGAATTACACTTCAATTAATATGACTAAATATTGTACTAGGAGAATTCAGTACCTTAACATGCCATATCATACATCATGTTTGTTGCATCACCTTGAAGGTGTTCTTTCTTCTTGTTGTCGGTGTTATCCCTTCTCGCTAGACGATGGTTCCGACGTTGTGATCGTTGACACTGATGAAGATTGTAACACCTCGTTATGCCTGGTGGGAGCTAGACTGGCCCCACATACCAACACTAGTCTTTCATGTGCACTTTGTTCTCAATCGTGCGCATCCGGGAACAACTTCCCGGTCGGTCACCCATCCTAGAATTGCTCCAAGACAAGCATGCTTAACTTTGGAGTTCTTTTTGAATGGTCTCCCGGAAAAGAAGGCATTCCTTATTGATATGAGTAGTCTATCATTCCTATTAAGCCAGGATCTCACATACACCCCCACTCAAAGGAACCGACATCCTCGTCGGCCCATCAGGAACGTTCCCTCTTGGCACACGTATGCGTGTCCAGTCCGGCAAATGTGCCACAACGGGCCACACACGCCATGCACCACACTAGAGCCATAAGTGTATGAAAGCTCGACTGAAACTAAGTGGGTGTGCATCCAACTTGCTTACTCATGAAGACCTCGGGCATTTGAGGAAGCCCATCATCAGAATATACAAGCCAAGTTCTATAATGAAAATTTTCCACTGGCATATGGAAGTGACAAAACATTAGACTCACTATATGAAAAACATGGTGCTATTTTGAAGCACAAGTGTCGAAAAAAGGTAATAGCACTATCCCTTCTCTCTTTTCTCTCATTTATATTTCTTTCTTTCTTTTCCTTTTTCTTTTTCTCCCATTTTTCTTTTATTTTTTATTTTTTATGTTTTCCCTTTTTATTTTCTTTTTCTCTTTTTTTCCTTTTTATATTTTTTTCGTCCGGATTCTCATCTCGACTTGTGGGGGAATCGTTGTCTCCATCATCCTTTCCTTACTCACACAGTGCCCTAGTAATGAATAGCATCAAACTCCTATCTACTTACAACTCGATATGAAAAACTACTAGATAATATGACTCTATATGAATGCCTCTGGCAGTCTAACAGGATGTGCAATTATCCAGCATCACATGTAAACAATGATAAACAGTGGATTTTCCACAAATACTATGTCAGCTACATGATTATGCAAAGCAATATGGCAATGAGTGTACTAGTCATATGATGTAACCGTGGAAGTTGCATGGCAATATATCTCGGAATGGCTATGGAAATGCCATGATGTTGGAAATATGCCTTAGAGGCAATAATAAATTGGTTATTATTATATTTCCTTGTTCGTGATAATTGTTTATTATCCATGCTATAATTACATTTATTGGAAACTAAATACATGTGTGGGTATATAGAAAACACTATGTCCCTAGTATGCCTCTAGTAGACTAGCTCGTTGATCAAAGATGGTAAAGGTTTCCTAGCCATGGACACGAGATGTCATTTGATAACAGGGTCACATCATTAGGAGAATGATGTGATGGACAAGACCCAAACTATAAACGTAGCATATGATCGTGTCAGTTTATTGCTATAGTTTTCTGCACGTCAAGTATCTGTTCCTATGACCATGAGATCTTGCAACTCACTGACATCGGAGGACTACCTTGTGTGTATCAAAAGTCGCAACGCAACTGGGTGACTATAAAGGTGCTCTACAGGTATCTTCGAGGGTGTCTATTGAGTTGGCATGGATCAAGACTGGGATTTGTTCCTCCGTGTGATGGAGAGGTATCTCAGGGCCCACTCGGTAATACAACATCACAATAAGCCTTGTAAGCAATGTGACTAAGTGTTAGCCATGGGATCTTATATTACGAAAAGAGTAAAGAGACTTGCTAGTAACGAGATTGAACTAGGTATAGAGATACCGACAATCGATTCTCGGGCAAGTAGCATACCGAAGAACAAAGGGAACACCATACATGATTAATTGAATCCTTGACACAGAGGTTCAACCAATAAAGATCTTCGTAGAATATGTAGGAAACAATATGGGCATCTAGGTTCTGCTATTGGTTATTGACCGTAGAGGTGTCTCGGTCATGTCTACATAGTTCTCAAACCCATAGGGTCTGCACACTTAAGGTTCGGTGACGTTTTGGTAGTATAGAGTTATGTATGGTGGTGGCCGAAGGTTGTTCGGAGTCCCGGATGAGATACGGATGTCATGAGGAGCTCCGAAATGGTTTAGAGGTAAATATTGATATATATTAAGTCCTATTTTGGTCACCGGAAAAGTTTCGGGCTCATCGGTAGTGTATCGGGAGTGCCGGGAGGGTACCGAGGGACCATCGGGAGGGGTGTCTGGACCCAAGGGGCTACATGGGCTGTGGGAATAGGTATACCAGCCCCTAGTGTGTTGGCCAAATTCCCACAAGAGGCCCATGAGGCTGGGTGGAGAAACCCAAAGGTGGAAGGAGGATTCCTAGTGGGAGAGAAGGAGTCCTAATCCTACTAGGATTGGAGGAGGACTCCTCCTCTCTCCACTCCGGCCGAACCAATGGCTGGCCCCTTGGGTTGCCAAGCCTCCTCCCTCCCTCCTCCTAAATATACCAGAGGTTTTGAGGGTTTTTGACAATAGAAATCATCCATGTGCTACCCTCTCCTCTAGATCGTTTCAGCGGTGCTTAGGCGAAGCCCTGCTGGAATAGTTCCACCACCACCGCCGTCGCGCCGTCGTGCTGCCGGAGAACTCATATACCTCTCCGCTCCCTCTTGCTGGATCAAGAAGGCGGAGATCATCATCATGTTGTACGTGTACTGAACGCAGAGGTGTCATCTATTCGATGCTAGATCGGAAGGACCGTGATCAAGATTCGTGATTTGATCGCGGGACGGATCGTGATGGGATCGTGGGACGGATCGTGATTGGATTGCGAGATGACTCGTGATGGGATCGCGGGATGCTCGGTGATTTGGATCGCGAAGACGTTCGACTACATCAACTGCATTTCTTAAGACTTCCCGCTTAGCGATATGCAAGGGTTCGTAGATCCACTCTCCCTCTCGTAGATGCTCATCACCATGGATAGATCTTGCGTGTGCGTAGGAATTTTCTATTTCCCATGCAACTTCCCCAACAGTGGCATCATGAGCTAGGTCTATGTGTAGATGAGATCACGAGTAGAACACAACGGAGTTTGTGGGCGTTGATACTTAGATTGCTTCCTGCCTTGGTCGTGTTTTGATTTAGCGGTATTGTGGGATGAAGCGGCCTGGACCAAACTTACTCGTACGCTTACGAGAGACCGGTTCCATTGACTGACGTGTAACTTTGTTGCACAAAGATGGCTGGCGGGTGTCTGTCTCTCCTACTCTAGTTGGATCGTATTCGACAAAGGGGATCCTTGAGAAGGTTGAATAGCAATTTGTGTATCACCGTTGTGGTTTTTGCGTAGGTGAGCATTGTTCTTGATAGATACCCGTAACAGCCACGTAAAACATGCAACAATAATTAGAGGACGTCTAACTTGTTTTTGCAGGGTATGCTGTGATGTGATATGGCCAATTACAGATGAGATATATGTGATGTATGAGATAATCATGTTTTGCATAGAATATCACGACTTGCATGTCGTTGAGTATGGCAACCGGCAGGAGCCATAGGGTTGTCTTTAATTATTTTCGTCATTTTTTGCTTTACTTTATCGCTATGAGTTAGCAATAGTCATGGAAGCAACAGTCGGCGTGATAACCCCGATGGCGACACGTTGATGGAGATCAAGATGATGGAGATCATGGTGTCATGCCGGTGACGATGGAGATCATGTCGGTGCTTTGGAGATGGAGATCAAAAGCACAATTTCATGGCCATATCATGTCACTTATGAGTTGCATGTGATGTTAATCCTTTTATGCACCTTGTTTTGCTTAGGACGATGGTAGCATTATAAGGTGATCCCTCACTAAAATTTCATGATAAAATTGTGTTCTCCCCGAGTGTGCACCGTTGCGAAAGTTCGTCGTTTTGAGACACCACGTGATGATCGGTTGTGATAGAATCTACGTTCACATACAATGGGTGCAAGCCAGTGTTGCACGTGCAGAACACTTGGGTTAAACTTGACGAGCCTAGCATGTACAGACATGGCCTCGGAACACAAGAGACCGAAAGGTCGAGCATGAGTCATATAGTAGATATGATCAAGATGAAGATGTTCACCATTGAAACCACCTCAACTCACGTGATGATCGGACTTGAGTTGGTGGATTTGGATCATGTGACACTCGAATGACCAGAGGGATGTCAATTTGAGTGGGAGGTTTTAAGTAATATGATTAACTAACCTCATTATCATGAACATAGTTAAAATGTCGTTGCAAATTGTGTTGTAGATTACTAGCTCGCACTGTAGCTCCCTTGAATTTTTATATATGTTCCTAGAGAAATGGAGTTGAAAGATGATGGTAGCAATAATGCGGTCTGGGTCCGTGATCTAAGGATTGTCCTCATTGCTGCACAAAAGGCTTATGTCGTTAATGCACTGCTCGGTGCGCCACCCCCTCTAGCATCGTCTGTAGATGTTGTGAATATCTGTCAGGCACGTTCCGATGACTACTTGATAGTTCAGTGCGTCATGCATTATGGCTCAGAATTGAGGATCCAAAATGTTTTGAACATCACGAAACATATAAGATGTTCTAAGAGCTGAAGTTGGGATCTCAGGATCGTGCCCGTGTTGTGAGGTATGGACCTCCAACAAGATTCTTTGCCTGCAAGATGAAGGAGAATAGCTCAATCGTTGAGCATGTGCTCAGATTGTCTGGGTGCTACAATCACTTGAATCGAGTGGGAGTTGATCTTCCAGTTAAGATAGTGATTTATATAGTTCTCCAAGTCACTGTCACTAAGCTACTAGAGCTTCGTGATGAACTATAAAATGCCAGGGATGGTAATAATGATCCCTGAGCTATTTGCGATGTTTGACACCGCGAAGGTAGAAATCAAGAAGGAGCATCAAGTGTTGATGGTTAGTGAAACCACTAGTTTCAAGAAGGGCAAGGGATAGGAGGGAAAATTCATGGATGGCAAGTCAGTTGCTGCTCTAGTGAAGCAACCCAAAGTTGAACCCAAGCCCGAGACTAAGTGCTTCTATTATTTGGAGAACGGTCGCTGAAGCGGAACAACCCTTGATACTTGGTAGATAAGAAGGCTGGCAACATCGACAGAAGTATATTAGATATACATGTTATTGATGTGTACCTTTCTAGTACTCCTAGTAGCACCTGGGTATTGGATACTGGTTCAGTTGCCAAATGTTAGTAAATCGAAATAATAGCTATGGAATAAACGGAGACTAGCTAAGGGTGAGGTGGCGATGTGTGTTGGAAATGTTTCCAAGGTTGATGTGATCAACATTGCACGCTCTCTCTACCTTCGGGATTAGTGATGAACCTAAATAAATGTTATTTGGTGTTTGCGTTGAGCATGGATGTGATTAGATTGTGTTTATTGCAATACAGTTATTCATTTAAGTTAGAGAATAATGGTTATTCTGTTTACATGAATAGTACCTTTAATGGTCATGCACCCAATTAGAATGGTTTGTTGAATCTTGATCGTAGTAATACATGTGTTCATATCATTGATGCCACAAGATACAAAGTTAATAATGTTACTACCACATACTTGTGGCACTGCCGCTAAATGTCATATTGGTGTAAAGCGCATGAAGAAACTCCATGCTGATGGATCTTTGGACTCATTCGATTTTGAATTGGTTGAGGCATGCATACTATGCCTCTTGGGCAAGATGACTAAGACCCTGTTTTCGAATATGATGGAGCGGGCAAGTGATTTATTGGAAATAATACATGTTGATGTATGCGGTCCAATGAGTGTCGTAGCGTGCGGTAGATATCTTTGTTTTTCTTACTTTCACTGATGATTTGAGTATATATGGGTATATTTACTAAATGAAACACAAGTCTGAGTCGTTTGAAAAGTTCAAGCAAATTTAGAGTGAAGTTTGAGATCATCGTGATAAGAAGATAAAATATCTACGATATGATCGTGGAGGAGAATATCTGAGTTACAAGTTTGGTATACAACTTAAGACAATGCGGAAGTTGTTTCACAACTCATGCGACCTGGAACAACATAGTGTGATGGTGTGTCCAAACGTCGTAGTCATGCTCTATTGGATATGGTGCAAAATATAATGTCTCTTATCGATTCGCCACTATCATTTTGGGGTTATGCATTATAGACAACTACATTCACTTTAAAATAGGGCACCATCTAAGTCCGTTGAGATGACACTGTATGAATTTCGATTTGACAGAAACCTAAACTATCATTTCTTAATGTTTGGGGCTGCAACGCTTATGTGAAAAAGGGTTTTCACCTAATGAGCTCGAACCCAAAGTGGACAAATGCATCTTCGTAGAATACCCTAATGTAACAGTTGGGTAAACCTTCTATCTTAGATCCAAGTGCAAAGTGTTTTTTGCTAAAACGGGTCCTTTATCGATAAAGAGTTTCTCTCGAAAGAACAGAGTGGGAGGAAGATAGAACTTGATAAGGTTGTTGAAGCTTTGCTTCAACTAGTGAGTAGCGCAGCGCAGAAAGATGTTTCTCTCGAGCCTAGGTCATTTGAAGAGGAAGTTGATGATGATGATCTTGAAGCTTCAGATCAAGTTACTATCGAATCTCGTAGGTCGACAAGGACGCGTACTGCTCCTGAGTGGTACGGCAACCCTGTCTTAGAGGTCATGTTGTTGGACAACGATGAACCTACGAACTATGGAGAAGCGATGATGGGCCCGGATTCCAACAAATGGTTAGAGGCCATGAAATACGAGAGAGGATCCATATATGAAAACCGAGTATGGACTTTGGTAGACTTGACCATTGAATGGCTGGTTGTTGAGTACAAATGGACCTTTAAGAATAATACATACGCCGATGGTAAATGTCACCATTTATAAAGCTCGACTTGTCGCAAAGAAATTTCCCCCAAGTTCAAGGAGTTGACTACGACGAGACTTTCTCACCCGTAGCGATGCTAAAAATCTGTTCGAATTATGTTAGGAGTTGCTACATTTTTCAATCATGAAATCTGGCAGATGGATGTCAAAACACCGATTCCTTCCTTGAGGAAAGGTTGTATGAGATACAACCAGAAGGTTTTGTCAGTCCTAAGGATGCTAAAAGGTGTGCAAGCTCCAGTGATCCTTCTATGCACTGGAGCAAGCATCTCGGAGTTGGAATATACGCTTTGATTAGGTGATCAAAGTTTTCTGGGTTTATACAAGGTTTATGAGAAACTTGTATTTACAAGAAAGTGAGTGGGAGCACTATAGAATTTCTGATAAGTATATGTGGATGACATATTGTTGATCGGAAATGATGTAGAATTTCTGGAAAGCATAAATGGTTGTTTGAAAAGAGTTTTTCAGAGGAAAACCTGGGTAAAGCTACTTAATTGTTGGGCACTGAGATCTATGGAGATAGATCAAGACCCTTGATAAGACTTTCAATGAGTACATACCTTGAAAAGATTTTGAAAGAGTTCAAAATGGATAAGTCAAAGAAGAAATTCTTGCCTGATTTGTAAGATGTGGAGTTGAGTCAGACTCAAAGCTCAACCATGGCAGAAGAAAGATAAATGATGAAGGTCGTCCCTATGCCTTAGCCATAGGCTCTATATAGTATGCTATGCTATGTACCACACCTGTGTGTGCCTTGCCATGAGTCTGTCAAGGGGTACAAGAGTGATCCAGGAGTGGATCACTGGACAGTGGTCAAAATTATCCTTAGTAACTAGAGGACTAATGAAATATTTCTCGATTATGGAGGTGATAAAGTGTTCATCGTAAAGGGTTACGTCGATGTAAGCTTTAACACCAATCCGGATGACTCTTAGTAGAAATACAGATATGTATAGTGGAGTATCCATTTTGAATAGCTCCAAGTGGAGCATGGTAGCAGCGTCTACAGTATGACATAGAGATTTGCAAAGTACACATGGATATGAATGTCGCACACCCGTTGACTAAAACCTCTTTCACATGCAAAACATGATCGAACCCCTTAACTCATTGGGTGTGAGATTCATAACAATGTAAATCACATGGTGATGTGAACTAGATTATTGACTCTAGTGCAAGTGGGAGACTATTGGAAATATGCCCTAGAGGCAATAATAAATTGGTTATTATTATATTTCCTTGTTCGTGATAATCGTTTATTATCCATGCTGTAATTGTATTGATTGGAAACTAAATACATGTGTGGGTATATAGACAACACTATGTCCCTAGTATGCCCTAGTAGACTAGCTCGTTGATCAAAGATGGTTAAGGTTTCCTAGCCATGGACATGAGATGTCATTTGATAATGGGGTCACATCATTAGGAGAATGTTGTGATGGACAAGACCCAAACTATAAACATAGCATATGATCATGTCAGTTTATTGCTACAGTTTTCTGCATGTCAAGTATCTGTTCCTATGACCATGAGATCATGCAACTCATTGACACCGGAGGAGTACCATGTGTGTATCAAACATAGCAACGTAACTGGGTGACTATAAAGGTGCTCTACAAGTATCTCTGAGGGTGTCTATTGAGTTGGCATGGATCTAGACTGGGATTTGTTACTCCGTGTGACAGAGAGGCATCTTAGGGCCCACTCGGTAATACAACATCACAATAAGCATTGCAAGCAATGTGACTAAGTGTTAGCCATGGGATCTTGCATTATAGAATGAGTAAAGATACTTGCCAGTAACGAGATTGAACTAGGTATAGAGATACCGACGATTGAATCTCGGGCAAGTAGCATACCGAAGAACAAAGGGAACAACATACGGGGTTAACTGAATCCTTGACACAGAGGTTCAAACGATAAATATCTTCGTATAATATGTAGGAACCAATATGGGCATCCAGGTCCCGCTATTGGTTATTGACCGTAGAGGTGTATCGGTCATGTCTACATAGTTCTCGAACCCACAGGGTCTGCACACTTAAGGTTTGGTGAAGTTTTGGTAGTAGATAGTTATGTATGGTGGTGACTGAAGGTTGTTCCGAGTCACGGATGAGATACCGGACGTCACGACGAGCTCCGGAATGGTTCGGGGGTAAAGATTGATATATAGGAAGTCCTGTTTTAGTCACCGGAAAAGTTTCGGGCTCATCGGTAGTGTACCGAGAGTGCCGGGAGGGTACCAGGAGACCATCGGGAGGGGTGTCTCGACCCAATTGGATACATGGGCTGTGGGAAGAGGTATACCATCCCCTAGTGGGCTGGTCAAAGTCCCACAATAGGCGCATGTGTTTGGCTGGAGAAACCCAAAGGTGGAACGAGGATTCCTAGTGGGAGAGAAGGAGTCCTAATCCTACTAGGATTGGAGGACTCCTCCTCTCTCCACCTCGGCCGAACCAAGGGCTGGCCCATTGGGGAGACAAGACTCCTACCTACCTCCTCCTATATATACTAGAGGTTTTGAGGTTTTTTGACAATAGAAATCAGCCACGTGCTACCCGCTCCTCTAGATCGTAGTTTCTCCTCTAGATCGTTTCAGCGGTGCTTAGGCGAAGCCCTGCTGGAATAGTTCCACCACCGCCGCCGTCGTGTCGTCGTGCTGCCGGAGAACTCATCTACCTCTCTGCTCCCTGTTGCTGGATCAAGAAGGCGGAGATCATCATCATGTTGTACGTGTGCTGAACGCGGAGGTGTCGTCTATTCGACGCTAGATTGGAAGGACCGTGGTCAAGATCGTGATACGATTCGTGATTTGATCGTGGGACGGATCATGATGGGATCGCGGGACGGATCGTGATTGGATCGCAAGATGGGTCGTGATGGGATCATGGGACGCTCAGAGATTTGGATCGCGAAGACGTTCGACTACATCAACCGCGTTTCTTAACGCTTCCCGCTTTGCGATCTACAAGGGTATGTAGATCCACTCTCCGTCTCGTATATGCTCATCACCATGGATAGATCTTGCGTGTGCGTAGGAATTTTTTTGTTTCCCATGCAACATTCCCCAACACATGATAGTTAGATTTGGTGGCTGTTTTGATGAAGATATAAGGTGGCTTATGTGCAACAGAGCTTATCATGTTGTGGGGTTTAGACGCACTGACGAATTTCGCACCGATACTCGAGGTGAGAATGGGCAATGCACGGTACCAAAGAGGTTAGCAAATATGAGGCAGTGGTGAGAGTGCATACATCCATGGATTCACATTAGTCATATAGAACCCACATACTTATTGAAAGCTTTTATTAGCTCTCTCGAAGCAAAGTACTACTCGCATGCCCCTAAGTAGGAGGTTAGTAGGAGTTAACCATCGTGCGCCCCCAACCTAAACAACACTAGGATTTCAACGAGGAATAAGAATGCTCACACATCATCACCATGACATAACCAATATTTAGGTGAACAACAAATTAAAACCCTTTAACTATCGGTATTTTTACTAACCAACAACCATGCAATCATGCCCTTTCATATTTCCACATCAATATCATTAATCCACAATTTCTCTTTTGTGTGCTACATGAAGGTTTTGATTATACACTCCTTGAATACCTATTGTTTTTGGACTAGTCTTATAACCCATGCAAATAACCGTCACTTTTTATTAACTCTCAAATAAATTTAAGTGAAGAACAAGAGTGAAATTATTTCTATAAATTCTATACACCACTGTGCTCTAAAAGATATAAGTGAAGTACTATAGCAACTGCTTAGCTCAAAAGATATAAGTGAAGCACATAGAGTATTCTAATAAATCATGGTGAACTCTCTAAATTGGGTGTGTCCAGAAAACAATGATTGTGGAAAACTAAAACAAAATCAAACTATAATACACGACGCTCCAAGCAAAACTCATATCATGTGATGAATAAAAATGTTGCTCCAAGTGGCATACCGATGGATTGAGACAGAAGAGGGGATGACTTCCGGAGCATCCCCAAGCTTAGATGCTTGAGTCTTACAAGAATTTTACTTGGGGTTCCTTGGGCATCCCCAAGCTTAGGCTCTTTGCTGCTTCTTATTCCTTCATACATCATGATGACACCCAAAACTTGAAAACTTCAGCACACAATACTCAATAGAAAGCTCGTGAGATCCGTTAGTATGATAGGTGAACCATAAACATTAGGTACTGTTATAAATTGGTTCATATTTTATTATTCCATAGGGTGTTGTATTCTAACTTCTCCATGCCCTATAGCCCCTCTGATATAATACATAGCATCATCAAAACAAGCAAACTATGGAGGTAAAACAGAATCTGTCCAAAACAGAACAGTCTGTAGTGATCAACAAAGACACCATACTTCTTTAACTCATAATTTTTTTTGAAAATAGGAACACCTGAGTAATTTTTATTCCATACTGTGTAAAAAATTCATATCAAAAATACTTTCTAGTACAATGAGAGAAATTCTGCAATGGACGTAAAAGTTTCTGTTTTTGCGTCGTATCAATTCCACTTATCATTCAAATCACCCCAAAGGCTTTACTTGGAACAAACACTAATTTAAACATAAAAATAATCATTACAGTATCAATAATAATGTTGACTCACAAAAACGAAAGTAGAACAAGAAAACTAAGATAACTATTGGGTTGCCTCCAAACAAGCGCTATCGTTTTATGCCCCTAGCTAGGCATAATGCATAGTTTCAAGTAATTTCATCTTTGACATTCAGTCCATAAGTAGCCCTCGTGATACATTCATAAGGTGGTTCAATTATCTTCCTATGGAAGTGTTCCATCCCTCTCTTTAGTGGGAATTTGAAACTAATGTTTCCCTCTTTCATATCAATAATTGCACCTATAGTCCGTAAGAAAGGTCTTCCGAGTATATTGGACAAGACAGATTGCATTCAATATAACGAACAATGAAATATAAAGTTACATTATTTCTATTAGCAATAATAAGCACATCATTTATTCTACCCAAAGTTTTCTTAATGGTAGAACCAACAAGGTGCAAGTTAAGGGAACACTCAAGTATATCAGTGAGACCAAGTACATCACAAAGATATTTAGGTATAGTTGAAACACTAGAACCAAGGTCACAAAAAGCATTGCATTCATATTATTTAATCTTAATTTCAATAGTAGGTTCCCACTCATCATGCAATTTTCTAGGAATAGAAACTTCTAGCTCAAGTTTCTCATCATACGTGTCGGTGTAGTGAACAGGGGGGTGTTCGCTACCCCGGGACAAGCACCGGCAAGTCGCAGCCTCCAAGCGGGAAAGGCATGACAGAGAACAAATCCACTTATAGGACATATCCAGGACCCAGGTTTCCGGCAAGGATTACTTGTCGGGAACAGGTCTACGCATCGCCGGCAAGCTCAAGGGTGACAAGATCAAGATAAAGTTTCCGGGAAGCGAACCTTCCTAAGAGAATACCTCCAATCAGGTCACCGAGAAGACCCAAGGCTGGGATCCCAGCAAGATCTTGCCGGGATGGCTCATGGAGCACCGACAAGATTCGCACCCGGCAAGACCTCGCCAGCCTGTCACCGCTCCAACGCAGCGACCAGCCTGTCAGACAGGCCTTATCCTCCTGAGTACGTGTCAAGGCGCTAGCGATGATGGCGTTAAGCGGTGCTGATGGGACAACCTCTTTTTCCGTCCAGAAGAAAGCTAGGGACAACTAAACAGAGCATTTAATGTGCTTGTCCTATGCCGTCAATATTAGGTATGATAACACTGTAGCAATTGTACACGTCATGTAGGTACTGTGCACCACTGTGGTGACCCCTTGGACATATAAAAGGAGGTCCAAGGCATAGCTATAGAGAGAGGACCTTTTGGTTTCGACACACGCGTAGCATCTATGTATTGTTCACCACATAGTGCTCCTGGAGCCAGAACTCAAGACTCATAATACACTAAACCAGGAGTAGGGTTTTACGCTTCTCGGCGGCCTGAACCTGGGTAAAAATCCCTTGCGTTGCTCGTTGGATCTGCTCTTTGTGCACACATTCTCCCTGTCGAACCGTAAAGGGATCCACGCGATCCCATAGGTGTTGTACCCCGACATCTTTGGCACGCCAAGTAGGGGAGAGGGTTGCGTGAACCTGGTCTAGGAATTAGCGCATCAGTTCTAGATCATCTTCATCGTCATGGCGCCCAAGAAGAAACGGGGGCGGCTGAAATTCTTTGCGAAAGCTAAGTCCTAAAACTTTAATGGCTTTTTGCTATTTAGTTTTATCCTTGATGTTTTCTTTTGTACAACCTGTGTGCGAGGGAGCGCTCTTGAAATACTCTACGCTCCTGGTTGTTCTGGGTCCGCCCAACAATACAGATGCAGGTGTAGTTGTTTTTAGAGCATCAAGCTCGCAAAGAGGTGGCGTTCTCGATAGGCTGCTAGACAGGACCTGATCCTAAGCGTCGTCGACTGGAACATGCACATTCGGGGAGTATTCCAGCAAGCATAGGGATTCATTGTACAAAAATGCAATCGTTCAAGGAGAAGGCTAGATAAGTTTTATCTTCAGATTTCTGCATAAACCCATATGCTGAGGAGCCTTCCCGAGGCTAGTCGCGCTTCTAATCGCTTTGAGTCTGCTCGGTGATGTGAGCAACTGCACTAAAGCTGGGAGGGTAAAACTTTTTGGAAGGCGACTTTCCCGACAAGCTACAAGGACCCGTTCCTCAAGCGCTGCCAGCTGGAGCATGCACACTGGAAAGTTTTCCGGCAAGCGTTGGTCGTCTTGATTGATTTTTCGTCCTTGTACATCAATATGCACGCAAAAGGACCTTGCCATGGTTAGCCCACGCTCTAGTTTCACCTCGAGTCCGCTCGCCGAACTTAGCAGCTGCGTTCTGGCCCAGCAAGTGGCCTTACCCGTGGCGGCATTTCTAGCAGGCTGCTAAGGACTTATTGCTCAAAGCGCTCGCGACAAGTGTGCGCACCAGCAAGGTTTGCAATCAGTGTAGGATATAAGATATATGCAAGGACGAAATTAATCAAGAGAGAAGCAAGCATTCCTTTAGCATAAATAAATATGTGTCGCATACATAAAGATTGGTCTAATTAAGATAAATTGTTTCTTTATATGTGCCATTACAGCAACAGGGATGCGAAAAGTACTTCAGTCCCGGCAGTTGCTTTATTCTCAGCGGCCTGAACCTGGGTAAAAATCCCTTGCGTTGCTCGTTGGATCTGCTCTTTGTGCACACCTTCTCCCTGCCAAACTGTAAAGGGATCCATATGAACCCATAAGTGTCATACCCCGACAATACACTTTTATCATTGTTTCTACTATATGTTTAGTAAAAGCTTTATTTTGTTCATAGGCATTGGGTGAGCTAATAATGTATTGCAACAAGGAAATAAATTCTACTAAAGAACAACTCTCATAATTAAAGTCCTTATAATCCAAGATAGTGGGCATATCACTAGTTAAAGTTTTGACCTCTCCAAACCCACCTTTTCCATTTTTATCACTAGAATCATCACCCTCCGAACAAACGGGACACCTTCTAGCTAAAGTTGACTGATCTCCAGTCCCTTTATCATCTATTTTCATATTAGTAAATAAATATTCAATGGGAGAAGTACCCATCATTTTAAGATCTTCATCATGATTACGGTAAAAACCGAGTGGAAGAGCCTTTTCTAAGAATTCATGCCTAGCTCTCAACCTAGCGGTCCTCTCCTTACTGTCATTAATAGATATTTGGACGGATTTAATGGCCTCATTAATATCATGCTTTGGTGGCTAAATTTTTCAAGAGTTTCCACATCAAGAGCAATCATATCCATGTTCCTAGCCATATCATCAACTTTATGCAACTTTTCTTCTACCATAGTATTGAAAATCTTTTGATAACTAATGAATTTTATATCGGTGTTCTCAAGATCTGTAGGTATCCTATTAATATTTGTAGAAGAATTTCCATAATTATTAGAGAAATTACTGGGATACGGTCTAGCATTGAAATTTCCTCTATAAACATTGTTGTTGAAATTATTTCGCGAGATAAAGTTCACATAAATAGCATCATCATTTTTCTCAATCAAAGTAGACAAAGGCATATCATTGGGATCAACATGGGCATGTTTTCAAGCAACTATATTCATGTGAGCATCCATTTTGTCACTCAAAGTAGAGAATTCCACAACAAAATTTACCTTCTTTCCAGTTGGAGCTCTTTTGATATGCCACTGAGAAAAGTTTTTCATGATGGTGTCTAGAAGTTTGGTGGCCTCTCCTAATGTCACCTGCATGAAGGTACCACTTGCTGCAGAATCTAGAAGATTTCTAGACACAAAGTTTAGTCCAGCAAGGAAGTTTTGTATAATCATCCATAAGTCCAAACCATGAGTAGGGCAATTTTTAATCATAAATTTCATCCTCTCCCAAGCTTTTAAAAAATGTTCTTGATCATGTTGCTTAAAATTCATAATTTTATTTATATGGGAGATGATCTTAGTCAGAGGAAAATACTTGGTAATGAAAGCATCTTTACATTTATCCCATGTTCCAATACTATTACATGGTAAAGATAAAAACCAAGCCTTAGCCTTATCTCGTAGTCAAAAAGGAAATAATTTTAATTTGACAATATCATTATCCATGTCATTTTTCTTTTGCATATCACATAATTCAACAAAGGTGTTGAGATGATAAGCGATATCCTCATTAGGACTTCCCAAAATTATTCTTTCATCACAAGATTTAGCAATTTGGAATTAATATCATAAAACTCCCCATTAGTGGCGGGTGGTATAGGAGTACTAATGAAATCATTGTTATTAGTATTTGTTAAATCACACAACTTAGTGTTGTCTTGAGACATGATGACCAAGCAAGCAAAGTAACAAGCACAACAAGTAGACTAGCAAGTAAAGCATGCAAACAAGTAAATTAGCAAAGGTAAATATATTTTTATAGCAAGGAAAATATAACAGCAAATAAAAATTAGAACAAGTGAATGATAATTTGTGAGAAGGTAGTTGATAGGAAATTGGTGATACTCCCCGGCAACGGTGACGGAAATCCTTCCTGTCACTTGTGATCTGCGTTGGGTTTTTCCCCAAGGAGAAGAAGATGATGTAGCACAATATCGAAAAGTATTTACCTCAGTGAGAACCATGGTTATCGAACCAATAGGATGACCAGTAAATTTCTTGCCTTCAACGCTTACACACAAAAGAGCACATACTTGCACTGTAACATCCAAAAATTCTAAATTTTGGAATGTTATATTAAATTTAACTTTGATTTGCTGATTGATTGATTGTTGATATAATTTGAGGAGGACTTAAAACTTATGAAAATAAAAGAGAGGGAATAAAATGTCTTTCCCAAAACCTTCTTCTTGGCTTTTGAATTCAAATCCAATTCAAATTAAAATCATAGAGAGAAGATGACATGACTTCTTCAAATAAGGAATTTGAAATGGGATTTGAAAGTGTCTAATTTTTTCCATTTGGAGTATTTCCATTTGCAAATTTGATCCATTTCAATTTTTAAATTTGAATGAATTCAAATGCCCTCATCAGTTTCAAAAAAAAATGAGTGGAGCAACATGACCCTCCAAACATGAGGCAAATTTGAATTCATTTGAATCTATAAACTCAGAAAAATATTTGGAAAACATTTGATCTCTGGATCAAAATCATTTTTTATTTTTGGAAAATATTTGTTTTTAAAATTATTTAAAATTCCTTTGCAAATATGTTCATGTTTTAGGATATATTTTTCTGATCATTTTGGTATATAATATGCCTATATATGATTTTCATTTATTCTTCTCTTTTCTCTGTTTTAAATAAAAGAAAAAGATTTATCTTAAAAAAGGCCGAAGCTATCAAACCGGCCCAACAGCGCTCCCAGGCCCAACCAACCAGGCTAGCGCAAACCGCCAGCCCAACCAGAAGAAACGACCAAAGATCCACCCTGTGCAAGCGAAGCGCGATGAGCTTCGTCGTTTGACCCCTCTTCTCGCTCTCACTCATCTTCCACCCCCACTAACGCGTCGACCCCGTCGGCCATTTGAAATCACCCCGCGGCTGCCATCTTCTCCTTCCTTTCCAGCGCACGCCCGCGAACGGCAGGTGATCACCTTGCTGATTCTCATCGGATCCGCATCTCCGACGCTTCCCTCTCCAAGCCGTGATGTCCTATAAATGCCCATACTCTCGCACTGTTGTTAGCCCATGAAGCCCCCCTCTTAAACTCTCTCACCGTAGCTCTAGCTCTCCCGCATCGCTGCCAGCCATCGAAACCCTATCGGCTCGACCCCGATGCCGTCGCACCTCCGTTCGCCTTGAGACCACCACCAATCGAGTGCCTACTCCATCAAAAAGCTCCCAGACATCACCGCTTCACCCCTCCCTCGCCGGATCCACAACAGCGATCACCGTCTAAACCTCGCCCGAGGTTAGAGCACCCATTGCTCTGTCGTGAAGCTGACCTCACCTCCATCACATTTGAGCTCTACCGCATCTACCCTCGGACACGGCGGATAGAGCTGTGAGACGTCTCCAACGTATCTATAATTTTTGATTATTCCATGCTAATATATTATCATTCTAGGATACTTTTTGGGCATTTATTTACCAAATTATAATATTTTGAGCACTAACCTATTGACCTAGTGCCTAGTGCGAGTTCCTATTTTCTGCATGTTTTTGACTTTTCAGGTTTACAGTACCAAACGAAGTCCAATTGAAATGGAAATTTTTGATGATTTTTTCTAGACCAAAAGAAGACCTGGAAGCTTAGGGAGGAGGCCGGAGGAGCCACGAGGGGCCCATAAGCCAACAGGGCGCCCTACTAGGGGGCGTGCCCTAGTGGCTTGTGCCCCCTCGGGCGCCTCCTGATGCCCCTCTCTAGCCTATAAATTAGCATATACCCTAAAAAACAGAAGCACTTCAGGAACACTTTTTCCGACGCTGCAAGTCTCTGTTCCGATGGGAGGCCATCTACACCTCCGTTCCAACACCCTGTCAGAGGGGAGATCGATCACGGAGGGCCTCTTCATCAACCTTGCTGCCCTCGCCATGATGTGTGAGTAGTTCACCACAGACCTATGGGTCCATAGGTAGTACCTAGATGATAATCTCTCTCTCTCTCTCTCGATCTACAATACAATGTTCATCGCATCTTTGCCTTGATCTATCTGATGTAATCCCTTTGTATGGTGTGTTTGTTGGGATCCGATGAATTGTGAGTTTAACGTTAGATTATTCATGAAAAGTATATGAGTCAAACCTGAGTAGTAATATTCTTAATTGCATGATCATCATAGCATCGTAATGCTCTCCGATCTATTGAGATAGTTTGGCCAAGTAGATTAATATTTCTTCGGTGGGAGTGGTGCGTTGTAGTAGGTTAAACCTGACGAGTTTCTATTTGCCAGTGACAGAAGGGGACAAGTTGCGCCTTTGTGTTGCTGCTACTAAGGATAAAACAATGGGGTTTATTCATATTGATTGAGTTTAGTTTATCTACATGATATCATTGTTCTCCAAGCATTACTCTGTTTTACTTAATACTCTAGATGCATGCTGGATAGCGGTCGATGGGTCGAGTAATAGTAATAGGTGCAGGTAGGAGTCAGCCTATTTCCTTATGGACATGTCACCTATATACACATGATCATTGCCGTGAAAATTGCATAACTATTCGCTTTTCTATCAATTGCCCAACGGTAATTTCTTTACCCACCGTATACTATTTGTATGAGAGATGCCACTAGAGAACTCTATGCCCCTAGGTCTATTCACTTATATATTCACAAATGCTATCATTAACTTGCTGCTATTTATTTGCTTTTATTTTATTTTGAAATTTACAATTATCTACAATTATGTACACAACTCACTTGCTTGCAAATAACGAGATCAAGGGGATTCACAACCCTCTTGCCGGCGTTGGGTGCAAGTTGTTTGTTCTTTTTTGTGCAGCCGCTGAAGACGGTTGTGGATTGGTATTCCTATTGGTTCGATAAATATTGGTTTCATAATTGAGGGAAATACTTACCCACTTTGTGCTTCGATAACCTATTCCTCTTCACAGAAAACCCAACGCAGACCACGAGTATCAGGAAGGATTTCTGGCACCGTTGTCGGGGAATAACATCACCAACTATCAAGTAATTTTGCACAATTTCTCATTCACTTGTTTTTCTTTTTATTTGTTGTTGTATATAGCTTGTCTCTTAAAAATCAAAAATACAAAAATATTTATCTTTGATAGTTACTAGTTTACTTCTAATTTGCTTTACTTGCTAGTCTTGTGTGTTGCTTTGCTTGTTCGGTCACCATGTCGCAAGATAGATTCTGCAATACTTCTTTCTATCAAAGAATGACGGAGATAGAGGGCACTATGAAAACCTTCACGACTTCACAATTTGAGCATAATAAATTCTTTACCTCTGAAATAAAGGAACATTCAATTTTTCTTGGTGCTATTAGTATGCAACTTGATGAAATCAATAAAGAGGTGTCTAACCTTCAATCACCATTTGTTGACACTGAATAATCAATAGGAAAAATCTCCGATACGCAAACCACTCTAGTAAATAGGATGGCCGCTAAACCGGAATCTTTCCCGATTATGAATCTGATGAAGATATGATTGGTGTTTCTCCTATTGAATCTTTGTTTACTTATCTGAATAGGAATGATAAAGGGACTGGACATGAGTCAACTTTAGTTGAGGAGTGTCCCGTTTGCTTGGAGGGTGATGATTTTAATGCTAAAACATAAAAAGTGGGTTTGGAGAGGTCAAAACTTTAACTAGTGATGTACCCACTATCTTGGATTACAAGGACTTTAATTATGATAAATGCTCTTTAATAGAATGTATTTCCTTGCTTCAATCTATTATTAGCTCACCCAATGCTTATGAACAAAACAATGCTTTTACCAAACATATAGTAGAAGCTATGATAAAAGCTTATGATGAGAAGCTTGAGCTTGAAGTTTCTATTCCTAGAAAATTGCATGATGAGTGGGAACCTACTATCGAAATAAGATAAATACATATGAATGCAATGCTTTGTGTGACCTTGGTGCTAGTGTTTCAACCATACCTAAAACTTTATGTGACGTGCTTGGTCTCACTAATATTGAAGACTGTTCCCTAAACTTGCATCTTGCGGATTCTACCATCAAGAAACCTTTAGGTAGAATTAATGATGCTCTTATTATTTCAAACAAAAATTATGTTCTTGTAGATTTTGTTGTGCTTGATACTGATTGCAATCCTTTTTGTCCCATAATCCTTGGAAGGCCATTCTTACGAACTATAGGTGCAATTATTGATATGAAGGCCAGAAACATAAGATTCCAATTATCATTAAAGAAAGGGATGGAAAAATTACCTAGGAAGATAATTAAACCACCTTATGAATTAATCATGACAGACACCTATGGGTTGGGTGTCAAAGATGACAACACTTGAAACTATGCATTATGCCTAGCTAGGGGCATAAAACAATAGCGCTTGTTGGTAGGCAACCCAATATGTATCCTTATTTTTGTTTTTTACTTTTATGTTTTTTTGTGATAACATGATTGTTGCCTCTGTATTGATTATGTTTTTATATTTTAATTATTGTTTGTGCCAAGTAAGTCCTTTGGAATAACTAACAAGATGAGTAAAAATGATGCTGAAACATAACAGGAACTTTGACTCCAGTGCAGGAAATTTCATTTTTTACTGGAGCATGATAATAATCTTAAATTCTTACACAGTATTTCTATACAAATTATTTATGGTTTCCTAATTTTTCAAAAAAAACGGAGTTACATAAGTACATGATCTTTACAAATTGTTACAGAGTGTTCTGTTTTAAACATATTCTGTTTTGCTTGCCTAGTTTGCTTGTTTTGATTATGCTATGGATTGTATCAGCGGGTATAAGCCATGTAGAAGTTAGAATACGGTACCTATTATGCAAAAATGAATTTAGAATCAATTTATCACAGAATCTAAAGTATGCAAAATGTTTCTTATACTAACAGATCTCACGAGGTTTCGTTGAGTTTTGTGTGATTGAAGTTGTCAAGTTCTGGGTGTGATCACCATGGAACACGGAATAAGGAGTAGCAAGAGCCTAATCTTGGGGATTCCCAAGGCACCCCAAGTACAATTCTAAGGAGACTCAAGTGCCTAATCTTGGGGATGCCTCGGAAAGTATCCCCTCTTTTGTCTCAGTCCATCGGTATGTCACTTAGAGCTATATTTTTATTCATCACATGATATGTGTTTTGCTTGGAGCGTCATTTGCTTTTGTTTCCTTTTATTTTAAGTTTGTCACAATCATCATTTTCTAGACACACCTATTTTAGAGAGACACACCTTCATGATAATTTTCTATAATACTCTATGTGCTTCACTTATATCTTTTGAGCTTGGCAGTTGCTCTAGTACTTCACTTATATATTTTTCAGCATGGTGGCGTGTAGATTTTATAGAAATAATATTCTCCTGTTCTTCACTTATATTTGTTTGAGATCTGAACAAATATTGGCGGTAATTTGCATGGGTCATAAGACTAGTCCAAGAATAATAGGTATTCAATGAATGATAATCAAAACCATCATGTAGCACATATAGAGAAGTGGTGTGTTAATGACATTGATGTGGTAACATGAAAAGGTGCAAGCACACAATTGTTGATTCATAAATGTGTCAAGAGTAAGAGGTGTTAACTTGTTATTCATCTAAAAATTAAATAGGCATGGTGATGACATGTGAGCATTTTTATTCCTCGTTGAAATTCTAGTGCCGTTTCGAATAGGGGGCGCGTGATGGTTAACTCCTACCAACCTCGTCCCTCGGGGCATGCGAGGAGTACTTTGATGTATGATAAAACTAATAAAACTTTGGAATAAGTATGTTTGTTCTTTATGACTAATGTGACACCATGGACATACGCATTCTCACCATCTCATATTTGCTAGCCTCTTCGGTATCATGCATAGCCCATTCTCACCTCGAGGATCGGTGCAACTTTCGTTGGTGCATCCAAACCCCGTGACATGATACGCTCTATTGCACATAAGCCTCATTATATCTTCCTCAAAACAGCCACCATACCTACCTATTATGGCATTTTCATAGACATTCTGAGATATATTTCCATGCAAATTCCATCGTCGCTTCACATGACTAGTTCATTCATCGTCATAATGCTTTCCATGATCACATAGAGCTGACATAGTATTTGTGGCAAAGCCACCGTTCATCATGTTTTTGATACATGTCACGCTAGATCATTGCACATCCTAGTACACTGCTAGAGGCATTCATACAGAGTCATATCTTCCTATCAGTTCTTCATATTGAGTTGTAAGTAAATAAAAGTGTGATGATCATCATTATTAGAGCATTGTCCCAGTGAGAAAAGAATGATGGAGACTATCATTCCCCCACAAGTTGGGATGAGACTCCGGAGGAAAAATAAAATAAAAATGGGGGAGGCCAAATGAGCCCACCATATAAAAAATTTGAATGCGGGAGGCAAAAAGAAAAAAGAGAGAGAAAAGCCCACCATGAAAAAATAAAAAAAATATGAATGGGGTAGGCAAAAATAAAATATGAATGGGGGAGACAAAAGAGAAAAAGAGAGAAAGGGCTTTGCTACTATTCTTTACCACACTTGTGCCTCAAAGTGGCACCATGTTCTTCATATAGAGAGTCTCTTATTTTGTAACTTCCATATGCTAGTGGGAATTACCTTTTCATATTAAACTTGTCTTGTATATTCGATGACGGGCTTCCTTAAATGCCCCAGGTCTTCATGATCAAGCAAGTTGGATGCACACCCCACTTAGCTCCAGTTGAGCTTTCATACAATTATAACTCTAGTGCATCATTTGCGTGGCAATCCCTACTCCTTGCATTGACATCTATCAATGATCATCTCCATAGCTCGTTGGTACGCCTAGTTGATGTGATATTATCTTCTCCGCCTTTTACCCCTTTGATATCTACCATCATACTCTATTCCACCTATATGCTATGTCCAATGGTTCACACTCATGTATTGTGTGAAGAATAAAAATTTGATGCATATTGAAAAACTAAGATCCAATTGCCCGACTTGGACACCGTGGTGCTTAACATTTGTATTGATGTGGTGAAGACAGAGTCATGCCTTGCTAATATAATAAGATGAGTAGGGGTAAACATTCTTTTAGGATCGTATACTTTGAAAAATCAATGATTTTGTTTCTTATACTTATAAATATTACTATATTGTTGTTTATTAATTCATCATTTCTGAGTGAGCATATATACCAAAGATTACATAATGGGTAGCATGTCAAATCAAAAATTATGTTTTTATCATTTACCTAGTCGAGGATGAGCAGGAATTAAGCTTCGGGATGCTGATACGACTTCGGCGTATCTATAATTTTTTATTGTTCCATGTTAATATATTATCATTCTAGGATACTTTTTGGGCATCTATTTACCAATTTACAATATTTTTGAGCACTAACCTATTGACCCAGTGCCAGTTGATGTTTTCTTCATGTTTTTGACTTTTCAGGTTTACAGTACCAAATGAAGTCTGAATAGAAACAAAACTTTTTGATGATTTTTTCTAGACCAAAAGAAGACCTGGAAGCTTTGGGAGGAGGCCAGAGGAGCCACGAGGGGCCCACAAGCCAACAGAGGGCACCCTGATGGCTTGTGCCCCTCGGGCGCCTCCCGATGCCCCTCTCTGGCCTATAAATGCTCATATACCCTAAAAACCCTAGAACCACTCCCGAAATACCTTTTCTGCTGCCGCAAGTCTTTGTCCGATGGTAGGCCATCTACACCCCCGTTTCGGCACCCTGCCGGAGGGGAGATTGATCATGGAGGGCCTCTTCATCAACCTTGCTGCCCTCACCATGATGTGTGAGTAGTTCAACATAGACCTACGAGTCTGTAGGTAGAACCTAGATGGCAATCTATCTCTCTCTCTCGATCTCCAATACAATATTCATCGAATCTTTGCCTTGATCTATCCGATGTAATACCTTTGTATGGCGTGTTTATTAGGATCCGATGAATTGTGAGTTTATGTTCAGATTATTCATGAAAACTATTTGAGTCAAACCTGAACATTGAGGTTCTTATTTGCATGAGCATCACAGCTTCGTAATGCTCTCTGATCTGTTGAGATAGTTTGGCCAACTAGACTGATATTTATTCGGTGGGAGTGGTGCGTTGTAGTAGGTTCAACCTGGTGAGTTTCTATATCCCAGTGACAGAAGGGGATAAGTTGTGTCTTTGTGTTGCCACTAGTAAGGATAAAACGATGGGTTTTATTCATATTGATTGAGTTTACTTTGTCTACATCATGTCATTATTCTCCAAGCATTACTCTGTTTTACTTAATACTCTAGGTGCATGCTTGATAGCGGTCGATGGGTGGAGTAATAGTAATAGGTGCGGGCAAGAGTCGGCCTATTTGCTTATGGACGTGATGCTTATACACACATGATCAGTGCCGTGAAAATCACAAAACTATTCGCTTTTCTATCAGTTGCCCAACAGTAATTTGTTTACCCACCATATGCTATTTCTATGACAGATGCTACTAGAGAACACTACGGCCCCCAGGTCTATTCACTTACATATCTACACAAATGCTATCATTACCTCTCTATTATTAATTTTATTTTATTTTATTTTGCAATTTACAATTATCTACAATTATCTACACAACTCTCTTGCTTGCAAACAACGAGATCATGGGGATTTACAACCCTCATGTCGACGTTGGCTGCAAGTTGTTTGTTGTTTTTTATGCAGCCATTGAAGAACGTTGATGATTGGTATTCCTATTGGTTCGGAAAACCTTGGTTTCATAACCGAGGGAAATACGTGCCATTTTGTGCTGCGATAACCCGTTCCTCTTCACTGAAAACCTAATGCAGATCACGAGTCACAAGCTTCATCAACTGGACCTCTCCACCATCGCCGAAGGCCACCATATTACCATCAGCATCAACCCCTTCGTCTCGGCTATTGCCCTCCCTATGGTGAGCACTGAATCCCCTCTTCGCCATTCGATCTCACTCAACGTCCCAGATTAGATCTCGCGTTCCCCTTCGTTTACACCGGTCCAATTTAATCGAACCAGACGGTTTTATTCTCTATTTTAATTAGACCAAGGTGATTTTGTTTAAGTTCTAGTCATTCATTCGCTAGCAATCACAATGTACACCCGCAAGCATTCACAGCCTGCCACTTGTACCTAGCCAGCCCATAGTCACTTCTGTTTTTTTTGTAGTTTCTGTTTTTAAAAAAGATTTGGTTTCCATTTTAGATTGTTAATGTCTTTTATGTTTTTTATTATTTGAGTGATTATTTTGGCATTAGATCATAAATTTTAGTTATTTATTGTTTGTGCAATTAGTTTTACAATTTGAATATTGAAATTTTGAATTGGTTCAAATTCGCTCAAATCACCAATTTGGCAATATCTTGAGTTTAAAAATATATTTTGTGTGAATCTTCTTTGCTACTGGTCACTAGATGAATGATTTATCCAGTAGTATTTGGTGCTTTATTTTTAGTTTATTTTAAATTAGGGTTTTAGCAAAAAGAGTAATGGTTTCATTATTTTGAGGTAAATTCCTTTTCCTTTAGTTTTAATTGCTTTTAATTATTTTCTTTTCTTACTTCTCGCAGGTTTTGTTTAGTTTTTGTTAGTTAAACGTAGGTAGTCTATTTGCCGTTGAAAAATAATTTTTAGTATTTTATTGCTTTTGTTTGAAAGAAACCTTGTTTTAATCATAAGTAGAGTTAATAAAAGCTTTCCAATTACTTCTTTTTGCTAATAAATTTTATGACAAATACTTTTTGTTATCTTAGTTGTTTTATATTTTGTTTTCTATCATTTTATTATTTTAGTGTATTCTTTGCTGTTATATTTTATTAGGACATAAACTTGTATTGCTTAGTGTTTTTATTCTCTATAGTTTCTTTGGTTGTTCTTCAAAAGTAGTTCTTTTTGCTAATAAAAGATTTATTACAATGTTTTTTTCTTAAGTCTTTGTTTTTGTTGTGTTGTTGATGTTGATAATAGGTTATTTATAGAGAAAACTATTCTTGGTAGCTTTGAGAAAGTTTAATGGTTTTAACATTTGCCTTAAGTATTTCCTTCATCTCCACACTAGAGTGTTTCGTACTTGCTTTTGCTTCTGGAATTCTTAGATTGATTTCTAGTATGATTGCTTATATGAGTGGAATGCTTGACTATATATATTTCATCGGAGAGTGATGAATAGTTCTATCAAGTAATTTTCTGGGAGCAATATTATCTTCATCAACTTACCAAGCAACTTCAGTTTGACCATTTGTTTACTTACGTTTCACTTGCATGTAGTGTCAGCCTTTTCAACAAATCCCTCCAGTAGTGACATTTAATCTTGTAGTTGAGTAGAATGCATGAGGTAGGAACCCACTACCCTGTTATCAAGCCCCGGGACTTTATTTATTTTGATGCTATGCTATAGTAGATGGGTTTTGTCATGGGAACGAACACCTATGAGATCAAAGGGACCCCTTTCGATTCGGCGGGGGGAAGGCTCGCACAAAGAGCTGGTCTGGTGAACAGCATGCGGGGATCTTACCCAGGTTTGGGCCACACGGATGCGTAAATCCCTACTCCTGCTTGGTTATATTGAGAGTGTTCTTAGGGTTCTAGCTACAGGGGCGCTATGAGCAGCTGCCACATACGTGAGCTAGAAGGTCCCAAAAGTCAAAAAGACCAAAAGTCCTCTACCATATCGTCCTAGGCCTCCTTTTATACTCTCAAGGGGATCCCAACAGTGGCGTACAGTGTGTACATGGGGTGTATAGAACTACAGTGCTATCATACCTAACACTTACGGAGTAGGACATGCGCATTTAATGCACCGTTAGGCATCTATGTCCGTTAGTGGGACGTGATGGGAGCTCGTCCCATCGGCGCCACTTAGCCCTCTCAAACTTCCCTCCCACGACACGTGTCCAGGTGGATCGACACCTGGCCCGTGTGCTGGCAGGGCCTTGCAGGGGCCTTGCTTTGCTTGGAGGTTCAATAGCCCTCCCGGCAAGACCTTGCCGGTGGTCTTGATTTTCCTATGTTGATATCTGGCAAGCCCCCTGCTGGGCCTTGTTACGAGGGTGGCTACTACTGCTCGTGCACGATTAAGGGGCATTGGAGAGCCCAAAACTCTAGTGCACCGACAGGAGCCCCGGGCCTGGGACACACACGTCAGGAGACGCTATTGGGCTAGGCCCAATTAGTGTACGGGCACGCGTGGTAGGGCCCTACAGTTGTGATCATTGCGCTCGCTTCTCTTACCCATGACACCCATTGAATGCGAGACGTGGGATACGTGCGCGGCGCGGCCTTCAAATTTTTAATTACCGCGTCAGGTCATTTCCGCCACGCGCGCCGCATGCATAGCAGGGAGCCAGCAATGGGCACCAGTGATTTAAAGTCCCTGGGAAAAGCAGTATCTGCAGCGCCATGGATTGGTAAAATAGGGCGGTTGATGTTCGCCCCGTGATCGAGGGCACCACTATTGGAGGAGGTGGGCGGCGTCCTTTGGAGTGGAGGAGGGACGGCCTCCATGCTTCCCCCTATAAATTGGGGGCTAGCGAGGCCGACACTCATTCATCCTCCTTCCATCTTCCGAGAGGAAAACTCCATAGTTTGTCCTTCCACGTCTCCTCAATCTTCAGGTAGCGCTCGCCCTTCGCCATGACCAGAGGGCGGGGGAGACTACCTTCCTCTACTCCGAGGAGGAGCGCTCGTCAGGATCATGCCACTGCTTCAGCCACGAAGGTGGAGGGAGGTTCAATCTCACACGGTGGGAGAGGCGTGAGGAGTCGTGGCCGAGGTCGGCGAAGGCGGAGCGCCACTCCACCCCCTCCTCCAATGCCATGACTCTCCATTGGGGAGACCCACGCCGAGGGGACGGCGCTGGATTTTGTCCTCGAGCTGGCCGGCCCCCTCCGGAGCCATCTGCGCCTCCCTCACCTCTTCGCCAGGGTAATGGAGGGCGACGAATCACCCGTCTTGTGTCTATGGGTGGCTGGTTGCTGTAATGGTGCAATGCGGGTGAACGTCGAGTACCCAGCAAACTGCGTCATGTTCCTCAGGCGTGGCTAGAAGACCTTCACCCACGCCCACAACCTTCGGGTGGGGCATGTCCTTCGCTTTAAAATGACGGAGGCCAATATGCTCTCCATCTAGATTTATGGGTGCTCCTACATCCGTCTTAGCTACTGCGAAGAGAGCTCGAGCAGCGCCGAAAGCCTATCCTCGGGCGAGAGTGATGAGGAGGACAGCGGTGTAGACAATGACAATGAGCCCGGTCTTTGAGCAGTCAAGTCAGAGCCCGACAACTCGAGCTCGGACTGACCGTCGACCGCACCATCATCGCCAGCCTCATGCCTCTCCCCCTCCCATCAAGATGTCCTTGTCGGGTGCCTTAGTCCCAGGCACTGCCTCATCTTCCAGCTGGGTCTTTCGGCAGGCCCGTGGTCTTCGGCTTCTGGGGTTCATCCCCCTTTTCGCCCACGCTGGCCCTCTCCTCCATGCAATGCTGGTCCAGGAGGGGCCAGGTTCTTGCCTGCCCATCTGGCAGCCCTGCCCCTCTGCGCAGTGCTGGTCCAGAGGGGTCAGGCCGGGCTTCTGTCGAGGGCTTCTCTCCATCTTTTTCTTCTTGTAGCTCGCCTCTCTTTTCCATCATTTTCTTCTTGTAATCTCCCTTAGGGGAGAAAGTCAAATAAAGATGTACTTAGAAAAAAGCAATATCTTATGTAAATTTCACTCTGTTTTGAATGATTGTGTATTATCTTCCTTGTTAGACTGTTTCTGTGTATGGAATTTCCCTACGCTTTCTCGGAAAAATCTTGTCGGCGTGCGTAGCCCCATCGCGAGCGCTTCGAGGAACGGGTCCTTAGCAGCCTGCTACCGGTGCTACTACCGGCAAGACACCTTGGCATTCTGGGCGCCGCCACTCAAGGCGTTGGTCCTGCTCGAAACAGAGTAAGGGCGCGAGCAATTCACTTAAGTCATTGAGCAGGCTCGAAATGAAACAAGGAGCATGGGTGCGGCCACATAAGCCATTGAGCGGTTCCGAACATAGTGAGGGCGTAGCCAATCGCGGCAAGTGTCCCGTGCGTGCAGGTTTCCCGTACAGAGATCGAAATCGCCCAAGGAAAATAACTTTACGGCAAAGAATTCACTCATGGTTTTTGCAACTTATCTTTTTGTTGCCTTGCTCCCTTTGGCAAGTTTTTTTGGGACATCGCTCATAGGCATCCGTACCGCCATTCCCCCCCGGCAAAGCTGTACGCGAGGTATCCTTCTGTCCTTTGAGAAAAAGTAAGAAGAGAAAATATGGGTATGGAACCTTGATGGTCCGTTAGCTCTTTCCGGGATTAAGTGCATTGCATCACTTTAGATAAACATGCACATAAGTAAACATGAGAATTGATCAAGATTGCAGAACACTTATCTTTATTCAACTATGCACATGGTCTGAGCCTAGCTTTGTACCAAGGATTACATGCTTCAGCGCCAAGACTTGTACAAAAGGAGGTTGCCAGGAGGCCCGGCAACCGCGCCTTATGGGTAGAACTTGCAAATGTTCTATATTCTAGGAGTTGCTCACTAGAATGCCATCTTCGGTCTCCAGGCAGACTGCGCCACGCCTGGTGACTCATACTACCCGATAAGGGCCTTCCCACTTTGGCGTCAACTTGTCGGAATTCTTGGCGGGCTAAACTCGCCAAAGAACAAGGTCGCCTTCCTCAAGACTTTTGGCATTAACCTTGCGGCTATGGTAGTGGTGCAAAGCTTGCTGGTAGCGTGCAGCTCTCACAACAGCCTGAAGACGGTCTTCCTCAAGGAGCGTCGCGTCGTCTTGCCGCAACTGCTCTTGCTCTAGCTCATCACAAGCGAGCACTCGAGGTGACCCATATATGAGTCCCGTGGGGAGAACTGCCTCCACCCCATAGACAAGGGAGAACGGCGTTTGACCGGTAGCTCGATTCGGTGTCGTTCTGATTGACCAAAGAACCACCGGCAACTCATCAATCCAGTTCCTTCTGCACTTGTGCAGCCTATCAAAAGTTCTTGTCTTGAGACCTCACAACACTTTAGCATTAGCCCTCTCCGCGTGGACGTTGCTCCTTGGGTGAGCAATGGAAGCAAAACAGATTTGGCTACCAAGGTCTTGGACACATTGCATGAAGGTGCGACTCATGAACTGTGTGCCCTTGTTAGTGATGATCCTCTTGGGAACACCAAAGCGGCAAACTAGTCCCTTGAAGAACTTGACAGCTGACTGTGTTGTCACCTTTCTCACTTCTTCCACTTCTGGCCACTTTGTGAACTTGTCGATGCAACATACAAGTACTCAAAGCCCCCGGTAGTGTGGGGAAAGGGGCCCAAGATGTCAAGCCCCCAGACCGAAAATGACCAGGAGAGAGGGATCGTTTGAAGTGCTTGAGCCGGTTGATGCAATCTCTTTGAATGAAACTGGCATGCTTCACACTTGGTTACTAATGCCGTTGCATCCTGGAGGGCAGTGGGCCAAAACAACCCTTTCCAGAATGTCTTTCCGGCAAGGGCTCTTGATCCTATGTAGGAGCCACATATGCCTCGATGTATCTCTGCCAGCAGCTCCAGTCCATCTTCCTAGGAAATACATTTGAGTTTCACACTGCCCGGCCTCTTTCTGTACAGGATGTTGTCCATGAACTGGTACATATTAGACCGGTGGGCTACTTTCTCTGCTTCTTCTTGTTCCCCGGGAAGTTCTCCCGCCTAAAGGAAACAGACGAAGAGTTGCGCCCATGCTAGAGCCTGAGGATCGACAACAAGGACTAAAGGCATATCCTCTGCTGGGGTAGCATTTGTCTCAACATCAAGGGCCTAAGGTCCTTCCGGAGCTTGTTGCACCCCAACAAGCCTGGCGAGAGCATGTGCTTCCATGGCAAGAGCTGGGGGACCTTTCGGAGCACAGTTCTCACCGACAAGCATGTCGTTTTCTCTCGCAATCTTCTCGCCGACGGCTTCCGGGAGCCCCGCCGGGAAATACTTGCTGGAATTTAACTTCCTTCTCTTATCTTGTCCAGTTGATGGTGTCATGGAGGGTTGAGTTAGTTGGAGCATGAAAGTTCCCGGTTCCACAGGTAACTTAAGGGCAGCACACTTTGACAGGCCATTAGCAACGTTGTTCTCTGCACATGGAACATGCTCCATTTGCAGGCCGTCAAAACGTTCTTCCAACTTTCTCGCTTCCTCTACATAAGCTTCCGTCAACGGGCTCTGGTAATCTTTGTTCACCTGCTTGATGACAAGTTGAGAATCACCCCTGACAATAAGTTTCTTGATCCCAAGGTCTACCGCGATACTGAGACCGGCAAGCAGCCCTTCGTACTCAGCAGTGTTGTTCATTGATCTCTCCTGGGGAAAGTGCATTTGGACCACATATCTGGGGTGTTCTCTGGTGGGTACGACAAGCAGCACTCCGGCACCAGCGCCTTGCAGTGAGAAAGCTCCATCAAAATACATGATCAATTCTCGATCGGTTTCCTTGCCGGGGAGAGTCGACTCTGGATCCTCTTCATCAGGCATTGGGGTCCATTCTACAATGAACTCCGCCAAGGCCCTGCTCTGAATGGTCAAAGTGCTTTCAAACTTGAGGCCAAAGCTTGACGGTTCCAAAGCCCACTCTACAATCCTGCTGGTAGCTTCTGGGTTCCGCAAGATCCGCTGTAGCGGAAAGCAAGTGACAACGGTGATCTCATGTGCTTGGAACTAGTGGCGCAACTTTCTCGAGGCCATAAGAAGGCCAAAGATAAATTTTTGCACGGCCGAATATCTTGATCTAGCCCCCTGCAACAAGGAGCTGACAAAGTAAACTGGTCATTGCACCACCTTCTTCTTATGGATTGTCCCATTTAACCATGCAGATCCTTCTTTGTCGGCACCAGACCCTGCCACGCAATGTCCTGGCTCGTCGCTTGGCGGCCCTGCAATTGCTTCTGCTTCTTCGTCAACTTCTCTTTCAGCCACAAGTGTAGCACTCACCGCTTGATTTGTTGCCGCCAGATACAGCAGCAAGGGTTCTTGTGGTTTTGGCGCGACCAGGACTGGCGGAGAGGAGAGGTACTTCTTTAAATGTTGTAGTGCCGCCTCCGCTTCCGGAGTCCATTTCATTGGACCTGCCTTCTTCAAGATTTTGAAAAAGGGCAGGGCGCGCTCAGTAGTCTTTGAGATGAACCTACCCAGAGCAACAACACAGTCGGCAAGACGTCGCACGTCTTTGACTTGTCTTGGTGCTTCAATTTGCTCAGTTGCTTTGATCTTGTAGGGATTTGCTTTGATTCCTCATTGAGACACAAAGAATCTGAGAAGCTTGTCGGGTGGGACACCGAACACACACTTCTCAGGGTTGAGCTTCATGTTGATCTTGTGCAGGTTGGCAAATGTCTCTTCTAGGTCTGATATGAGTATAGCCTTATCCTTGGTTTTGACCACTATGTCATCCATATAAGCCTCCATATTTCTATGTAATTGGGGCTCAAAACCAATCTAGACCACTCTTGCAAAAGTAGAACCAACACTTTTCAACCCACAAGGCATACGCAAAAGGCAATACATACCACATGGGGTGATAAATGCGGTCTTCTCTTCGTCTTCCTTAGCCATAAAAAAATCTGATGATAACCGGAATAGGCGTCCAGGAAAGACAACAGATCGCAACCGGCGGTGGACTCCACAATGTAGTCGATGTGCGGCAAGGGAAAAGGATCTTTGGGACAGGCTTTGTTGATGTCTGTGAAATCAATGCACAACCTCCATTTTCCATTCGCCTTGCGCACTACAATTGGGTTGGCCAACCATGTTGGATGGAGTACTCCTCTGATCAAGCCAGCTGCCTCTAGTTTCTTAATCTCTTCGGCAATAAACTGTTGTCGCTCCAAAGCTTGCTTACGAACCTTTTGCTTGACGGGCTGCATGTGTGGGCAGATGGCAAGGTGGTGCTCAATCACCTCCCTGGGAACACTGGGGATATTAGATGGTTGCCATGCAAACACATCGGCATTCGCCCGCAGGAAGGCGACGAGCGTGCTTTCCTATTTGTCGTCAAGGGTGGAACTTATTGTGAAAATTCCCCCCGTACCGTCCTCCTTGGCGGGCACCTTCTTAGTTTCTGGTGGAGCAGCCTTGGACTGTTTGCTCTTGCTGGTGGAGCTCTCTGGCACATCATCAACGGGAGTGCAACACTCCTGTCGGGACCCCGATCCTAAGTCATATGAATCTAGACTATAACATATCACATCACTTTGCATCCTCACGCACGATAAGCTCCACGGCTGCATCCTTACCTTAGTCGGGACCGTTTGCATCTTTTGGCTCACGTATGTGAACATGTCGCTGGAAATCAAACGACACAGAACCCGGGCCGACATGACTAGTCATACAACCCAAGTGGCACATTTGTATGGAAATAAGCATACGTAACCCAGCAATGCAGGTGTCAGTCTCAAGCGTGTGTAGACGAGTCATAGTAAGCTACAAGGACTCCATTACGCCGTGGGACATAAATGTCATCACTGCATGTAAATGAGTCGTAGCAGGCTACAGGAACTCCATTACACTGCGAGACATTTCCCCAAAGGGACAGACACAACAGCAAAGAAGGATACATGCCGGTCAATCAATGTGTCCGGAGCAGTAGCAAGCTACCAAGGCTCGATGGAAGCACGAAGAGGCAGTTTCCCGTAAAGAGTACTACTAAAGGCACACGGCTAGGTGTCGGATCCCATACATACCGTTGCACGTCACACGTACGCACGACATGCCCGATATGGATAGATACAACTGTGGCATCACAACATAACCATACATCAACACAACTTTTATTTAAAAGGCTGAGAAGAGCCTTGCATAATATGTTCGTACAGGTAGGGGTCACATGACCCGACACTCAAGTCATACAAGCAAGTTCATACAAACCAAGCGGAAGCATAAAGTTGTCTGAGTACAGACAGATGAAAGGGTAAAAAGGCACATGGCCTAACTATCTACAGCCCGCCACAGGGCATAAGATCATAGCTGGGACACCAGCTATTCGGCATCGTCAACATCTAGAAAGAACCCACCTGATGGATCCTGAGTCTCATTTGCAACATTTATTAAGCAAACGTGAGTACAAACGTACTCAGCAAGTCTTTAAAACAGACCTAGACTATTCATGCTCATGTATCAACAAGGGAGTGGTGGAGTTTATGCAGCAATGCCAGCTTTGACTCATGGATAACCTACACTATACAATTTTAACTCTTTGTTTAGATTTTAGATATCGCACACGAGTCCACTAACTCCATAACAATACACCACCATGGATTCACTTCCCTCTCCTAGGAGAGTGCCATCCACGGAACTCACACTTGTCTTGATATTTTTATGAGTATCCATTTAATTATCTATGAATAGCATAAGCTTTCCAAGTAGTCCATATCCGAGGATGCGGCTATTCGAATAGTTTCATACCCTGCAGGGGTGTACTTCTTCACACACGCTCTTGCCACTTATCGTTGTGTGCTCATAAAACCATGCACCTGGGCAACCTTCAAGCGGAAGCCCAGCAAGGGAGTCGGCCACGACCATCAACCACATAAGACCTCTAGTCCAGGCTATCACCTATTTGAGACTGAACCCACACGGAAGTCCGGCCAAAGTTTCCGCTACGGCCCCAAACGATGTGTGCAGGGTTCCCAAGACCACCATTCGGGTGACCCTTGGTACACCGTGTCACTGCCTACCGCGTCGTAACCCACCCCTAGGGTCAGCGTTACGCACGGCCTCCAGCATGCTATAAACACCAGAAACTACTTGCAACTCCTGGACTAAGGACTAAGCGATTGATAAGTCGAGAGGGTCAATTAAGTATCCCAACGTGTGGTAGTAACTAGCCTTGGATCACAAACACGGAACTCAGTTCCTAAGAACGGTCCCAATGAGACAACCCTCTATGTACTCCTACATAGCCTCTCATCGCTACCTTTACCAAATCGGGTTCATCATAAGGTTATCACATCAGAACAACATTGTTTCACTCCACTTCGTAACCCAGATGAATCAGACCTGACACAACTCTAAGCATTGCAAGCATAGCAGGCAAAGTAAGCAAAGAACATCATGGCACAAGCATCTACCAGGTATGCTAGGTTGCAAGGTTTATCTATTTACTATGACAATAACAGGTCATGCAAAAGAATAGGTTCATCTATCGTGTTTGACAGTCAAGTGAACGTTTGTCCTAATGCAATAAACAAGAGCAGGAGTGAGAGAGTGGGATGTTATCGGAATGATCAAAGGGTTGCTTGCCTTGCTGGGTAGCGGAAAGATTTTCTCCTTCGTTGGAATACTCAGAGGTATCCTCAGAAGCAGGGCCTACCGCAATGTAGATAAATAACAATCAATACATGCAAGTGCAACAATATTATGCATGATCATGACATGGCAGCATGTATGGATGAGCTAATGCAACTACTATCCAAGTTAAATGAAGTGATTTGAATATAGGTTCATAATCATTCTCTATTTCATATTTCATAAGTTAACCTATTAGCAAATGTCAATGTTCATCTACATAGGTTGCTCTAACATGCATGATTATGGCACCATTGGATTCATTGGATTTTTTGATAAATTTTCATATATAAATTATTTCAATCTGAGTTACAGATTAATTTATATGAATTTTAGAAGTTTTAAACATTTTCTGGAATTATTTAAATCAGATATTCCTTTATTGCATCAGCATGACATCATTATGATGTTAGCTAGTCAACAGAACATGGACAGGTCAAACCTGACCAGTGGGGCCCACTGGTCAGTGACCCAGTCTCTAATAGAATTATTTAAACACTAATTACTAATTAGTTAGGAAAGGGGCCACTAGTCAATGGGTCATTAACATAATTAGTATAGTTAATTAATTTTCTTAATGGGATCAAACCCCCATGGTCAACACCGGTTGACTCGCCCGCGTTGAGCCTCCGACGACGTCAGAGACGGCGGAGAGGGTCGGAACCCCTCCTCTGGTGACCAAATGGACAACAGAGGGCACCTATCTACTCTGCTCGCTCGCGCGCGTCGAGCCCGACACCTCCCAGGGGCTGGGATGGCCGGAATCAGCGCCGGCGACGAGCACGGCGGCAGCCGGAGCTCAGGCGAGCATAGACTCGTCGAGCCAGAGCTCGAATGAGCCACCTAAGAACTCCTAAGGCTTCCTGGGATTATCATGAGCATGACTACATGCTCAGGTGCGAGCTTGGGCCGCTGCAGCGACGGCCATGTCCTTGCCGGCGGCGAGGAGCACTCGGACCTGAGGAAATCCGCCACTGGAACGCGCTAGCGACGAGGAAAAGAGGGGGAAGAGGGTCAGGGGCTCACGGTGGTTGCAGAGGTGACGAGAGCGGGCTCGGGGAAGGCCTGGAGTAGCGGCGAGCTTCACTTCTTCGCCGGCGGCCGAAGGTTGAAGACGACGGCGATGCGGCGATGGAGAGATCCCGACGATGCGGCAATGGAGAGATCCCGCCGATGCGTGGCTCGACGAGGAGGAAGAGGGCGACGAGGTGGAGCGATTGGGGGGCTCAGAAGCGAGGGGGAGCGGCTGGAGCGACGGTGCTATGTCGGCGGGGCTTCGGCGGCCATGGCGACAGAGGGGGAGAGGAAGAGAGACGGGCGAGAGCGAGAGGGAGAGAGCGATGAGGTCGGCTCTTTGAGCTTATCCCCATCGCGCTGGCGAGGGGGAAGCAGGCAGGCAACTGCCGGCGTGGAGGCACGGCTATGCGCGTGTGGCGGCCACACGCCCGTCCTCCTGGCCACCAGGAGGACGATGACCTCCCTGGGCCAGGTGGGCCGGCCTGGCCTAGGCCTAGGTGAGCTTCCTCTTTGTTTTTTTTGTTTTTTCTGATTATGTTTTATTTTCTGTCATTTGTTTTATTTATTTGTAGGAACAATTTCTAATTAATAAATACCCCAAATATTTTATAGCATTAAATTTGAATATTTCAAACTTCTGTAAAAAGTTTCAGGATATTTTGAAATCTAAAATAATGATAATGCTTTATTTGGCATTTTCAGCAGCTTTAATATTTATTTTTAAATTGCTATAAATGTTCACATATTTAAGATGGCCCCTGATATATTCATGTCCATATTTATCTGACATAGGGGACATTTTAGATGGGCATTTTGAATTTGTTGGTTTTTCACATTCATTAGGTTGGTTTGATTCAAATGAATTGTTTGGGGTTTCTTTTGATCCCCATTTCAAATTGATGGAAAAGAATTGAAATATGATGCACACACATGCTGTCCTAAGACAACTAGCTAGGGATGTGACAACTCTGAGGAGGTGCGCTTGCCAGAATGTGCGCCAGAGGCCCTACCGGTCTTGTCCCCTCGGGAGCTTCAGCGGTAGGAGCAAGTGCCTTGGTGGCAGCTGCTGCAACTGCCTCCCGGTAGAGTTGTTATCGGCGTAGATAAGTGCGCTTTTCTTGTCGGAGTTGATGGTGATGACGCTCATTGGCTCGTGCATCTTCAGCACGTTGTAAGCGAAGTGGGTGGCCGCCATGAACTTGGCCAGTGTCAGGCGACCAAGAATGTTGTTGTACGACAACGAAATCTTGGCGACGTCAAAAACGATCTTCTCCCTTCTGAAATTGATATCGCTGCCAAACATCACCGGCAGCGTGACCTTGCCCTTCGGTTGAGTTTTTCCTGAATTGACCCCTTGGAAAGCGCCCGTCGACTCGAGATCTTCGTCAGGAATCTGCAGCCTCTTGATGACATCAGGTGAGATCAGGTTCAGACTGGCCCCACTGTCGACTAACATCTTTGTCACCTTAAGGTTGCGGATCGTTGGTGAAACCAACAACAACAAGCACCCGACCACAGTTACGCGATCAGGGTGATCCTCGGCATTGAAGATGATAGGAGTGTTGGACCATTTCAGAGGTCTCTATGCACCGATAGAGGGCTCTGCTGCGTTAACCTCGCGTGCCCACTGTTTGAGTTGGCAGTGAGAGGAATGTGATGAGGCACCTCCCTCTATACACATCATCTTTGTAACCTTCTGAAACTCATGCTCGCTGGACTCATCGTCCTCTTCGACGTCATCATCATCTCCCTCTTGCTTGCCGCGGCCATGAGCGGGCCGGTCTTTTTGTTGCTTGGGCTTGCCATGGCGACCCCCTCGGTCGACACGCTTCTTGCCAGACCCCTCGGCACCATCCTGGCCTTTCTCCTTGTCTCACCTCTTGTACTCGGCCTTCTACCTCTTGGCAAGCTGCTCAACTTGCCGGTAGTCTTGGAGATCATGGCCTTTGGTGCGATGGATCTTGCAATACTGCTTGCTAGAGTCTTCTGGCTTACCGGCAGCCGCCAAGCCATGGCAGGAGGCGCACCCAGCAACATCATTGCCGAGGTCATCAACCTTGCCCTTCTTGGCGGCGCTGGGGTTTCCGGATCCCTCGACGGCAAGTACGGTCTTGCCTTGTGCTTCTTGTTCCGCCGCCGGTTCTTCTTTGCCGGGGTAGCAATGTATTCATCTTCAGAGTTGACCCCTGGGCCGATGTCTTCGCTGGGGAGTCTCCTCCCCTCTTCAGCCCGAGCACATTTGTCTACCAAAGCATAAATCTCGGCGACGTCCCTGACTCTATTCGTCGCCAGCTCTTCTCGCATCCTGCGGTTGCGCATGTTCTGATAGAACGCGCTGATAACAGCGTTGTGATGCACGCGGCTAAACCTTTGGATGTACTTGCGTAAAGTTTTGCCCTCCTTCTAAGGGATGATGTGTAGATCACTTTCCTGGACAGGAGCTTGATGACCTCCTATGAAGGCACCAACAAACTCGTGGCATAAGTCTGCCCAGGAGGCTATGGACCCCTCTGGCAAGTGCATCAACCATGACCTAACGTTGGGCTTAAGCACCAACGAGAAGTAGTTGGCAAGTATCTTGTCATCACAACCCTCGGCAGCTTGCACTGCAATGGTGTAGATGCTCAAGAACTCCGACAGATGAGTCTTGCCATCATACTTCTCTAGGACTTCTGGCTGGAACGTGCGGGAGTTGGGCCACTGGACTTGCAGCAGCTCATGGGTAAACGCTGGACAACCCACCTCATAAGGTAGGCTGACAGGATACCCTGGCATAGACTTGTCATTAGTGGGCCCTGCGTGCCTATCAGACTCGAGGCACACTTCCCGCCGCCGCTCGATTGCAGTTCGAGCGTCTTCCTTGCCACATTCCCAAAGAACTGGATGCTGATCGCGGCGTGTCCGTGGATCAGATGACGCCGTCGAGTAACCATCGTAAGTGTCGGTCTGTCAAGTCAGCAACCAATGATGTTGTTGTGGGGCAGAGTGCGGCGAAGTCGCGCTGCCTGTGGACCTCTCACCACTGGCGTGAGCCGGCTCAGTGGACCGAAACTTATCTGTGAGGCTGAGGAGGCTCTGAATGGTGGCTCTCCATTCCTTGAGCTTCTCCACAGCAAGAGGGAAGTTTAGGAGTAGCTACGTCCGCGCCATCGCTTCCTCCGACGTGGTCGGTAGCGAACGGCACGAGGAACATGAGGTGCTCTGAGTCCTAACCGTGTTAGAAGGAGGACCGCCGCGGTCCCGCGTCAGCATGCCACTCCCGCTTGCATGTTGGCCCTATGCATATTGGGAATGATGCGCAGGAGCTTTCCCGTGGGGACGTTGAGAACTGTGGTCGCCGTGGCACGGCTCTCCGCGCGCGTCTTGAGAAGGTCACAGTGTAGGCGCCAGCGTGGGTGCCCTGGAAGATACTCTTCCACCCGCGAAGTTCGCCGTACCACCCGCAGGCGGCACCGCTCCGTCCTGAGACCCGGGGGCACGAGGGTTCCCACCTCCACCATGGGCGTCTCCGCGGCGAGTGTCGCCACTTGCTTGGCCTTGGTCACCGGAGCGTCGCGGATGTTCCGAACATCCGCCTCCTCCTCCTTCACCCGTGTCTATGCCATCTTCTGTCTGTGCGGATACATGGACAGCAGACGCGGACGGACCGACCACAGCCAGGCCCTTCTTCTTGGGGGTCATGGCGATGATGAGCGTGAAGAAACTGGCGTGTTGATTACCAGAACGGGTTCGTATGACCTAGCTCTCCCCTACCCAGCGCGCCAATGATGTCATTGGAACGAACACCTATGGGATCAAAGGGGCCCCTTTCGGTTCGGCGGGGGCAAGGCTCGC
Source organism: Hordeum marinum (assembly GCA_022496015.1). NCBI lineage: Eukaryota > Viridiplantae > Streptophyta > Magnoliopsida > Poales > Poaceae > Hordeum > Hordeum marinum. The sequence continues at coordinate 222,713,712 of CM039678.1, read as the reverse complement.
ACGAAGAGTCGGTCTGGTGAACAGCACGCGGGGATCTTACCCAGGTTCGGGCCGCACGGATGCGTAAAACTCTACTCCTGCTTGGTTGTATTGAGAGTGTTCTTAGGGTTCTGGATACAGGGTATGAGCAGCTGCCCCATACGTGAGCTAGAAGATCCCAAAAGTTGAAAAGACCAAAAGTCCTCTACCGTATCGCCCTGGGCCTCCTTTTATACTCTGAAGGGGATCCCAACAGTGGCGTACAGTGTGTACACGGGGTGTACAGAGCTACAGTACTATCATACCTAACACTGACGGAGTAGGACAGGCGCATTTAATGCACCGTCGGGCATCTCTGTCTGCCAGTGGGACGGGATGGGATCCCGTCCCATTGGCGCCACTTAGCCCCCTCAAACGTCGCCACCGCGACACGCGTTCAGGTGGATCGACACCTGGCCCGTGCACTGGCGGGGCCTTGCCTTGTTGGGGCCTTGCTTTGCCTGGAGGTTCAATAGCCCTCCCGGAAAGACCTTGCTAGTGGTCTTGATTTTCCTGTGTTGATATCTGGCAAGCCCCTGCTGGGCCTTGCTGCCAGGGTGGCTACTCCGGCCCGTGTACGAGTAAGGGGCACTAGAGAGACCAAAACTCTAGTGCACCGACAAGGTTGGTATGAGTGTCCGGGAGTGGAGTGAGAAGAAGGACTCCACGTCAAAGACGACTACTCCATGATGGCATCTTCAAGTCTTGCATCTTCAAGACCTCAAGACTTCGAGACTCAAGACAATTTCCAATACACATTACCGGGTATAGGATGGATTTGATGGGCACCCTGGAGAAACCAGTGGATAATCGGGATGCATGGAGAAATGCCATGACATCTTGCGGAAAACTTCACCAAAACTCAAAGAAACGGAAGAATACTTCATGCCCGAAAGCTTACCTGTGCAGGCAGACTCAAAGACATGAAAGAATACTTCATGCCCAGGATGGAAGAATACACTATGGGCTCCGTCTTGGTTGACCTTAGTTGTGACTCTGGATGGGACGGTGCTAGTAGTAGTAGTTGACGGTAGGATTGGATGGGCATCGGTCAGTTGTCAGAGGAACTCTTTAAAAGATCATGTTTCGTTCATCTTGTTCTCAAACAACCGGTAGTACGAGGAGTCACAAGGAGGGAGCGATTCTTGTGGGTAAAGTGCACAACACTCTACAGAGTTAAAACCTAATCAATTAGCCGTGTCCCCGGTTATGGACAATTTGAGCCTCGACTTGGATCTATCTCTAAACTCTCAACACCGGATTGATAACAAATTGTGGTTAACTTATGATACTTGTGGGCTATGAGACATCAGTTGGCGAAACCATGTCATATTAGATGACTCTGTAGTGAAAACTCCTGACATTCCTGTTGGGGATATAACCCCGTGGTAAGACCCGCCCAGGAGGGGCCGGGTCATACCTGGCAGCTTGTTAGCGTATGGGCTGGAAGATAAAGATTGGGCTACATGGCGGGTCACCAGATGGGCTAAGACGGAGGCCCGGAGTCGGGAAGAAGACACAAGACCCGAGCGGATAAGCCGCCCGGAGACAGCTTGCCAGAGTTGGCAAGGCGGCTTAGAGACGGAATCAGACACATTGCAAGAGTCGGTATGAGATTTGTGTAACCCAGGGTCTTGACCTCTTATATAAAGGCAAGACCTGGGGACAACTTAGACAGAAACCAATCGATCGAGAGCTAGGTCAAGCGAATACACTCCCTTGTAATTGATACTCCAATCAATACACACAAAGCAGGATGTAGGCTTTTACCTCATCTCGAGGGGCCGAACCTAGGTAAATCCATGTCTTTCATCCCGACCAACCCCTTTGAGTCCACCACCTTAGCGTTGGCCTCGAACCTAAGTCTTCGTACATCTGCCATGACAAAACCATGACAGTTGGCCCCCACCGTGGGGCCTGTGCGCGGTGGTGTTAAGTTCTCAAAGGGCTCTCTCCCAGGGATGGAAGGATACGTCGTCGGCTTGATGACGAAGAGCCACCACGGCAAGCTCTACATTGCCGATTCAGGATGGGGGCCTGAAGCCGGCTCAATTGAGTATGGGTATCGGGTTCCCATTGGCAAGATGCACGTATTCATCCGCAAGCTTGATGGATCTACACCTGGGCCAGACATCTGTACCGACCTCGTTGAGCTGGCCCGACGCGTGACACCCACCCGTGTTCAACCCGGGTGGAAGAGTGTTTTTTGTTGGGAGACGTAGTAGTAAATCAAAAAATTTCCTACGCGTTCACCAAGATCCATCTATGGAGAAACCAGCAACGAGTAAGGGGAGAGTGGATCTTCATACCTTTGAAGATCGCTAAGCGGAAGCGTTACAAGAACGCGGTTGATGGAGTCGTACTCGCAGCGATTCAGATCGCGGTAGATCCGATCAAGTGCCGAACGGACGGCACCTCCGCGTTCAACACACGTGCAGCCCGGTGACGTCTCCAACACCTTGATCCAGCAAGGAGGAAGGAGAGGTTGGGGAAGGTCTCCAACAGCAGCACGACGGCGTGGTGGTGGTGGAGTAGCAAGGTATTCCGACAGGGCTTCGCCTAAGCGCTGCGGAGGAGGAAGAAGAGAGGTAGGGCTTCGCCGTGAGAGAGAGAGATCAAATCCTATCTCAAAACATCCAAAACCTCAAGTATATATAGGAGGAGGGACGTGGAGGGCTGGCTTGGCCTCTACTCCAAAGAGGAGATGGCCGGCCGAATTAAAGGGAGAGTCCACCTCCCACAAGGGAGGTGGATCTCCTCCTTTTAAATCCTTTTTGCCTTATCTCCTTATCTCCAGCCACATGGGCCTTTAGCAAAAGTATTTCCCAGCCCAATAAGGGCTGACACACTTTATCTAACATCCCATGAAGTCCTCTGGTCGTCACACCCCTCCCGGGGGTCCTCCGGCACCCTCCCGGCACTCCCGGTACAATACCGATGAGCCCGAAAACTTTCCGGTGACCGAAACTGGACTTCCTATATATCAATCTTTACCTCCGGACCATTCCGGAGCTCCTCGTGACGTCCGGGATCTCATCCGGGACTCCGAACAACCTTCGGTAATCACGTATACCTTTTCCCTATAACCCTAGCGTCATCGAACCTTAAGTGTGTAGACCCTACGGGTTCGGGAGACACGTAGACATGACCGAGACACCTCTCCGGTCAATAACCAACAGCGGGATCTGGATACCCATGTTGGCTCCCACGTACTCCACGATGATCTCATCGGATGAACCACGATGTCAAGGATTCAATCAATCCCGTATACAATTCCCTTTGTCTATCGGTATGATACTTGCCCGAGATTCGATCGTCGGTATCCCCATACCTTGTTCAATCTCGTTACTGGCAAGTCTCTTTACTCGTTCCGTAATACATCATCCCGTGGCTAACTCCTTAGTCACATTGAGCTCATTATGATGATGTCTTACCGAGTGGGCCCAGAGATACCTCTCCATCACACGGAGTGACAAATCCCAGTCTCGATTCATGCCAACCCAACAGATACTTTCGGAGATACCCGTAGTGCACCTTTATAGCCACCCAGTTACGTTGTGACGTTTGGCACACCCAAAGCATTCCTACGGTATCCGGGAGTTGCACAATCTCATGGTCTAAGGAAACGATACTTGACATTGAAAAGCTTTAGCAAACGAACTACACGATCTTGTGCTATGCTTAGGATTGGGTCTTGTCCATCACATCATTCTCCTAATGATGTGATCCCGTTATCAACGACATCCAATGTCCATGGTCATGAAACCGAGACCATCTATTGATCAACGAGCTAGCCAACTAGAGGCTCACTAGGGACACGTTGTGGTCTATGTATTCACACATGTATTACGGTTTCCGGTTAACACAATTATAGCATGAACAATAGACAATTATCATGAACCATGAAATACAATAATAACCAATTTATTATTGCCTCTAGGGCATATTTCCAACAGTCTCCCACTTGCACTAGAGTCAATAATCTAGTTCACATCACCATGTGATTAACACTTACATCACCATGTGATCATATCATCATGTGATTAACACCCAATAAGTTCCGGGGTTTGTTCATGTTCTGCTCGTGAAAGAGGTTTTTAGTCAGCGGGTCTGCGACATTCAGATCCGTGTGTACCTTTGCAAACTTTCCATTTCATATTTGTAGATACTGCTCCCACGCTCCACTTGGAGCTATTCCAAATGGCTGCTCCACTATACGTAGCTGGATTTCTACTAAGAGTCATCCGGATTGGTTTTAAAGCTTGCATCATCGTAACACTTTACGATGAACTCTTTATCACCTCCATAATCGAGAAATATTTCCTTAGTTCTCAAGTTACTAAGGCTAACTTTGACCGCTGTCCAGTGATCCACTCTTGGATTACTCTTGTACCCCTTGACAGACTCATGGCAAGGCACACACAGGTGCGGTACACAGCATGGCATACTATATAGAGCCTATGGCTAAAGCATAGGAGATGACACTCATCTTTTCTTTATCTTCTGCCGTGGTCGGGTATTGAGTCTTACTCAATTTCACACCTTACAATACAGTCAAGAACTCCTTCTTTGACCCATCTATTTTGAACTCCTTCAAAAACTTGTCAAGGTATGTCTTCGTCGAAAAAACTTATCAAGCGAATAGATCTATCCCTATAGATCTTGATGCTCAATAAAATAGTAGCTTTATCTGGGTCTTCCTTTGAAAAAACTCTTTTCAAACAACCCTTCATGCTCTTCTAGAAATTCTACATCATTTTTGATCAATAATATGTCAACTACATATTCTTATAAGAAATTCTATAGTGCTCCCACTCACTTTCTTGCAAATACAAGTTTCTCATAAACTTTGTATAAACTTAAACACTTTGATCACCTCATCAAAGCATATATTCCAACTCCGAGATGCTTGCTCCAGTCCATAGAAGGATCGCTGGAGTTTGCATATTATTAGCATCCTTAGGATTGACAAAACCTTCTGGTTGTATCACATACAACTCTTCCTCACAGAAACCATTACGGAAACCTTGTTTTGTCATCCATCTGCCAGATTTCATAATCGAAAAATGCAGCAACTGCTAACAAAATTTTAATAGACTTTTAGCATCGCTACAGATGAGACAATCTCATTGCAGTCAACTCCTTGAACTTGCGGAAACTTCTTTGCGACAAGTCGAGCTTTATAAACGGTGACATTTCACCATTAGCGTCTATGTTTATCTCAAAGGTCCATTTGTACTCAATGACCCGCCATTCAATAGGCAAGTCTACCAAAGTCCATACTTGGTTTTCATACATGGATCCTTTCTCGGATTTCATGGCTCCTAGCCATTTGTTGGAATCCGGGCCCACCATCGCTTCTCCATAGTTCGTAGGTTCATCGCTGTCCAACAACATGATTTCCAAGACAGGGTTGTCATACTACTCAGGAGCAGTACGCGTCCTTGTCGACCTACGAGGTTCGATAGTGACTTGATCCGAAGCTTCATGATCATCATCATTAACTTCCTTTTCAACTGAGTAGGCTCTACAGAAACATCTTTCTGTGTTGCGCTATTCTCTGGATGAAACAAAGGTTCAACAACCTTATCAAGTTCTATCTTCCTCCCACTCAATTCTTTCGAGAGAAACTCTTTCTCAAGAAAGGGCCCGTTCTTAGCTACAAATACCTTTTGCGCTTGGATCTGAGATAGAATGTATACCCAATGTCTCATTAGGGTATTCTATGAAGATGCATTTGTCTGCTTTGGGTTCGAGCTCACTATGTGAAAAACCCATTTTCACATAAGTGTCGCAGCCCCAAATACTAAGAAATGACAGCTTAGGCTTCTATAAAACAATAATTCACACGGTGTCATCTCAACAGACTTAGATGGTGCCCTATTAAAGTGAATGGATTTGTCTTTAATGCATAACCCCATAATGATAGTGGTAAAACGATAAGAGACATCATAGTACTCACTATATCCAATAGAGCACGACTATGACGTTCGAACACACCATCACACTATGGTGTTCCAGGAGGCGTGAGCTGTGAAACAATTTCCACATTGTCTAAAATTGCATACCAAACTCGTAACTTAGATATCACCTCCATGATCATATCATAGACATTTATCTTCTTGTCACGATGATCTTTAACTTCACTCTGAAACTCCTTGAACCTTTCAAACATTTCAGATTCGTGTTTCATTAAGTAAATATCCCCATATTTACTCAAATCATCAGTGAAGGTAAAACAACGATATCCACTGTGTGTTTCAACACTCATTGGACCACATACATCAACATGTATTAATTCCAATAAGCCACTTGCCCGCTCCATCATATTGGATGACGGGGTCTCAGTCATCTTGCCCAAGAGGCATGGCTCGCATGTCTCAACCGATTCGAAATCGAGTGAGTCAAAAATCCATCATCATGGAGTTTCTTCATGCGATTTATACCAATATGACATTACGTGGCAGTGCCACAAGCATGTGGTACTATCATTATTAACTTTGTATCTTTTGGTACCAATGTTATGAATATGTGTACTACTACGATCATGATTCGATAAACCATTCCGAGTGGGTGCATGACCATTGAAGGCATTATCCATGTAAATAGAATAACCATTATTCTCTAACTTATATGAATAACCGTATTGCACTAATCATGATCTAATCACGTTCATGCTCAACGCAAACACCAAATAACATTTATTTAGGTTTATCACAAATCCCGAAGGTAGAGAGAACGTGCGATGGTGATCACATCAATCTTGGAAATACTTCCAACACACATCGTCACCTTTCACCTAGCTAGTCTCCGTTTATTCCGTAGCTTTTATTTCGAGTTGCTAACACTTAGCAACCGAACCGGTATCCAATACCCAGGTGCTACTAGAAGTACCAGCAAGGTACACATCACTAACACGTATATCAAATATACTTCCATTGACATTACCAGCCTTCTTATCTACCAAGCATCTAGGGTTTTTCCGCTTCAGCGAACATTCTCCTCATAATAGAAGCACTTAGTCTCGGGTTCGGGCTCAACCTTGGGTTTCTTCACTAGAGCAACAACTGGCTTGCCATTCCTAAAGTTTTCCCTTCTTGCCCTTGCCCCTTTTGAAACTAGTGGTTTCACTTAACCATCAACACTTGATGCTCCTTCTTGATTTCTACCTTCGTGGTGTCAAACATCACGAACAACTCAGGGATCATCTTATCCATCCCTGGCATGTTATAGTTCATCACGAAGCTCTAGTAGCTTGGTGGCAGTGACTTGGAGAACTGCATTAATCACTATCTCATCTGGAAGATTAACTCCCACTTGATTCAAGTGATTGTAGCACCCAGACAATCTGAGCACACGCTCACCGATTGAGCTATTCTCCTTTATCTTGCAGACAAAGAATCTTGTTGGAGGTCTCATACCTCTCAACATAGGCACGAGCCTGAGATCACAATCTCAGCTCCTAGAACATCTCATATGTTCCGTGACGTTCAAAACGTTTTGGAGCCTCAATTCTAAGCCGCAATGCATGACGCATTGAACTATCACGTAGTCACCAAAAAGTGCTTGTCATATGTTCACAACATCTACAGACAACGCTTGAGGGAGTGGTGCAGTTAGCGGTGCATCAAAAACATAAGCTTTCTGTGCAGTAATGAGGACAATCCTCAGATCACGGACCCAGTCCGCATTATTGCTACCATCAACTTTCAACTTACTTTTCTCTAGGATTGTATCAATAAAACTGGGGAGCTACAGCGCGAGCTATCTACGACATAATTTGCAAGGACATTTTTTAGACTAAGTTCATGATAATTAAGTTCATTTAATCAAATTATTAATGAACTCCCACTTAGATAGAAATCTCTCTAGTCTTCCAAGTGATACATGATCCATGTCAACTAGCCCGTGTCCGATCATCACGTGAGACGGACTAGTCATCCATGGTGAACATCTCTATGTTGATCGTATCTTCTATACGACTCATGTTCGACCTTTCGGTCTTCCCTGTTCCGAGGCCATGTCTGTACATGCTAGGCTCGTCAAGTCAACCTAAGTGTTTCGCATGTGTAAATCTGGCTTACACCCGTTGTATTCGAACGTTAGAACCTATCACACCCGATCATCACGTGGTGCTTCGGAACGACGATCCTTAGCAACGGTGCACAGTTAGGGTGAACACCTTTCTTGAAATTTTATTGAGAGATCATCTTATTTACTACCGTCGTTCTATGCAAATAAGATGTAAACATGATAAACATCACATGCAATCAATATAGTGACATGATATGGCCAATATCATCTTGCTCCTTTGATCTCCATCTTCGGGGCACCATGATCATCACTGTCACCGGCACGACACCATGATCTCCATCATCATGATCTCCATCATTGTGTCTTCATGAAGTTGTCTCGCCAACTATTACTTCTACTACTACAGCTAACGTTTAGCAATGAAGTAAAGTAATTACATGGCGTTTATGATTGACACGCAGGTCATACAATAATATAAGACAACTCCTATGGCTCCTGCCGGTTGTCATAGTCATCGACATGCAAGTCGTGAACCCTATTACAAGAACATGATCAATCTCATACATCACAATGCATCACATCACATCCTTTTGGCCATATCACATCACACGGCATATGCTGCAAAAACAAGTTAGACGTCCTCTAATTTGTAGTTGCAAGTTTTTACGTGGTTGCTATAGGTTTCTAGCAAGAACGTTTCTTACCTACGTCAAAACCACAATGTGATATGCCAATTGCTATTTACCCTTCATAAGGACCCTTTTCATCGAATCCAATCCGACTAAGGTGGGAGAGACAGACACCCGCTAGCCACCTTATGCAACTAGTGCATGTCAGGCGGTGGAACCGGTCTCACGTAAGCGTACGTGTAAGGTTGGTCCGGGCCGCTTCATCCCACAATACCGTCGAATCAAGATAAGACTAGTAACGGCAAGCATATTAACAAAATCGACGCCCACAACTGCTTTGTGTTCTACTCGTGCATAGATTCTACGCATAGACCTAGCTCTGATACCACTGTTGGGAGACGTAGTAGTAAATCAAAATTTTTCCTATGCGTTCACCAAGATCCATCTATGGAGAAACCAGCAACGAGTAAGGGGAGAGTGGATGTTCATACCTTTGAAGATCGCTAAGCGGAAGCGTTACAAGAACGCGGTTGATGGAGTCGTACTCGCAGCGATTCAGATCGCGGTAGATCCGATCAAGTGCCGAACGGACGGCACCTCCGCGTTCAACACACGTGCAGCCCAGTGACGTCTCCAACACCTTGATCCAGCAAGGAGGAAGGAGAGGTTGGGGAAGGTCTCCAACAGCAGCACGACGGCGTGGTGGTGGTGGAGTAGCAAGGTATTCCGACAGGGCTTCGCCTAAGCGCTGCGGAGGAGGAAGAAGAGAGGTAGGGCTTCGCCGTGAGAGAGAGAGATCAAATCCTATCTCAAAACATCCAAAACCTCAAGTATATATAGGAGGAGGGACGTGGAGGGCTGGCTTGGCCTCTACTCCAAAGAGGAGATGGCCGGCCGAATTAAAGGGAGAGTCCACCTCCCACAAGGGAGGTGGATCTCCTCCTTTTAAATCCTTTTTGCCTTATCTCCTTATCTCCAGCCACATGGGCCTTTAGCAAAAGTATTTCCCAGCCCAATAAGGGCTGACACACTTTATCTAACAGCCCATGAAGTCCTCTGGTCGTCACACCCCTCCCGGGGGTCCTCCGGCACCCTCCCGGCACTCCCGGTACAATACCGATGAGCCCGAAAACTTTCCGGTGACCGAAACTGGACTTCCTATATATCAATCTTTACCTCCGGACCATTCCGGAGCTCCTCGTGACGTCCGGGATCTCATCCGGGACTCCGAACAACCTTCGGTAATCACGTATACCTTTTCCCTATAACCCTAGCGTCATCGAACCTTAAGTGTGTAGACCCTATGGGTTCGGGAGACACGTAGACATGACCGAGACACCTCTCCGGTCAATAACCAACAGCGGGATCTGGATACCCATGTTGGCTCCCACGTACTCCACGATGATCTCATCGGATGAACCACGATGTCAAGGATTCAATCAATCCCGTATACAATTCCCTTTGTCTATCGGTATGATACTTGCCCGAGATTCGATCGTCGGTATCCCCATACCTTGTTCAATCTCGTTACTGGCAAGTCTCTTTACTCGTTCCGTAATACATCATCCCGTGGCTAACTCCTTAGTCACATTGAGCTCATTATGATGATGTCTTACCGAGTGGGCCCAGAGATACCTCTCCATCACACGGAGTGACAAATCCCAGTCTCGATTCATGCCAACCCAACAGATACTTTCGGAGATACCCGTAGTGCACCTTTATAGCCACCCAGTTACGTTGTGACGTTTGGCACACCCAAAGCATTCCTACGGTATCCGGGAGTTGCACAATCTCATGGTCTAAGGAAACGATACTTGACATTGAAAAGCTTTAGCAAACGAACTACACGATCTTGTGCTATGCTTAGGATTGGGTCTTGTCCATCACATCATTCTCCTAATGATGTGATCCCGTTATCAACGACATCCAATGTCCATGGTCATGAAACCGAGACCATCTATTGATCAACGAGCTAGCCAACTAGAGGCTCACTAGGGACACGTTGTGGTCTATGTATTCACACATGTATTACGGTTTCCGGTTAACACAATTATAGCATGAACAATAGACAATTATCATGAACCATGAAATACAATAATAACCAATTTATTATTGCCTCTAGGGCATATTTCCAACATTTTTATCGGCTTTAGGCAGGACAGGGAGGATTCCTTGTCAAGAGAGACCTTGGCTTTCTCAGATGAAGGATCTTCCAGCGAGGATGCGGAATCAATCTATCAACTTTATTACGGCGGGCTAGGGGGCTATGACGATGGTGACAGTATTCCGGAGCCCTATGACCCTCTGAGTCGAGCCGCCATGTTCTTGGCAGGCCCGACGCCGGCTTTCAATGCGGCAACTTCAGGAGCGGCGGCAGGAGCAGCCCCACCTAATGTGGAGCCTCCCAAGACGTCGGCTCAAGTTTTACTAGAGCTCATGGAGGAGCTAGCGGCTATAATGGCCACAGATGTGACATCCGAGAATCAGGCGGAGCGCGATGCCAAGGTTAACCGGATTAAGGGACAGATGGCTTAGGCCCAGGAGGATATCAACGCAATGCAAGCCTAGATGAATGCTGAGTCGGAGCGCTTGAGGGTGGAGGCTGTCCGTTTTGATCTGGATCGACGGGCATCGGAGGCGGTTCGACGTAGGACTCAAGTCGGACTACCTATCCAGCCTCGGAATTTGTTCAATACTCCTGGGGCCAGGACAAGTACGTTACCGATGGTGACTAGGGCGGCAGAGGCACCGCGGCAGCTAGACCCGCCGCGGAAGAACATGTCTTTGCCACGACGCATTGTGACACCACCTGGCCATTATTCTAACCTGGTGGAAAACATGATAGCGGCGGCTGCCAAGCTTGACACCCTCCCTTTGGCTGGAGGGACGCCATTCGCTGAAGAGGCAAGGAATGCAATCAACCTGTTGTAGACAACGGTGGCTCAACAAGAAAGGTACACGCATAGCCGGAGCCGGGTGCACTCCACGCCGATTCACAGTCGTAGCTACAGCCGGCGCGTTGAGTCGCCTGCAGTTTCCAGCAATGAGCAGAGGCGGAACCTGCCCAATGATAACACGCCTGAGATGGATATTCAGGGGGCCACGGGTAGTTGTGAGGCTCAGCGAAGGTCAACACCGGTGATGGATTACCCGGAGGTCCCTAAGCCGGCACCAGCAGCCCCCGTTAGGACCTCTTCCAGAGGAGTTGGTGTGCCATGTCTTACGGTGGATTTAAGGAATGAGATTTTAGCTAAGGACTTTAAGGGACCGCGGAAGGTGCCTAATTACACGACGGATCTACCCCCAGAGGCCTGGGTCGAAAGCTATGAGCTTGCTATGGAGATGCTAGATGTCAGCAAGGCGGTTTGTGCTAAATACTTCATCATGATGTTGGAAGGGCCGCCCTGCACTTGGTTAAAAGGGTTGCCGCCCAACAACATCGTGTCTTGGGACAAGTTGAAAGCACGCTTCATCAAGAATTTCAAGGGAACTTGCAAGCAACCTATGACGTTCGTGGATCTGGATCACTGTGTACAACAAGAGGGTGAGTCGGACCATCATTGGGTTCGGCGGGTCTCGACGTTGATCCATTCATCTAAGAATATTTTGGCATCCTAGGCGGTTCTGATTTTAGAAAGGAACTGTCATTTCGTACCCCCGAAGCAGAAACTCAGGCGGTTGAAGCGTTCTTGTCAGGATATGGGTGAGCTCATGACGGCTCTCACCAAATATGCTGATTTCGACACCATCGAGGACCCCAAGATCCAACGATGAGAAGTCAGCTCAGGGTAAAAAGGGCAACTGTGGTAAGAGCCAGCAGGGCGGTGCTGGGAACGGCAACCAAGGCAAGCGGAAGAACCCAGACGGCGGGTCTGAGTTAGTAGCGAGCACCAATGCGGGGAACGGTTGCGCCAGAGGCAACGGGAACTTTAGGCTGCCGTTCAAGAAAGATAAGGCACTCATGCCTCACAACTTGGAAGAGGCACTGAACAGACCCTGCCCGGCGCACAGCTGGACGGATAGGGAGGCCACCCACACTTGGAAGGATTGCCACGTTATGCATCAATTTCGGGAGTACAGCCTTCGTCAAAACCATAATAATGGCAACGGCCCGTCAGGCGGTTCAGGTCCGGGCGGCTCAGGAGCCAGTTTTGGTGCCGGCGGGTAAGGTTCAGGTTACCAGGGTCAAGGAAATCAGAATCAAGGAAACCAAGGAAATCATCAGCAGCAGGGCAATGGTGGTCAGCAACAGAATAACCACTCAGGATATCAGAGCAACCCAAAACAGCTTAGTGCGGGGCAGTATCATGTCTTCACTACGAGTCTGGACAAGCGGGATCAGAAGCTACACAAGAGGGCGGGTTAATGCAGCCACGTCGGCTCTCCCGTGATACTTAAAGTGGTCAGAGTACCCGATTACATGGAGCCGGGAGGATCACCTGCCATGGGTCGACAATCCGGGTAATTTAGCATTGGTGGTCGCTCCTCAGGTTGGAGGATATAAGTTCACAAAGGTGCTCATGGACAATGGTAGAAGTATCAATATCCTATACTATGACACCTTCCAGCGGATGGAGTTAACTAACAAGGATCTTAAACCGTCATCAACCGTTTTCATGGGGTGGTGCCAGGCAAGTTGGCCTACCCAGTAGGGAAGATTGCCTTGGAAGTGGCGTTTGGAGACGAGTACAATTACAGGGTGGAAACCTTGTGGTTCGAGGTGATGAAAATTAAGAGCCCGTATCATTCTCTGTTTGGCCGACCGGCTTTCGCGAAGTTTATGGCCAGGCCCTGCTATGTTTATCTGTAGCTCAAGATGTCGTCTCTCAACGGAACGATCATGGTCCATGGTGATAGGAAGATCTCCATTGAATGCGAGGAAGGAGATGTAGCTTATGTAGAGTCAAGCTATGTATAGGCAGAGCTTAAGTTCTACAAGGATAACATTGACCCGACGGATATGACTCTGTTGAAGAAGCCTGTACGGAGTCTGAGCCGCCCTTGAAGTTTGCGACGGATGACACAAAGGTTGTGGATTTTACTCCGAGCGATTCATCTAAGCAGTTCACTATCGGGGCTAACATGGACCCCGCATAGGAAAGCACGCTCATCGAATTCATCCGTGAGAATCAGGTCATCTTTGCATGGAAGCCATCTGACATGCTGGGTGTACCGAGAGAGTTTGCTAAGCACCATCTTAATGTGGATCCTAAGTTTAAACCGATTAAGCAATTCCTTCGCCGTTTCAACGAGGAGCGGCGTAAAGCGATTGGAGAAGAGGTAGCCCGGCTCTTGGCGACAGGGTTCATCATGGAAATATTTCACCCGGAGTGGTTAGCCAATCCTGTGCTGGTGCTCAAGAAGAACGGCACATGGCGTATGTGTATATATTACATGGATCTTAACAAGGCATGTCTAGTTGACCCGTTTGCTCCCCCTCGTATCGACCAGATTATTGATGCAATGGCGGGTTGTGAGAGTTTATGCTTCCTAGACGCCTATTCTGGCTATCATCAGCTCAAGATGGCAGTCAAGGACCAAGAGAAGACATCATTTATAACACCTTTTGGAGCTTTCTGCTATGTGTCTATGTCGTTTGGGCTCAAAAGTGCGCAGGCGACTTACTGATGTTGTGTGCAGAATTCCCTTCATGTTCAGATTGGGCGCAATGTTCATGCTTACGTGGATGATATTATTGTTAAGTCGAGAAAGAAGGAGACGTTGTTGGACGACCTAAAGAAGACATTTGATAACTTACGGGTTTATAAGATGATGCTTAACCCGGCTAAATGTGTTTTTGGAGTCCCTGCAGGTAAACTTCTGGGATTCTTGGTCTCAGAGTGAGGAATCGAGGCCAACCCGTACAAAATAAAGGCCATCACATCACTAGTTAAGCCGGCGAGCATCAATGATGTACATCGATTGGCGGGTCGAATTGCCGCTTTAAGCCACTTCATCAGCCGCCTGGGGGAGAAGGCTATTCCTCTATATCGAATGATGAAAAAGACGGATGACTTTATCTAGAGTAAGCCTACGGATGAAGCCCTTGAAGCGCTTAAGAAGCAGTTGGTTGAGCCGCCGATCTTGGCTGCTCTGGCTGAGAAGGAACCTTTGCTCCTTTATGAGGCGGCTAACAATAGGGCGGTCAGTGTTGCGATTGTGGTAGAGCGCAAGGAGGAAGGGAAAGAGTATCCGGTCTAGAGGCTGGTTTATTATGTCAGTGAGGTGCTTATAGAGTCCAAGCAAAGATACCCACATTGGCAGAAACTAATATATGGGGTGTTCATAGCAAATCGCAAGTTGAAACATTATTTCCTTGGACACCAGATCACGGTGGTTAGTTCTGCTCCGTTGGGAGATATAATTCAGAATCGGGAAGCCACTGGCAGAATTGCTAAGTGGGCGCTGGATCTTGGGCCTCTCAATTTGAAGTATGTACCTCACACGGCCGTGAAGTCTCGAGCATTGGTGGATTTCATAAATGATTGGACGGAGTGTCAGTCGCCGGAGGAAAAGCCGGCCAACACATATTGGACAATTCACTTTGATGGATCTAGAGAGTTGGAGGGATCGGGGGCTGGAGTTGTCTTAACTTCCCCCAAAGTTGATAAGTTCTGTTATGTGCTGAGGATGATGTTTCCTTGCACGAACAACTCAGCTGAGTACGAAGCTTTGCTTCATGGACTCCGTGTGGCAAAGTAGATGAACCTGAGCTGGGTTAGGTGCCTTGACGACTCAGATCTTGTGGCACAACAGGTGTCACGCACGTGGTACTCCAAGGATCCGCGGATGGCAGCTTATCGACAAGAGGTGGATATCGTGGCTTGTCATTTCAAAGGTTATCAGGTGGATCATATCGGTCGTCGCAAGAACGAAGCGGCGGATGCATTGTCAAGACTGGGCTCTCAGCGTAAGCCGGTGCCGCCTAACGTTTTCTTGGGCGTGCTTTATCACCCGTCTATTAAGCTACCTTCAGAGGAGGATCTGGCCATACCTGACCTGGAGGGGCAGCTAGTGGCGGTGTTACATGCTATTTCGGACTAGACGATACCGTACCTGGCGTACTTAACCCGGGGCGAGTTGCCCGAGGATGAGACTCTGGCATGGAAAATCATGAGGCGTTCTAAATCCATGACCATCATTAACGGCGAGTTGCACAAGTACAGCGTTACCCGCGTTTCCCAGCATTGTGTTTCTCCAGAGGAACGCAGGGAAATTCTATATGAAATACATGCTGGTGATTGCGGACATCACACCGGGTCAAAGTCTTTGGTGGCTAAGGCTTTCTAACATGGTTTCTTCTGGTTGACGGCTCATAAGGACACGGAGGATCTGGTCACTAAGTGTGACGGGTGTCGGAACTTCGGAAGAGGTGCTCATGTGCCAGCTCAGGTGTTACGGATGATAGCGATCACTTGGCCATTTGCAGTATGGGGACTTGATATAGTTGGACCTTTCAAACAGTCTAAGGATAAGAAGATGCATCTCTTGGTGGCAGTGGACAAATTCACCAAGTGGGTGGAGGCTGAGCCGGTCAGTAAATGTGATGCGGCCACGGCAGTTCAATTTGTTAAGAAATCGATCTTACGATTTGGATACCCTCATAGCATCATCACATATAATGGCACAAATTTATCCAAGGGGGCTATGAGGGTGTTCTGTGAAAGCGAGCACATCCGGCTTGATGTTTCGGCTGTTGCTCATCCGCAATCCAACGGTCAGGTGGAGCGGGCCAACCAGGAAGTCTTGAGGGGTATCAAGCCTCGGCTTATGGTTCCTTTACAGAGAATGCCGGGTTGTTGGGTTGAGGAGCCGTCATCTGTCCTTTGGAGCATTAATACTACACCTAACAGGTCGACGGGATACACGCCCTTTCTTATGGTTTGCGGTGCGGAGGTCGTATTACCAAGCGACATGCATAATGATTCGCCGCGGGTGGCGGCTTATGTGGAAGCTAACAATGAGATGGCGCGTCGGGATGCATTGGATGCTCTGGATGAAGCACACAATCTTGTAGCAGCTCGATCGACGATTTATCAACAGGACCTGCGTCGCTACCATAGCCGTAGGGTCAAGACCTGTACATTTCAAGAAGGCGACTTGGTGTTACGTTTGATTCAAGATCAGACAGATGCGCACAAATTATCCCCCCCATGGGAAGGACCTTTCGTGGTTAGCAGAAATCTGAACAATGGGTCTTATTATCTCATTGACGTGCGGGACAAGTCACGTACCGCCGGACAGGAGACTCACCGGCCGTGGAACATCGCTCATCTGCAGCCTTACTATACTTGAGTCATCGACTCCCATCTTTGTACATACATACTTCATTGTACTTATATTTTTTATATAGTAAAGCTGGCATCCCTGCAAGACGTGGCCTCTACCGTTTTCCTTTGTGCATTATAGATTTGTGCAAAAGATGAACACCTCTACATGGTCGCTTGGGGGCTTCCAGCCCGCCGGGTTTATCTTGCCCACCCTTTTTGACCGGCTCTTCAGCCAAAATAGTACCATCTTACGGTAGCTCACGGGACGACAGACCACAAGACGGCAACTTACAAGTTGGTGATCCACGCGATGGTGGCGTGCAAGATGGCGTGAAGGTTGACTCTGTCCACAAGGTGGGTTTTCAATGAAAGTCGCCCAAGAGGACGAGCCGCCGCGTTATGACCGTCCAAACATGGATGCACTACCATTATTGGCGAAGGATTTATGTCGCCCAAGAGGACGAGCCACAATGATGTGACCATTCAAACATGGGTGCCCCGCCTCATTGGCGGGCGGTTTAAAGTCGCCCAAGAGGACGAGCCGCCATGATGCAACCGTTCAAACATGGGTACCCCGCCTCATTGGCGAGCGGTTTAAAGTCTCCCAAGAGGACGAGCCGCCATGATGCGACCGTTCAAACATGGGTGCCCCACCTCATTGGCGGGCGGTTTAAAGTCGCCCAAGAGGATGAGCCGCCATGATGCGACCGTTCAAACATGGGTGCCATGGATGCCAAAGAGGATGAGCCGCCATGATGCGACTGTTCAAACATGGGTGCCCGGATTTAAGGCGGGGTTGGGGGACCCTGAACCTGCTCAATCAACCAAGGTCAAAAGGGGTGCTGGCGAGTTGTGAACTCACCCTCTTTTTTATCCGCAAGACTGAGTTATACTTGCTTGTATGTAGATGCCGCTCTGCCAGGGGTGCTACGAGCTGTCAACTCACCCCCTGCGAGGGCCTCATACAGCGGCAAGGGAAACTCTCTCATCTGCTACGTACTCTCTGCCAAGTGGCCCGTCGTACTCTTAGACAAGTGACATTGTTTAAGGTTAAAATGAAGGATTTATGTCACGTGAGAAGTAGCTTATGGGCCTAGGGCACTCACCCCGCTGCAAATTCTGGTCTGCTGTCCCCTTAATAGTTAATCTTGCCTGGAGACCCTGAGCCATTCAAGATTGGCGGCCAATCTCGATAGAGACCCTGCACTGTTAGGTGGCTCAAAGCAACAGTTTCCCCCCAGAAGGGCCAGCAATGAGTCTTTCGGAAAACCAAAAAAGGGAAAGGAAAGAACATCATGCATTACATCATACATTGCATCACACGTTGCATTATAAACAGCATCATATGTTGCATCATACATCGCATACATATCATAAAGTCGAGTCAAAGAAAGATTATGAAAGAAGCAAGGCTATGCAGATATTAAACATCTCCGGGTTATGCTTTTTCAAAGCCGCCCATACAAACATCGCAGGATATTTTCTGTTTTGTTTTTGCAGGATTTATCTCTAAAAAGATGAGTCACTGTTGAGACATCATAAGAAGGTTGCAAGATATATTACAATACTCTCCAAGAGCTCAAAAGACGAAGGACTTAAAGTTTTGCATACACTTCTTCATCTTGGCGGCTTAGCTGGCCAGGTTACATTAAGTTGAGAACAACAGAAAATTCAACTGGCTGGCGGGTCATCTTGTGTCGGGTCTTCAGGTTCTTCGATCTGAAGATTATCCACATCCTAGTTGCAGTTTAGTAAGGCTTCGAATTGAGCATCATTGAAAAGTGGAGACGGATCAACATCAGGGGCGAAGAGCAGCTTACGACGTGCAGGGATTAACTCCCTGGCTTTAAAGGTTGGGCAGCACAGTCGTTCGTTGTTCTCATCATAAGCCGCCTGATAAGGAGTGAGGTCCATCTTGTCAACTAGTATAGAGGCACCTAGAGGCCTTAATGCATTTGGTGTAATCCGCTTCGGTAAAATCTGAGTCGTCATCCTTCTTGGAAGGGAAGCCATTCATCATCTGCTTAGTGGTTAACTCAGGAGTGAAGGCCAGGGACCGGCTCAGCACAGCTCTAGCCCCTCTCATGGCGGCTGATCGCCTCATTTCATCTACTTGCTTGGGCAAAGTTGATAAGGTTTCTATGACACCCTTCATAAACTTGGGGACATATTTGGCCATCATCATGGCCTTGATGGTACAGAGGGCTCCACTATAGAGTTGCTCAGTCAAAGTGTAGACTACTTTTAATTTCATCAGGATATCAGAGGATAGCTAGCGGCTCCTCTCGCCTACAAGAAAAAGGTCAAAGTTATAAGCCGCCCGACAGGTATTTCTTTCATAAGAATTTTTTTAACCTGCACGTGCTTACCAAAGATAGCGGCGGTCATCTTGGATATGTGGTCTTTGAGAGTCTTCAGCTCTGTTGATGCAAGTTTTAGCTGCTCCTCAGTGTCGACAGCATGCTTGGTCAAGGCAGCTTGCTCAGATTCAGCAGTCTTTTTATATGCAGTAAATTCAGCTTGGAGCTTCTCAAGTTTTTCAATAGCCCCCCGCAACTTTTCTTCTGTTGTGGCTCGGGCGGTCTGTTGCGGTCAGGTCTTCCCTTAAGCCGGCCCGTTCAGAGTCGGTAGCATCTGATGCCTCCTGCATTTCACAAGTGAAAGAGTATAAATTTTAAGTCGCTGAAAGCACAACATGCTCCCTTGGTGGTTTTGATAATTCATGACAACATACATTGTCTCTTGGACTAACACCTCTATCTAGTGTATTTCAGATAATAGTCCATGGAGAGTTGAGTTGGCAAAAAGGATTGTGGAGATTGTGGAATTACCCCAAGTGCAAGGAAATAGGTTGGCCAAGCTTCAAGCAAGAGGACTCTACATTTTACATTTGTGAGAAATCACTTTGAGTCCATAGGAAATCCAATACTATTAAAAGGGGGTAAGGTTTTGTTGGTGAACAAGATGCTCATACATGCACAAGTGATAGTCACTAAAAACATCCACAAGCTCTCCCACCAAAGTCTGTCTATAGCCAAACATTCAAAATCGGTGCCACCAACATTCCTATCCCGGTGCCACCGATTACAAACCCTAGTCACACTCAGCCAAACCCTAACACTTCGGTGCAAGCGATTCCATACCGGTGCCACCGAGTTTAGGTTGCCAACTTTCTGTTAAGCAAACTCACATTTTTGGTCCCACCAATAATGTTGGGTCGGCGTCACCGAGATTGGAAATTTGACTGTCACCTTATCGGTGCAACTGAGATTCGTATATCAGTCCCTCCGAGATTCAAAAGTTGCCACCTTTTGGTCACTTCGGTACCACCGAGATTAACACATCGGTGTCACCGAGTTGGTCATTTTGTGTGTAATGGTTGGATTTTTGGGGATGCCTATATATACCCCTCCACCACCACCTACTCGAAAGAGAAGCACTTAGAACTATTCCATACCTATCCTATTAGATTTTCTGAGAGAGAACCACCTACCTTTGTGTTGAGATCAAGATCTTCCACTCCAACCATATGGATCATGATTTCTAGCCTCCCCGAGTTGCTTTCCACCAATCCCATCTCTTTCACCAAGGCAAATCTGTGAGACAGTGATTGCGTGTTGAGGAGTCTATCATCTTGAAGCACAAGAGCAAGGAGTTCATCGTCATTACTGAGCCTATTACCTTTTGGAGGGTGGTGCCTCCTAGATTGGTTAGGTGTTGTTTGGAAGCCTCCTACTTTGTGTTGTGGAGTGAAACAAGAAGTTTGTAAGGGCAAGGAGATTGCCTACTTCGTGAAGATCTACCCATAGTGAGGCTAGTCCTTCGTGGACAGAAGCCGTATGGAATAGTCAAGGTTGCTACTTCGTGGACCCATAAGGTGGAGCCCTCCATGGACTCTCGCGACTGTTACCCTCCGCGGGTTGAAGACTCCATAAACGTGGACGTACGATAGCACCACCTATCGGAACCACGAGAAAAATCTTTGTGTCTCCTATTGCGTTTTATCTTTCTATCTCATCTCTTTACTTCATGTGCTATGTCTTTACTTTCCGGTGCCATATTTGTAGACATGCATGTGTAGGGCTGTTAGATTTGCTAGACTTGCTAAAATAGTTAAAATCTACCAACCAATTAACTTGGAAAAGGTTAGGTTTTAAATTCCTACTAGTAGTCGATTCACCCCCCACCCCCCTCTAGACACTCTTCTAGCGATCCTACAAGTGGTATCAGAGATTTGGTCTCCATTGCTTTGGTTTAATCACCGTGGAGGAAGATGGATGTGTCTAGAGTAGAGAGTATGAGTTGTAGAGTGCCCATTCTTGATGGAGAGTACTATAGTCAATGGAAGAATGCCATGATTGATCTATTTGATAAATTCCATTTGACTAAATATATTGAAAACCCCTATGTGCTCCCTATTGATGAATTGCATCCCACACACGAAGAGGAAATTAACATGCTTGGCAACCTAAGAACTGTCAATCTTATTGTTAGAGGTTTACCAAGATTCGTGCTTTCTCAATTGAAGAATTTTGCATGTGCCTATACCTTGTGGACTGATTTAGACAAACAATATCCAAATCTTTCATTAGGAAATCTTGATGAAATTCTTCATAAAACTGTTGCTTTTCACAAAATGAAGCCTAGTGATCCAAACTTTGATAAATGCCTATTTGAGCTCTGTGATCTTATGCGTGCTAAAGGATATATCACCATTATCAACAACATTATCTTTGAAGCCATTCGCATTCATAAACTTGAACATTGTCATGATCACAATTCTAACAAATCTCTTGTTCTTTATGACGAGGATTTCCCACTTGTTGATGACAATGTAGAACATGGCTACTATGATGAATATGAGTTGCTCGACACCGAGCATGAAAAGATCATGAAAAATCTGAGTCTTATGGCAAACTTTAAGGATTACATGTCCGGAGGAAAAGAGTGGATTCTCGACAGTGGATGTACGGATCATATGACTGGTGATAAAGACATGTTCCAAGAGATCATGCCTAATCAAGGTCCTCGAAGGTACGTGACTTTTAGAGACAACTCTAAGGGTAAGGTACTTGGCCTTGGTAAGGTGGCCATATCCCATGATAGCTCTATTCAAAATGTTATGCTTGTTGAATCCCTTGGCTACAATCTTCTTTCCGTATCTAGACTTGCCGACTTCGGTTTCAATGTGTTATTCACGAAAGTAGATTGCCAAGTGTTTCATCAAGATAATCATAAAATGGTCTTTACCGGTTTTCGTAGAGGCGATCTATACATTGTTGATTTCACTAAGAGATCCAAACCTCATACTTGTCTTATTGCAAAATCTTCTAAAGGGTGGCTTTGGCATAGAAGACTAGGACATGTTGGCATGCGTAATTTAGACAAGCTTATTAAAGGTGATCATATACTTGGTGTTAAAGATGTTATCTTTGACAAAGATAGATTTTGTAGTGCTTGTAAAGCTAGAAAGCAAGTAGGTGGAAGTCATCCCGTTAAGAATATCATGACTACTAGGAGACCACTTGAGTTACTTCACATGGATCTTTTTGGTCCCAATGCTTACAAGAGTCTCGGTGGAAATTCCTATGGCCTAGTTATAGTTGATGATTTTTCCAGATTTACGTGGGTATTCTTTCTTGATGATAAGTCATAGGTTCAAAAGATCTTCAAGAACTTCGCTCGCAAAGCGCAAAATCAGTTTGAAGTGAAGATCAAGAAGGTTCAGAGTGATAACAGATCGGAGTTCAAGAACACCCATGTGGATACCTTTCTTGACAAAGAAGGTGTCTCACATGAGTTCTCGGCTACGTACACACCTCAACAGAATGGAGTTGTTGAGAGGAAGAATCGGACGCTCATTGAGATGGAAAGAACGATGCTTGACGAATACAAGACGCCAAGACACTTTTGGTCAAAAGCTGTTGAAACAACATGCCATGCCACAAACCGACTTTACTTGCACAAGCTTCTTGGTAAAATGGCATACGAGCTACTCACCGGTAAACAACCCCAAGTCAGATACTTTCGAGTATTTGGCTCAAAGTGCTACATTCTTGATAAGCATCGTCATACTAAATTTGCTCCTAAATCTCATGAAGGATTCCTACTTGGTTACGGATCGAACGCTCACACTTACCGTGTCTACAACAACTTCACTCGAAAAGTTGAAGAGACGATAGATGTGAAGTTTGATGAATCTTATGGTTCACAAGTCGAACAATTGCCAAATGATGTAGGTGATAAGGACCCTTCAGAAGCTATTCTAGATCTACCCATTGGCAAGATTCATCCCATGGAGGTGAAGGAAAGTACTTCATCAACTCAAGTGAAAGCCCCTACTTCATGTCAAGGTGAACCTCAACACAACATGGAGGCATCCACGAGCAGTACATGACAAGATTATGAGGAGGAGGAAGTGCATCATGAAGATCCACCACAACCACCTTCACCACCACCTCAAGGGAACGACACCTTCAACAACAACGAAGACGAAGGAAATGATGATGAAGAAGAAGAAGCTCCACCATCCAACAATCGGAAGCTGACCCGAGTTCGAGCTCAAGTGACCAAGAACCATCCCCTAAACCAAAGCTTTAGTGATATACAAACAGGGAGAATCACTCGCTCTAAAACCCGTCTAGCTAACTTTTGTGAGCATTATTCTTTCATATCTAGCATTGAGCCTTTGAAAGTAGAACAAGCTCTTGAAGATGCGGATTGGGTGAATGCTATGAATTAATATCTTCACAACTTCGAAAGGAACAAAGTGTGGACACTCGTGGAGAAGCCCGAAGATGAGCACAACATCATCGGAACCAAATGGGTGTTTCGGAACAAACAAGACAAAGATGGTCAAGTCGCGTGCAACAAGGCTTGTCTCGTAGCCCAAGGATATACGTAAGTCGAAGGTATGGACTAGGTGAGACTTATGCCCCCGTCGCTAGACTTGAAGCTATTCGTATTCTTCTTGCTCATGATAATCACCATGATATCACGCTTTATCAAATGGATATCAAAAGTGCATTTTTAAATGGTGAAATTCAAGAAGAGGTTTATGTTAAGCAACCACCTGGTTTTGTGAATCCTAAGTAACCTAATCACGTTTACAAGCTTCGTAAAGGTCTTTATGGTCTTAAGCAGGCCCTTATGCTTGGTATAAATGTTTAACAAAGTTTCTCATAGAAAAAGGTTTTGAAATTGGTAAAATTGATGAAACCTTGTTCACTAAGAGAGTTAATGGTGAATTATTTGTGTGCCAAATATATGTGGATGATATTATCTTTGGTTCCACTAATCCTCAATTTAGTGAAAGATTTGGAAGGTTGATGTCCAAGAAGTATGAGATGTCTATGATGTATGAGCTGAAATTCTTTCTTGGATTGGAAATCAAGCAATCAAGAGAAGGAACTTTCATCTCTCAAACTAAGTATACCAAAGACTTGATCAAGAAGTTCAACATGCAGGAGTGCAAAGGTATGAAAACTCCTATGCCCACTAGTGGACATGTTGACCTTACCAGGGAGGATGAACCGGTTGATTAAAAGGTTTATCGATCTATGATTGGTTCATTGCTATATCTATGTGCATCTCGTCCCGATATCTATGTGCTTAGTGTTTGCATGTGTGCTAGATATCAAGCTGCACCTAAAGAGTGTAATTTTTTGGCTGTGAGACGTATTGTGAGATACTTGATACAAACACCAAACTTTGGCATTTGGTATCCCAAGGGATCTTCTTTTAATCTTGTTGGCTATTCCGATTCAGACTATGTCGGTGACAAGGTTGATAGAAAGTCCACCTCGGGTACTTGCCAATTTTTAGGCAGATCTCTTGTGTCTTGGTCCTCCAAGAAACAAAACTCAGTATCTCTATCTACTGCCGAAGCTGAGTACATTGCTGCTAGATCTTGTTGTGCGCAATTACTACGGATGACACAAACGCTTAAGGATTATGGAATTTATGTTAAAAATGTTCCATTACTTTTTGACAATGAAAGTGCGATTAAAATTGGACACAATCCTGTGCAACATTCTCGAACTAAGCATATTCAAGTTCGACATCATTTCATTCGTGATCATGTTGCCAAAGGAGATATTAATCTTAAGCATGTTCGTACTAACAAGCAATTGGCCGATATCTTTACCAAGCCACTTGATGAGAAAAAAAAATTCACTTGAGGAGTGAGTTGAACATCATTGATGCTTCAAACTTGAGCTAGACTCACTCGGTTGCAAGCAAGGGCATGAGCTTTCTTGTCATTTCCATGTTCCCGTAACTCGTTATCATATGCCATGGAATTCTATGCTCCCTTGTATTGCATCTAACCTTTTGTAGGTACTTGGAAGAACTTCATTCCACAAGATTGCCATCAACTCCAATTATAAGCAATCTTTCCATTACCAAGTACCCACAAGCCCTCTTGATGATGGAAGGAAGAAGACAACAAAATTTATCCTTGACATATACTTGATCTTAGCTGCAAAATCTTAAGTGATATCATGTCAATTGGATATATCCATTGTTCTTCCTTGCATGACTAACCTTTTTAGGTGACTAGTGTACTAGAACGAGAAGGATTGCTCCCAATTCAAAATGATTTTCATCAACCTCGAGCATCCTCAACAAGTTTACCTACGAGCAACGTCATCAACATCACTCAAAGGTATGTACTCATATCCTTGAAAAGGCTTTACTCCAAGTCATGGCTAAAGCAACTCAAGTGATATGAAGACATTAAAGTGCTTAATCGAAAAATGGTAAACCCATTTTAAGCTTACGTAAGGTATGACCTATGATCAAGTATTCTTGCTTGGCTCCTAAGTCAACATACTCTAATATAGGTGACCTAGTCACCGCCCATCATCTAGTTAAGAATCTTGTGTGGTTTGCTCTCTATTTGCATGATCTCTCGTAACCACTCAAATCTTACCTATTTGATGTCCTTTGTAAAAAATTCACATTCTTTTTTTAACTATTTCTTTTGTCTATATGAAAACAGAAACATGGTCTCTCATTCAGAGCCACCTATATGAATAACTCGGTTCTGCCGAAATTGTAAATGAGCTACACTACACAATCTCGGTACCATCAATTTATCTATCCCGGAGACACCGATTTTTCTTTGTTTTCTAAATCTGTGTTTCTTTAATATTTCTTATTGGTATCCGTTCTTGTGATATTTTTGTTCCTTCGATGGTCCTATTATTAAAAAAATAGGGGGAGAAGAACAAACAACACTTTGGGGGAGAAATACTTTATTCAAGGATCCCTAGATCCAAGGAGAAGAAAACTAAAATTTGCAAAAGGGAGAGAAGCTACATTCAATGATTCCCTTAGTTCTTTTCTATGAAACCCACTTTCAATGACCCTTGTTCTCGAGGATCCCTTCCTTGTCAATGATCCCTGTCACTACTCCTAAGCTTAACCTTTTTGGTAATTTATGCCAAAGGGGGAGAATATCAACGCTTCATGCTAAAGGGAGAGTTACACGCTTATGCAAAGGGGGAGATATGATTTACGGGGAGAGGAAAATATCAAAAGTTCACACTTATATAACCAAGGGGAGAATAACAATGTAGGGGGGAAACTATTTTTGGAGAAAAGTCTAAAGTGAACAAAGGATTACCTTTTCTCACCCTATCCAATCCCAATATCCACATGCTGAGATTCAGGGGGAGAGGATGAACTACCACTTTCATATCTAAGGGGAGAAAAGCTATAAAATATTAATGCTAAATAAGGAGACATATCAATCTTAAGGATTATCATATTTTATATATTCTCCATATCTTGGTATCCTTTGAGTTCTATTACTTTTGTTTAGTAGAATACTCTTGTGTTTTCTAACATTGTTTTCTCAAGTGTCTCTCTACTACTAGAATGCTCAAGAACTCAAGGTAAGTATATGCATCATATCTTTGATCAAGATGATCTCTTTCTTCTTGCACATATTTTTTGCAAGAGTGAAGTCTTGAACAAGGATACATCTCATTCATATATATTTTGATAGTTCTCGAACCCGCAGGGTCTGCACACTTAACATTCGGTGACGTTTCGGTAGTATTGAATTATATATGTTGGTTACCGAAGGTGTTCGGAGTCCCGGATGAGATCCAGGACGTCACGAGGAGCTCCGCAATAGTCCAGAGGTAAAGATTGATATAGAGGAAAGTGGTGTTTGAACTCCGGAAAGGTTTCGGACATTTCCAGCAGTGTACCAGGAGTGACGAATGGGTTCTAGGGGACCACCAAGTGGGGCCAACACACCCCAAGGGGAAACATGGGCCTTAGTGGTGGTGCACCAGCCCCTGGTGGGCTGGGAATCCAGCACAAGAAGGCCTATGCACAGGAGGAAGGAGTAGGGGCCAAGTAGGAGAGAGTCCTACTAGGAGTCCACCTGCCTTGTGAGAGGTGGACTCCTCACCTCTAGCTTCGGCCAAAGCCGTCCTTGTAGGAGGGGCTAGGTTGCCTCCTCTCCTATCCCTCCTATATATACTAAGGGTTTTTTAGCGCAACCCCCAACCCCTAATTGCCACGTGCTGCCCTCTTCTTCCCTAGATCAGTTTCTCCTCTAGATTAGTTCTGCGGTGCTTAGGCAAAGCCCTGCAGGATTAGTTCACCACCGCCGCCACCACGCTGTTGTGCTGCCGGAGAACTCATCTACCTCTATGCTCTCTCTGGCTGGATCAAGAAGGCAGAGATCGTCATCGAGACATACGTGTGATGAACGCGGAGGTGTCGTCCGTTTGGCACTAGATCGGAAGGACCGCGACTGGATCGTGGGACAGATCGTGATTGGATCGCGGGATGGATCGTGATGGGATCACGGGACGGATCGTGATTGGATCGTGAGATGGATCGTGATGGTATCGCAGGATGCTCGGCGATTTGGATCATGAAGATGTTCGACTACATCAACCGCGTTTCTTAAAGCTTCCCGCTTAGCGATCTAGAAGGGTATGTAGATCCACTCTCCCTCTCGTAGATGCTCATCACCATGGATAGATCTTGCGTGTGCGTAGGAAATTTTTTGTTTCCTAACAGCATCGCCGGGCCAAAATTTACTGGCGCCTAAGGGGAAACATAAATTGGACGCTGAAAGGCGACTCTCCATGGCCTACTTTTTCATGATTACTAATAGTAGGCGCAGACGATGCTCGATTGATAGCTTGATGATCAACAATGTTAGGATCTCGGACCAGAACCTGATTATGTCTCACGTTGTGGAATTCTTCTCTTCCCTTCTTCCAGCTAAGCCCGAGTAAGGCTTTGTGCTTGCTCCCTCCTTCTGGGATCCTCACAAGATGATTAGTTTTGAGGATAATGCTACTTTGATCATTCCCCTGTCCGATGAGGAGATCTTCGATACCATTCACTCGGCCAACCCTCATTAGGCTTCGGGCCCTGATGGCTTTTCCATTCTTTTCTTTAAAAATTTCTGGCCCAGTTGGGAAGCCTTGTTTGCGCTGTTATTCAAGGATTTTGGCTGGATACAGTTGATACATCCCGGTTGAATTATGCAGTTATCTCTCTCATTCCTAAAGTCAAGGGTGCGGACCTAATCTCTTAATTTAGACCTATCGCCCTAATTAATAATTTTGCGAAATTCCTGGCCAAAGGCCTTGCCACGCGGCTCTCCCCTATTGTTGAGCAGGTTCTTAGCCCCTTTCAATCGGCCTTCGTCAAAGGTAGATTCATCCTTGATGGCATTCTTAGTCTTCACGAATTTATTCATGACATTCACATAAGGGTCACCAAAGCGGTCATACTCAAACTTGATTTTGAGAAAGTCTATGATTCGGTAAGCTGGAAATTCCTTCAGCAAGTTCTGTTGGCCAAAGGTTTCGATGGGGTGATCATTCACAGAATTATGCAGCTGGTGTCGGGCGGGCACATTGCGGTTTCGGTCAACGGAAGGGCCAACAACTTCTTCGCCAATATTAGGGGCCTGAGGCAAGGGGACCCGGCCTCCCCCTTCTGTTTAACTTTGTCGCGGGTGCCCTATCGCACATCTTTGTTGGGGAACATCGCATGGGAAATAAAAAATTTCCTATGTTCATGCAAGACCTATCCATGGTGATGAGCATCTACGAGAGGGAGAGTGGATCTACATACCCTTGTAGATCGCTAAGCGGGAAGCGTTAAGAAATGCGGTTGGTGTAGTCGAACGTCTTCGCGATCCAAATGGCCGAGTGTCCTGCAATCTCATCACAATCTGTCCCGTGATCCAATCACGATCCGTCCTGCGAACTCACGATCCATCCCGCGAACTCATCACGATCCGTCTCGCGATCTTGATCATGGTCCTTCCGATCTAGCGCCGAACGGACGACACCTCCGCGTTTAGCACACGTACAGCTCGATGATGATCTTTGCCTTGTTGATCTAGGAAGAGGGAGCAAAGAGGTAGAAGAGTTCTTCGGCAGCGTGATGGCGCTCCGGCGATGGTGGTGGAGCTATTCCGGCAGGGCTTCGCCTAAGCACTGTAGAAATCCGATCTAGAGGAGAAACTATGCACTCGAGGAACGGGTGGCACGTGGCTGAAAATCTAGTGCCAAAAACCCTTAAACCTCTAGTATATATAGGAGGAATAGAGGAGGCGGCTTGGCTCCCAAGGAGCCAGCCCTTGGGTCGGCCGAACCAAGGAGGAGAGGAGGAATCCTCCTCCAATCCTAGTAGGACTAGGACTCCTACTTATTTTCGTGTTTTTGCCTTTTTTTTCCACCTTTTTTTCTTTGGGCTTTCTCTCCCAGCCACATGGGCCTTGTGTGGGACTTCCACCAGCCCACAAAGGGCTGGTATTCACTCTCCCACAGCCCATGTATCCTCTTGGGTCGAAATACACCTCCCGATGGTCTCCCGGTACACTACCGGCACTCCCGGTACACTCCGATGAGCCCGAAACTTTTCCGGTGACCAAAATAGGACTTCCTATATATCAATATTTACCTCCGGACCATTCCGGAGCTCCTCGTGATGTCCGGGATCTCATCCGAGACTCCGAACAACCTTCGGTCACCACCATACATAACTCTATACTACCGATACGTCACCGAACCTTAAGTGTGCAGACCCTGCGGGTTCGAGAACTATGTAGACATGACCGAGACACCTCTACGGTCAATAACCAATAGCAGGACTTGGATGCCCATATTGGTTCCTACATATTCTATGAAGATTTTTATCGGTCGAACCTCTATGTCAAGGATTTAGTTAATCCCGTATGATGTTCCCTTTGTTCTTTGGTATGTTACTTTCCCGAGATTCGATCGTCGGTATCTCCATACCTAGTTCAACCTCGTTACTGGCAAGTCTCTTTACTCGTTCCGTAATACAAGATCCTGTGACTAACACTTAGTCACATTTCTTGCAAGGCTTGTTGTGATGTTGTATTACCAAGTGGGCCCTAAGATACCTCTCCGTAGCACGGAGTAACAAATCCCAGTCTTGATCCATGCCAACCCAACATACACCCTCGGAGATACCTGTAGAGTACCTTTATAGTCACCCAGTTACATTGCAATGTTTGATACACACAAGGTACTCCTCCGGTGTCAGTGAGTTGCATGATCTCATGGTCATAGGAACATATAATTGACATGCAGAAAACAGTAGCAATTAACTAACACGGTCATATGCTACGTTTGTAGTTTGCGTCTTGTCCATCACATCATTCTCCTAATGATGTGATCCCGTTACCAAATGATATCTCATGTCCATGACTAGGAAACCATAGCCATCTTTGATCAACGAGCTAGTCTATTAGAGGCATCCTAGGGACATGGTTTTGTCTATGTATCCACACATGCATCTAAGTCTCCGATCAATACAATTATAGCATGGATAATAAACGATTATCATGAACAAGGAAATATGATAATAACTAATTTATTATTGCCTCTAGGGCATATTTCTAATAGTCTCCCACTTGCACTAGAGTCAATAATCTAGTTCACATCACCATGTGATTCACATTGTTATGAATCTAACACCCAATGAGTTCTGGGGCTCGATCATGCTTTGCATGTGAGAGAGGTCTTATAGTCAACGGGTCTGCAACATTCAGATCCGTATGTACTTTGCAAATCTCTATGTCAAACAGTAAACACTGCTACCACACTCCACTTGGTACTATTCCAAATGGCTGCTCCACTATACGTATCCGGATTGCTAATAAGAGTCATCCGGATTAGTGTTAAAGCTTGCATCAACGTAACTCTTTATGACGAACCCTTTGTCACCTCCATAATCAAGAAACGTTTCCTTAGTCTTTTAGTCATTAAGGATAATATTGACCGCTGTCCAGTGATCCACTCCTGGATCACTCTTGTACCCCTTGACGGACTCATGGCAAGGCACACACAGGTGCGGTACACAGCATGGCATACTATACAGAGCCTATGGCTAAGGCATAGGGGACGACATTCGTCCTTTCTCTTTCTTCTGCCGTTGTCGAGCTTTGAGTCTCACTCAACTTCACACCTCGCAAATCAGGCGAGAACTCTTTCTCTGACTGACCCATTTTGAACTCTTTCAAAATCTTGTCAAGGTATGTACTCATTGAAAGTCTCATCAAGCATCTTGATCTATCTCTATAGATCTTGATGCTCAACAATTAGGTAGCTTTATCCAGGTCTTCCTTTGAAAAACTCTTTTCAAACAACCGTTTATGCTTTCCAGAAATTCTACATCATTTCCGATCAACAATATGTCATCCACATATACTTATCAGAAATTTTATAGTGCTCCCACTCACTTTATTGTAAATACAAGTTTCTCGTAAACTTTGTATAGACTCAAAAACTTTGATCACCTCATCAAAGTGTATATTCCAACTCCTAGATGCTTGCTTCTGTTCATAGAAGAATCACTGAAGCTTGCACACCTTTTAGCATCCTTAGGACTGACAAAACCTTTTGGTTGTATCACATACAACCTTTCCTCAAGTAAACCGTTAAGGAAACGATGTTTTGATATCCATCTGCCAGATTTCATAATTGAAAAATGCAGCAACTGCTAACATAATTCCAACAGACTTTAGCATCGCTACGAGTGAGAAAGTCCCATCGTAGTCAACTCCTTGAACTTGTCGTAAACTTCTTTGCAACAAGTCGAGCTTTACAAATGGTGACATTTACCATGAGCTTATGTCTTCATTTAAAACATCCATTTGTACTCAACGACCTGCCGTCCAATGAGCAAGTCTACCAAAGTCTATACTTGGTTTTTCATACATGGATCCTTTCTCGGATTTCATGGCCTCCAACCATTTGTCAGAATCCAGGCCCATCATCGCTTCTCCACAGCTCATAGGTTCATCATTGTCCAACAACATGACCTCCAAGACAGGGTTGTCATACCGCTTAGGAGCAATACACATCCTTGTTGACCTACGAGGTTCGATAGTAACTTGATCCGAAGCTTCATGATCATCATCATTAACTTCCTCTTCAACTAACGTAGGCTTCACAGAAACAAATTCCTGTGCTGCGCTACTCTCTGGTTGAACAAAGGTTCAACAACCTCATCAAGTTCTATCTTCCTCCCACTCAATTCTTTCGAGAGAAACTCTTTGTCGAGAAAGGACCCAGTTTTAGCAATAAACACTTTATGCTTGGATCTGAGATAGAAGGTTTACCCGAACTGTCTTTAGGGTATTCTATGAAGATGCATTTGTCCGCTTTGGGTTCGAACTCATTAGGTGAAAACCTTTTTCACATAAGTGTTGTAGCCCCAAACATTAAGAAATGACAGCTTAGGTTTCTATCAAACCATAATTCACATGGTGTCATCTCAACGGATTTAGATGGTGCCCTATCTAAAGTGGATGTAGTTGTCTTTAATGCATAACCCCAAAATTATAGTAGCAAAACGATAAGAGATATCATAGCAAGCACCATTTTCAATAGAGCACGACTATGACATTCGAACACACCATCACACTATGGTGATCTAGGTGGCGTGAGTTGTGAAACAACTTTCACATTGTCTAAAGTTGTATGCTAAACTCGTAACACAGATATTTACCTCCACGATCATATCGCAGATGTTTGTATCTTCTTGTCACGATGATCTTAAGCTTCACTCTGAATTTGCTTGAACCTTTCAAACGATTCAGACTTGTGTTTCATTAAGTAAATATACACTATATCTACTCAAATCATCGGTGAAGGTAAGAAAATAACGATATCCACCGAATGCTACAAGACTCATTGGATTGCATACATCAACATGTATCATTTCCAATAAATCACTTGCCTGCTCCATCCATCTGGAAACGGGGTCCTTAGTCATCTTGTCCAAGAGGCATGGTTCGCATGTCTCAACCGATTCGAAATCGAATGAGTCCAAAGATCCATCAGCATGGAGTTTCTTCATGCGCTTTATACCAATATGACATTTAGCGGCAGTGCCACAAGTATGTGGTACTATCATTATTAACTTTGTATCTTTTGGCATCAATGTTATGAACATGTGTATTACTATGATCAAGATTTCAACAAACCATTCTCACTGGGTGCATGACCATTGAAGGTATTATTCATGTAAACAGAATAACCATTATTCTCTAACTTAAATGAATAACCGTGTTGCAATAAACATGATCTAATCACGTTCATACTCAACGCAAAACACCAAATAACATTTATTTAGGTTTTTCACTAATCCCGAAGGTAGAGAGAGCGGGCGATATTGATCACATCAACCTTGGAAACATTTCCAACACACATCGTTACCTCACCCTTAGCTAGTTCTCCGTTTATTCCGTAGCTTTTATTTCGAGTTACTAACATTTAGTAACCGAACCGGTATCCAATACCCAGGTGCTACTAGGAGTACTCGCAAGGTACACATCATTAACACGTATATCAAATATACTTCTGTCGACATTGCCAGCCTTCTTATCTACCAAGTATCTAGGGTTGTTCCGCTTCAGCGACCGCTCTCCTCATAATCGAATCACTTAGTCTCGGGTTTGGGTTCAACTTTGGGTTGCTTCACTGGAGCAGCAACTGACTTGCTATCCATCAAGTTTCCCTTCTTGCTTTCCCTTCTCGAAACTAGTGGTTTGACTAACCATCAACACTTGACGCTCCTTCTTGATTTCTACCTTCGCGGTGTCAAACATCGCGAATAGATCATGGATCATTATTTCTATCCCTGGCATTTTATAGTTCATCACCAAGTTCTAGTAGCTTTAGTGACAGTGACTTGGAGAACTATATCAATCACTATCTTATCTGGAAGATCAACTCCCACTCGATTCAAGCGATTGTAGCACCCAGACAATCCGAGCACATGCTCAACGATTGAGCTATTCTCTTTCATCTTGCAGGCAAAGAATCTTGTTGGAGATCTCATATCTCGCAACACGGACACGAGCCTGAGATCCTAATTTCAGCTCTTAGAACATCTCATATGTTCCGTGACGTTCAAAACGTTTCGGAGCCAAAATTCTAAGCCGTAATGCATGACGCACTAAATTATCAAGTAGTCATCAGAACGTGCCTGTCAGATGTTCACAACATCTATAGACGATGCTAGAGGGGTTGGCACACCGAGCGGTGCATTAAGGACATAAGCCTTCTGTGCAGCAACGAGGACAATCCTCAGATCATGGAGCCAGTCCGCAATATTGCTACCATCATCTTTAAACTCTATTTCTCTAGGAACATATAAAAATTCAAGGGAGCTACAGCGTGAGCTAGTAATCTACAACACAGTTTGCAAAGACACTACTGACTATGTTCATGATAATGAGTTCAATTAATCATATTACTTAAGAACTCCCACTCAAATTGACATCCCTCCGGTCATTCGAGTGATACATGATCCAAATTCACCAACTTAAGTCCGATCATCACGTGAGTTGAGGTGGTTTCAATGGTGAACATCATCATGTTGATCATATCTGCTATATGACTCATGTTCGACCTTTCAGTCTCTTGTGTTCTGAGGCCATGTCTATACATGCTAGGCTCGTCAAGTTTAACCCGAGTGTTCTGCATGTGCAACACTGGCTTGCACCCGTTGTATGTGAACGTAGAGTCTATCACACCCGATCATCACGTGGTGTCTCAACACGACGAACTTTCGCAACGGTGCACACTCGGGGAGAACACAATTCATCTTGAAATTTAAGTGAGGGATCACCTTATAATGCTACCGTCGTCCTAAGCAAAACAAGGTGCATAAAAAGATTAACATCACATGCAAATCACACATGACATGATATGGCCATGAACTTGTGCTTTTGATCTCCATCTAGAAAGCACCGGCATGATCTCCATCATCACCGACACGACACCATGATCTCCATCAACGTGTCGCCATCGGGGTTGTCGCGCCCAACATGCTTCTACTACTATTGCTACCGCTTAGCGATAAAGTAAAGCATTACATAGCGCTTAATGATTGACATGCAGGTCATACAATAATTAAAGACAACCCTATGGCTCCTGCCGGTTGCCATACTCATCGACATGCAAGTCATGATATACATCACATGATCATCTCATACATCACATATATCACATCATGTAATTGGCCATATCACATCACAACATACCCTGCAAAAACAAGTTAGACGTCCTCTAATTGTTGTTGCATGTTTTACGTGGATGCTACGGGTATCTAGCAAGAACAATTCTCATCTACGCAAAAACCACAACGGTGATACACTAGTTGCTTTTCAACCTTCTCAAGGACCGCCTTTATCGAATCCAATCCAACTAAAGTGAGAGAAACTGGCACCCGCAAGCCATCTATGCAACAAGTTGCGGTTGAGGGAACCGGTCTCTCGTAAGCGTACGAGTAATGTTGGTCTGGGCCGCTTCATCTCACAATACCGCTGAACCAAAACACGACCAAAGGAGGAAGCAATCTAAGCATCAACGCCCACAAACTCTTTGTATTCTACTCGAGATCTCATCTACACATAGACCTAGCTCATGATGCCACTATTGGGGAACGTCGCATGGGAAACAAAAACATTCCTATGTTCACGCAAGACCTATCCATGATGATGAGCATCTATGAGAGGGAGAGTGGATCTACATACCCTTGTAGATCGCTAAGCGGGAAGCGTTAAGAAACGCGGTTGGTGTAGTCGAACGTCTTCGCGATCCAAATCGCCGAGCATCCCACGATCTCATCACGATCCGTCCCGCGATCCAATCACGATCTGTCCCGCGAACTCATCACGATCCGTCCCGCGAACTCATCACGATCCGTCCCGCGAACTCATCACGATCCTTCTCGCGATCTTGATCACGGTCCTTCCGATCTAGCGCCGAATGGACGGCACCTCCGCGTTCAGCACACGTACAGCTCGATGATGATCTCCGCCTTGTTGGTCCAGAAAGAGGAAGCAGAGAGGTAGAAGAGTTCTCCGGCAGCGTGACGGCGCTCCGGCGATGGTGGTGGAGCTATTCCGACAGGGCTTCGCCTAAGCACTGCAGAAATCCGATCTAGAGGAGAAACTATGCACTGGAGGAATGGGTGGCACGTGGCTGAAAATCTAGTGCCAAAAAACCTAAAACCTCTAGTATATATAGGAGGAAGAGAGGAGGAGGCTTGGCTCCCAAGGAGCCAGCCCTTGGGTCGGCCGAACCAAGGAGGAGAGGAGGAATCCTCCTCCAATCCTAGTAGGACTAGCACTCCTTCTTATTTTGGTGTTTTTGCCTTTTTCCACCTTTTTTTCTTTGGGCTTTCTATCCCAGCCGCATGGGCCTTGTGTGGGACTTCCACCAGCCCACAAAGGTCTGGTATTCACTCTCCCACAGCCCATGTAGCCTCTTGGGTCAAAATACACCTCCCGATGGTCTCCCGGTACACTACCGATGAGCCCGAAACTTTTCCGGTGACCAAAATAGGACTTCCTATATATCAATCTTTACCTCCGGACCACTCCGGAGCTCCTCATGACGTCCGGAATCTCATCCGAGACTCCGAACAACCTTCGGTCACCACCATACATAACTCTATACTACCGAAACGTCACCGAACCTTAAGTGTGCAGACCCTGTGGGTTCGAGAACTATGTAGACATGACCGAGACACCTTTACGGTCAATAACCAATAGCGGGACCTGGATTCCCATATTGGTTCCTACATATTCTACGAAGATCTTTATCAGTCGAACCTCTGTGTCAAGGATTCAGTTAATCCCATATGATGTTCCCTTTGTTCTTCGATATATTACTTGCCTGAGATTCGATCATCGGTATCTCCATACCTAGTTCAACCTCGTTACCAGCAAGTCTCTTTACTCGTTCCGTAATACAAGATCCCGTGACTAACACTTAGTCACATTGCTTGCAAGGCTTGTTGTGATGTTGTATTACCGAGTGGGTCCTGAGATACCTCTCCGTAGCACGGAGTAACAAATCCCAGTCTTGATCCATGCCAACCCAACAGACACCCTCGGAGATACCTGTAGAGTACCTTTATAGTCACTCAGTTACGTTGCGACGTTTGATACACACAAGGTACTCCTCTGATGTCAGCGAGTTGCATGATCTCATGGTCATAGGAACATATACTTGACATGCAGAAAACAGTAGCAATAAACTGACACGATCATATGCTATATTTGTAGTTTGGGTCTTGTCCATCACATCATTCTCCTAATGATGTGATCCCGTTACCAAATGACATCTCATGTCCATGACTAGGAAACCATAGCCATCTTTGATTAACGAGCTAGTCTATTAGAGGCATACTAGGGACATGGTTTTGTCTATGTATCCACACATGCATCTAAGTCTCCGATCAATACAATTATAGCATGGATAATAAACGATTATAATGAACAAGAAAATATGATAATAACTAATTTATTATTACCTCTAGGGCATATTTCCAATAATCTTGTCACGGGTGGTCGCAAGCAAACACATCTCTCCCATGATCTCTCACTTGGTCCCGCGGGGTATCACTCATCTCCAGTACGCGGATGACACGATTATCATGGTTGAGGTTAATGACGACTGCCTTACCCACCTCAAGTTTTTGCTCCTTTGCTTTGAGGCCCTTTCGGGGCATAATATTAATTTTGCGAAGAGTGAAGTCATTGTCACTGGAGTGTCGTCTGTCGAGGATAGGAGGGTCTCTCATCTCCTCAATTGCTCCCTAGGCTCTTTCCCCTTTAAGTATCTCAGACTCCCGATCTCTCCTGAAAAGCTGCTCGCTAGAGAGTTTGCTCCTGTGGTCTCAAAAGTGGGCAATCGTGTTTTGCCTTGGAGGGGCAGATACAATACCCAAGCGGGCAAGGTTGCTCTCATAAGCGCTTGCCTCTCCTCCCTCCCAATGTTCTTGATGGGTTCCTACCTTCTCTCTGGTGGTACGCACACGGGGTTTGATAAGCACAGAGGTGTGTTTTATTAGAACATGGCGAATAATCGGCGTAAGTATAGACTGGTCAAATGGAAGCAGATATGTAGGCCTAAGAACCTTGGGGTTTAGGCATTTTGGATACCATGACCATGAATAAATGTTTGGTCATCAGATGGTGGTGGAAAATCATGACTACCTCGGAGAATCCTCTTTGGCTCAACCTCCTCTATGCTAAATACTTCCCTGTCTTCAGCCCCATGTTTGCGTCAGCCGTTGGTGGATCGCAATTTTAGAAAGACCTTGTCAAACTTCGTCCGGTGTTTAAGTCCCTTGTCAAATTCATTGTTGACAACGGCAAATCCACTCGCTTTTGGCTTGACTGGTCGTGTGGTGACTCTCCCTTGTAGTTTCCTTTCCGATTCTATTTTCGTACTGTCCTCACTCAGAGATCTCTATCTTTGTGCTCTCCGACAACAACTGGGATCTGGACCTTCGTCTCTCTCCCTCTCTCTCTCTCTCTCTCTCTCTCTCTCTCTCTCTCTCCTCAGAGTTGGATGACTGGCAGAGTCTTGTTGCCTGCATCCCTGTGCTCTTAGAGGGGGAGGATTCGGTGGTTTGGCCCCACTCTGGTTCAAGGCGATTTTCGGTTAAGTCTCTTTACGCTAAGCTCATTTCTGGCTCTCCTACCACTAAGTTCAAGGTGATCTGGTGATCCCGTGTTCCTCCTAAGATTTAGATCTTTATGTGGCAGGCCTTTAGAGGGCGGTAGCCGGCCGCTGACCAAATTCGTAAGCGTAATGGTCCCGGGTCCGATAGGTGCGCGCGTTGTGGCGACCTTGAGGACACGTAGCACATCTTTTTTTTCTGTGTTCTGGCTAAGCTTGTCTGGTGCTGCATCAGGTCCTGGCTTCATGTTTTTTGGAACCCTTCATCCTTTACGGAGCTTAGAACCTTGGCCTCTAGTCTGGTTGGGGCCCTAAACGAATGTTTTGGGTTGGTTTTGCGGCGGGTTGCTGGTCTCTGTGGACTACTAGGAACAAGCTCATTATTGAGCATATTTTTCATGTTAAGCCTGTTAATTGCTTATTTAAATCTTGCATATTCTTACAGCAGTGGAGATTATTGACTAAGGAGTCTGACCGCGATGCTTTTGACATGATGATCTCCAATATTCAGGCTTCCGCTACTTACCTCTTGCAGTCTGACCGCTACTTACCTCTTGCAGTCTGACCGCGATGCTTTTGACATGATGATCTCCAATATTCAGGCTTCCGCTACTTACCTCTTGCAACACCAGACTGGCAACTAGTGGACTCAGTGGTTCATTTTATCATGATACGTTTGTAGCTTGGCCTGCGTGCCTTATGTTATATGTTGGCCTGGGAGCCATGTACCCTTCGCTTAAGTACTTCGTCTGTTTGATACTCTGGTTGTTTATCCCATGGTGAAGGCTGCCTGGTGGCTTTATCTATAAAATCGGGTTGATGCATTTTATCTAAAAAAAAGTGGATGGAGGTCATGCCCATGGAAGAATGCAAGGTGGCGTATAAGGTGCACAAGGTGGGAATTGAAGATGTGAAGTTGAGATTCCTTGAGAGGGGTGTTTGCGAAAAATATGGAGCGACAATACAAGATTATGTTCATGAACACCAGTGGGCTCAATGAAACACATTGGAAATGATGCCTTAAACATAATGTAATCTATAAAAACTAGAATACAAACTGAAAGAATTAAGGCATTATTAACCACTGAGATCAAAGTATGAGAAACCCAATTACAAGGTGAAAGGAAGCATCAAGTACTGCCTGAAGAACGCATAACACAGAACAAAGAAAACAAGTATAGGAGTGAAAAAGACACAAAATAACCAATTAACTGCAGTAGTCCTCGATGACCACAAGAAATATGGGCACGCAGTACCTGCCAGCCAGGGCAACCTACATGGTGATACATAAGAATGCGTTATTTTATTTCTCTCAGATATGCAAACTGATCAAGACAACATATAAACATGTGGCAAAGTTGAATCAAAATGATGTACCAAGGAAAATTGGTATCACTTTACATGAACCTCGCATTGCACATGTTGTCATGCATCTGAAGGTGTGTCTGGAACTCCCGGTTGCTGCTGTGGTTTATTTATAAGAAGGGGAGACAATGCTTTGACTACAATGCTCATGCTAGGTCTAAACTCAGACTCGTATTGCACACAGAGAGCTGCCACTGCCGCGAGCTGCACAGATAGCAAATAAAACAACAGTTGATATGTTAGAATTTCACAAATCCAGTTCAAGCAATGCTGATTTTCCCTAACAATTCATAGCAACTTGAAGATTGCACTAAAGGAAAGAAAAACTAGAGCTAGCAATGCAGTTTTTCCCTAGCAACACAAAGTAACTTGAAGAATATTTTAGCAAAGCTGAGAAATGTCCATCCCTTCCTAAATAAAAACCATCTTTGAATATATTAAGCATGTACATAGTGTTGTTCTCATCAGGTCGCAGCCACTTTGAGTGGCTTTGTAATTGTTGGCCATCTATAGCTTCCCTTTTTAGCACAAAATGATACACATATAGATGTGTACTAAAAATGGTGCTTCAGAAGCGCATATCGGCATTAGGGAGGAGGGAGGAGGATATACCTTGGCAACTCCTTTTGGAGGGTACTCTCCATTTAATCTTGGATCAACACATTGTTTTACCTTGTCCTCACCAAGCCTTGGTGTTGCCTGGTTAGATAAATAGCAAATCAGTCTATAAATTAAACCTAGAAAGTACTACATCCAGCTACCTTTTTCGCAATAAATTACACGAAACATTGCAAAAACTTTACTGACGTGCCAAACAACAAAGTTATCCAGATATGTGCAGAACTGCTTACACATAATCCAGAACAAATATGTTATATGGAATTATAGAAGCATGCATTATTGCATCTAGTGCCAGAAAACACAAAGGGGTTTGAAATTGAGCATAAATATGTTACAGCTTATGTCCTGTGAAAATGGGCTGTTAGTCTCAGCCTTATTGAGTATATTATAGCCTCTATAAATCGACCCCATCAGGAACATACCACAGACAAAGAAATGACAGCTCTTCCCCTTTGAGGGCACAATCTTGTTGAATAACATGGTGAACAAAAGAAGTGAATGCATACATACCCAGGTAACAAGACTCTGCTGTCCCCTTGGCATCGTGTGATCTACTGGTTTCCTTCCAGTTAGGAGCTCTAAAAGAACAACCCCAAAGCTATACACGTCACTTTTTTGCGTCAGTTG